>CM023358.1:42186217-42251195 GCA_013282895.1 Eriosoma lanigerum
AGTACGAAAATTTTGAATCATCGTATCATTGTGAATGAAAAAAAAAAATTCATATTTGAATGTTCAACCCTAAATATATACTGTTTTACTATGAATTTTGAAAAAGTTTTAATTAAAGTACGAAAATTTTGAATCATCGTATCATTGTGATAATAAAACAATTATTTTTTTTTGTTTTCTATTTGTACATTCAACCTTAAATTTATGCTGTTTTACTATGAATTTGAAAAGATTTTAATAAATTTTTTTTTTTTTTTCATTCCGATGACACGATGATTCAAAATTTTCGTACTTTTATTAAAATTTTTTCAAAATTCATAGTAATACAGTATAAACTTAAGGTTAAAAAAAATATTTTTTCTTTTTCATTCACAATAACACGTTGATTCAAAATTTTTGTATATTTATTAAAATCTTTTCAAAAATCTTAGTAAAACAGCATATACTTAAGGTTGAACGTTTAAATATGAATTTTTTTTTTCATTCACAATGAAACAATAATTTAAAATGTTCGTGCTTTTATTAAATTGTTTTCAAAAATCTTATTAAAACAGCATAAATTTGAGGTTGAATGTTCAAATTTAAAACAAAATAATTTTTTTTTTCATTCACAATGACAGGTTGATTCAAAATTTTCGTATCTTTATAAAAATTTTTCCAAAAATCTTAGTAATACAGCATAAATTTAAGGTTGATTGTTCAAATTTGAAACAAAAAAATAAAAATATTATTTACGTATAAACAATGTTAAAGTCATATGATGAATGTTAAATTTACGTATTCATAATCCTACTTTGAATCTTAAATTTTCGAACTTTTTTTAACATTATTTCAAATATCTTAGTAAAACATCATAAATTTAAAGTTGAATATTATAATTTCAAACAAAAAATTTATTATATAATATTTTTAATTTAAAATAAATTTTTTTGTATCTACTTAAATCATTAACACTTCATTATGTAATATAATCCTCTCGCAAATTTGTTCTTAAAATTTTCGGTTTCAAATATTAAAATAATTATAAGTCGCTCCCCTTCTTTAATTTTTTATATAATATTAATATAGAATATTTTAATTATAAACTAAATATTTTGTATTCACCCAAATAATAATCACGTCATTACATACATTTCCTCACGAACATTTTTTTTTTTTTAATTTTAAGGTCCTATACATTTAATTATTAATATTTTGCTCTTCCTTTTACCATTGATTATAGAATAAACTATTCTATAATCAATGCTTTTACTTATGTCATTTAATATAGAATATTTAAAATATAAATTAAATTTTTTGTATACCTACATCTGTTTAAAAATTTTACATTCCATGTATGACCGTTAACACGTGACTTTAACCTTTAATATGTGACTTGAACATTGTTTTTAACTTTAAAAAATTGATTTTTGTTTTTCAAATTCAACTATTTAACCTCTAATATTCACTCTTATACTATGATTTGTGAAAATAATTGATAAAATTCAAAAATTTTACATTCAATGTATGACCGTATTTTATAATGACATGTATTTTAACCTCCAACATGAGACAACAAGAATATAATTCATCATTTAAAATGAGAGAATTGTTATGTTTCATCAACTTAGTGAAATCGATATTTTCATGAACTAAATGAATTTCTTTGATGAATTGTATCCATATTGTGAAAATTATGATTTTTTACACTTAATGGATAATTTTCTCATATTTTTGTTAAATGGATGAATCTGGGTTTATACATATAATGCAACGATTATATTTTGATATTTTAATATTTAAAACATAAATAATAAAATCTTTATATTTGAATATACTTAGAATTACTTTTCCGAAGAAAATCAAACTATTTTAAAATTATAAAACTTATTATACACTTATTATAAACTAATAAAAATTGTTTTACAAAATTGTAAAATAGTGCATTATCATACTGCGATATCATTATAGAATTTTGTACGATAGGTACATTATTCAACAACATGTCTTTTAACAGACTTGTGGGAAGTATACCCTTCATGTCACATGTAGCTCCTATTTATTGGGAGGTTACAGAATATTTAGGGTGGCTAAGCCACCTTGAGTCCACTCTCAATTATGCATTTGGTAATACAGAGTTATGTTTGTACACAATTTATAGTAGTAAGCATGCTTGTAAATTTCTATAAAGATATGGTTTTTCTAATTACGTTTAAACATATTATAATACTTCTCAGAAAAATTAAAGTCAAAGTTAAACAGTGTTTTTTTAGGTAAATTTTAATTTAATTAATAATACAATATTTATTTAAAGCTGTTTAAAATAAATTTAAATTAATAAAATATCACTTTTTAATCTTTTTTTTTGTTTTTTTTTTTTTGTGTAGATTACATAAATCATCAAAAATCATTTGGTATAATAAACAAAGACAACAAAATAACTATTTCATAACTGTTTTTAAAATTAATAAAAGACCAGTATAACAAAGTTAATTTATGGAAGTACTAAGATCATTTCAATATTAGAAAGAAAGAAAAAACAATACGAAGACTATAAAACCTTATTACTAAGAGATTTAAACAATTATACAATATATTTAAAAACACAAAAAATATATTTTTATTTCAATATAACATAATATTGTTGTTATTTTTTTAGGTAAAACAAATAATAATAAAAAAGTTATATAACTAATAAAATAAATGCATGTTTCTTATTTTAATATGGAATTGATTCTATGGGTTGAATGACATATTGCAAAATGAAACAATTATTAAATACAACATATTTTCAAAAACTTTTTAAATAAAAGTTTAGTTTAAGAAAATCAAAAAGGTATATGCAGTAAAATAAAATAAGAAATAATTTTAAATGGAAACAAAAATATATACATAGTTAAATTAAAAACGTTTTTAACTAGTAAAACAGTACATAAAAAAGGATAACAATTGGCAATGTATAATATAATATTAGACATGAAATAAACTTCACCAAAATGGACACCTGAAAATTAATGTACACATTAGTTATATGAATGTTATAAAAAAATAAAAACAAAACAAAAAATTATTAGCAATTTTTTTTTTTTAACAATAATTATTATGTTATTATAACTTCCTATATCAAAAGTATTTATTGTATATTTAAATTTATATTTTAAATTAAGTCGTCACAACGCATACTACTTTTGTTGACTCATTTACTCGCACAGAATAATTTGTTCCCATTCGCAGTTTTTTGTTTATTTTATTATTTACAAATGGAAGCTTTAAAGAATAAAATTATATTTACAATTTTATTTTATTTCAATACTTATTATAATCATTTAAGATAACAAAAGTATTTTTTAATTAACTATAATAATATTTTAATTGAATGATAAAAAATAAGTATACAACTTTTATACATAAATATATTTTTTAATTATTTTTATTTGACATGTAATAAGATATTATAATTTCTTTTTGCTTATTACGTAGAATAACAATTAGGACATACCACAACTATGTGGTCACAGCATAGAAATTTTGTATAAAAAACAAAAGAGAAAACGAATGTACTAAATACGTGCATCGGGTAAATTATTTCCAAACACTGACGTCAGTCGCTTTAAAAACTTTGGCACATTGAAAACGAACAAAATTAAATCAAAACCAATTCTTATCTATTAAGTATTTATTATTAAATTACTTAAGGTTAATGCAATACAAATAAATCTATATATATTATATTTACTTAATTATGTAAAATGTTAATATAACTGGGATCATTATTTACCCCGTGCGAGCAACAACAGGTTAATGTTAAAACAAATATAAATAATTTTATATTATTATAAATTTATAATGTAGTGTTATATTATGTTTATAATATGTTTAAGTCAATAATGATAAAGAAAGCATTGATAATATATTTTAATACAAGTATGATTTAATATTTGAATTTAATTAACATAATACTTACTAATTAGTAATTAGTAATTACTAATTTGGTATATTGTTTAATGTTTAATAAAAAAATAGTTCATACATACCATCCAATATAACATTGGCATAAGTTTTCATTAGCAGTAGCTTGTTGTATGAGTAAATATACTTGTCTTGGAACAGTCAATTCTTGTTCATGTATAAAATCTCTACCTGTCAATTTTTCACGTACTCTAGTGACAATAGCTAGTGCTTTTTTATTTAATGCTTCGGTTGGCTCACTTTCGCTGCTTCCTATATAATACAAATATTTAATAAGTATCAAGAAATAATATTTTCTATTTAATTTTTCATATTTTATTTGTTGTATTATATTAACATACCAGTATCACCTCCAGGACCAACATTCATAGGTGCAGCTTTTTTACTAAGAGAAGCAGCAAAACTAGTTGCCAAACTCGTTTCTTCGGAAACTGTAGTAGCTGCAGAAGCCACACTTATTGAATTTGTCCCAACAACTGTAGCACCAGTATTTGTAGCTGCTGTTCTTCGAGCACCAACCCCAGCTTCCATTAATCGCCAATTAAGTAATGGATCATATACAAAAGCCTCTAACACAGCCATTAAGCTATCTTTATTGTTCCGAAGTACAACCATAACACTTTCACATGTGCTACGATAGGTCCCTTCAATACCAGTTACCTTAAAATTACAAATAATAAATACTAAGTAGTAAATACTAAATATTGTTTTAATCTTAGCTCAAAACGAATTTAATCAATTCTTACTTCCATAGCATTTATAAGCATTCTAGTTAATCTAAAAGGAATTTTTTCCGGAAACTTTTCACGTGTCATAGCGACTTCAAAACAATCACCAAAATCAATATGCAATATTTTTCCACTTAAACGGTCCAACATTAAATTTGAAGGATGCCTTTTGGTAAAAATACATTGTATTAGCCAGAACAATATAATTATAAACATTAAAATATTATAATATATAAATCATTTCACCTGTCTCCTAAACCAAGTATATACCCAACCATGGACATCACAGCCAATGACCTTGTATAGTTAGTTCTACGATCGAACCAAACTTCTGATGAAGGTGACTTAAGCCACAATAACCTAGCAAGATCATCACCTTGGGTATTGGCTAGAGCATGTTCAAATACTTCAACTTTTTGCATTAATGTTAAATGATCATAGTTTGGTGCCATCTAAAATACACAATACTATGAAAGTTACAACATAATATTTACATTACCAAATAAGAAATATAAAAATAATGTACCCTTAACATTATTCTGTGTTCTATATTCAATAATATTTTCTTTTTATCTCTGTAGTCACGAATAAGAGTATGCAATGTGTCACAATGTGGAACCCAACCAATAAGACCTGAATTTGTTGATAAAGGTATTACAGCATATCGCTAAAAGTAATAAAATAGAAAATTAGTAATTTAAGAGTCCAAAAAATTAATTAGACAAGTACCTGGATTGTTAAATTTCGTCTAAAAGTATCAGGATCATTAAGTAATAATGTGTTGACTAGACCAAAAAGTTGCATAACTCGTTCATCTTGTCTCAGATCTTCATGACCTTTTAACAGGAACATATAATCGTTTCCATCGCTGCCTTTGATACATAACTTGCGAGGACGTTGCTTAGAAGTGATTACTTGCAATGAGCTTTGAATGTATGCAATCCTTACGACAGGTTGCCCGGGAATATATGACCCAGGTACTGCAAGTTCCATGTTACGGCTATGTTGTAATTTTGGACTGACATATTGAAGTTCTAAGCTTGTAAGTTGAGGTAATTGTCTAGATATTCGCCGAAAAACATGATAGTATAAATCCCAGGCTTGATTTAAGTCACGATTATTGCCAGAAACAGAATAACGATTGCACCATTCTAAAGCCTCAACTAAATCTCGGCCATATGTCTAAATCAAATAAAACATGATTTTAATAATAATTTTAATAATATTTATTATTTAATATATATTTTTTATTATATTATAAGATCACAGATTAGATATAATCTTAATAAAATAGTAGATAGTAGATATGCAATGTCAATGAACAATTAGTAATTTGAAGGATTGTTAATAAAATATATTTTGCCCATAATACAGCTATTATATTACCTGACTAGTGTTGTAAATTATCAAATAGTACATAGCTTATATATTATAATACACATTTTATATTTTAAAATGTTTCACATAAGAAAAATACACACTAATATTTAAGAACTTAAAATGTATATATAATATACACTGATGTTTTATCATTTAAAGAAATATTGCATATTATCTAAAGTAAAGTATATTTGAACTATTGTAATTGACAATAAACTAATAACAGTAATAACAAAAATAGAAATATATTTAGACTTTATAAATACTATAGTATTTATAATCAATGGTAATATGTAAAAATTAAACACAGTGTACATACTTGATTAAACGAAGTTTCTTTCAGAGTCTGGGGCCCTTTTTCCAACATAGCGTGTAACGGCTCTAAGACCTCATACATGCCTTTTACATTATTTTCACCAAAATAAAGTCTACTAGCTTCTTCTAATGCCTCGTGCCACAATTCATGCCAAAGTATTGCGACTCTAAGCAGTTCATCACTAACCATTACTGCTTGTTGCACCAAATTTGGACTATGTTCACACATTGTTTTCAAAATTTTATTTGCAGCATTCCTGCGTGCTGAACTAGCAGATTTATTTGCCACAGTTAATGGATAGACCAAAGCCTGTGGATGATGTTTACCTATATCAATTAACAGTTGATGAATTAAACGGCTAACAAGTGTACGAGGGGTGTCGATGCGAGCAATTAGTTGTGGTATCACCTAAACAATAATTTTATATATTAAAATTTAATCTTATAAAAATTTGTAAGAAATTACTTGTAACCACGTATTGATTTGACTATATCTTAATCCATCAACAATAGCCTCATAAACATCATTATTTTGACCATATTCAAACCATAAAGTTAATAGTCTTAATGTGTCCTGTAGTGAACTTCCATGAGACAGTGAAATTGATCGAAAAAATCCTTCAACAGCAGGTACAGTAAACTGAGAAATATAATGGCTAGATGATTTGACAGTCTAAAAATAATAACACATATTGATATAAAAATTTTCATAGTTACAAATTATTACTATTATAGTATTACTATATTACTTAAGAACATAAAAAATTAAACAATTATATTACTTCACAAACAGATTTATCAGCTGATTTCTTTTCAGTATTTTGATCATTAGACTGTGACTTGTTTTGTTGATGCTTATAAAATAATACAGTTTCAAAATTCATGTATGCCCATGAATGCCATGCTTTATACCAACTTGGATCATGAAATGTTGCTGCTGCATAGTAGTCTAAAACATCAGGTATAGAAAGTTCAGTCAACCCTTGAAGTTCTTCTTGCCAGCATCCTAACTTTAAGTAACATCTGTATGGTATAATAAATAATTATTAACTTTAAATTAAAAATTGTAATTAATAAAATTATACTATACCTTGCCAACAATTTTTTAGTAGAATCATTTTTGAGTTTTTCATTGTCTTTTCCTTTTCGTTTTAGTTGAGGTAATACATTTTGAATTAAACTATTCAAGTGACTGAAAAATAAAACAATAAAAATAATTTTCATACATTTAAAAAGTTGAAAAACATTTTATAAAGTACTTGTAAGCTTCAGTTTTGGTCCCAGAAGTCCACATGTGTTTAATATAGGCAAACGTGACGTGAGGATGAGCCATAGGTAAGGTATCTGTAGAATATTTAGTAGGATCTGTACCCAATAATGTTATAAGAGTTTTATGAGACAAAACCTGAAAATATTGTTTAAAACTTAAGTGGTGCTTATTTTTTATGTAAACTATAAATAATAATTTTTAAAAACTTTGAAGATAACAAAATATTATATTTTATAAATACTAACCAAACGTGATGATTTACGACATAAAGCAGCATACTTAAGCCAAGTATGCATATCTTCTTCAGGACTTAACACTAATGAATGTACTTGAATAATACGCTGCCAGTCTTCAACAACTCTTTGGCATCCCTAATGAATTTTAAAATAATAATTAATCAATCAAGTTTGACTTAATTAATTAAATTCAATAATAATACCTGAAGTCGGTCCCACCAAACTTTATAAATAATCTGTCGTTTTTCAGGTTTTAGTTTATACTGAATTACTTCTTCAAGTTCAGCTAACATTTGTACAGAAACCATGGCACCATAAGCTCGCTGATAACTCTCTGCTGCCATAGCTGTAAGCTCAGTATCCAAAATTTCTCGTGCTAAGTCAATAAACTATACATTAAATTAGATATTATTAGATAATACATTATAAACTTAATTAAAAATAAATGCATTTTAATATACTAAAATATACCTTCTGAGCATGTTCATACTGTTCTCCATGAATAGCTAAGACAGCTCTGTAAAAGGCTCCATCCATTGTGTCTCTTGGTATGCATTCTACGTAAACAGTCATTTGTTGCCACTGTTTTAAGCCCCAAGCTGCAGCTGCAGCAACTCGAGACATTTTTTCACGTCCAGTCTCCGGAAAATGTAACCAATGAGAAGCAGCCACATTATTTAGCTTTCCCCATTGACCCAAAGATTCCAAACACCTACCATCAAATCATAATTATGATGCATTTAAGAACAAATAGTATACCTGTTATAAATTTAGCTAACCTCATTTCTCCCAATGCCCATTCAACATCATGAGGCTCTTTTTGCAAAGAGCTTTCATAAAAAGATAAAGCTTGTTCCCAATTATGTAATTTCTCATACCACCTAGCTTGTATTTTTAGTTGTTCTGCGGGTTCTCGATTTTCATCTCTTTTACTCATAATCACTTTTAATAGCCCTTAATTACATTAATAATAATATGATACTATTAATAATCAATTATACACAATCATTTGATAATTTTGTAAATTATATTTACCTGATGCAGCCTCTTTTTGTTGTAGTTTATTATTTATAGATATAAGAGTATCAATGATATTTGGGCATACTTGTCTATTTTTTTCTTTAATGAACTCATCTTCTTTATAATGCAAAGCTTTTGCATATGCCCTGCAATCCATAGCTCGTTCGCCTAGTATATGAGTATCAATGGGTAATGGTCCTTTTTCACAGTGATCCATAAATTCAGCCAAATTTAATATTGTTTGTGTCATTTCAGGTAAATCTGAAACCATTAATGCTTGTTCCAGGGTTTGTATTAGTTCTTTTCGTAGTGGTTCTGTCAATTCTGTCCAGCAACTGACAAATGCAGCATTAAATAAATCCTTAGGTAATTGAGAATATGTTTGGGCAAGTGCCCAACATGATCGCAGTGCTGGTGAAGGTGATTCTTTCAGGAAGTCAATACCAAGACGTCGCAACCATTCAAGCCAATCATCTTTAGACACACAACGGTTAGCTAACCAAGCTTTTTGTAAATTTGGTAACGATGTGTGCATCTATAAAAAAAAGTTATATATAATAAAAATTGTCACCTCCATTTACTGGAATTAAACAAGAAACAAGACAATAAGTCTTAATATAAATATTAAACACACTGTCAAAGGGCCTTTTTAAAACCAAGGAAAAAATTACTTTTTTTATTATAGTAGCAGAGTCACCAGGTACATGAACACCAATATCTTTTTTACTTTTAAATTGCTTATGTCTAGAAAGTAAAAGATTTTCTTCTAGACTTCCATCATTATTCTAACAAATAACAAAAGGAAAAGATTGTAATTTGTAAATTTGTAAATGTAAATTGTATTTACTTACTGATGATATATAAGTAATAAGTGTATCATAAGGGGGATAATTGTAATGACATTTGTTTAATGTACGTGAAACAAGTGGCATGAATATCATATACTTGCGACCCAATTGACATATTAATGCACATAACGTTTCCATAGCAGTTTTTCTAAGTTCTGGTGTATTTTCTATTGAATTTACCTAAATGAGAGATATTTAATACATTTGCGATGAATAATATTGAGCAAATTATAATATACATTCATTTCATACAATTCCATGTATTATTCGTGAAGCAAAATCTGTGAAGTCTAATGTGTAAGCTAACTGTGCCACAGTTTCCATTGCCACTTGACTGACTTGTGTAGGGTGATCAGTGGTATCAAATAAATTTACAAGTGGTGGCATAATCATGTGTAAATATTCATCCAAATTAATGCCAAATTTACATAATGCTACAACCATCTAAAAATTAAGAATACTTACATATTACTTTAACTAAAATAGTAAATAAATATTAAATAATAAAAATAATAAGAATAATAATAATAATTATTAATTATTTAACACAATATAATATAATATTTTAATTTTGAAATATACATACTCTCTTAGTAACATTTTGGTTTTTACTAGAGTCATGATAAAGTATTCTGAGTATATTAGGCATCAATTGAGACAAATAGGTTTTGAATTGGGCTCCAAGTGCCACAACTATATACTCAACCAGTTGAATTAAAGTACATTGAAGTGAACTGTTTGGTGTCCATAATTCCTAGAAAAATGTGTACAATATATTTATAACCAAAACTTGAAAACTTTAAAATATAAAATATACCCACTTTAATTAACAAAAATATATCGTCCAAATAGTTTCGGACATGTTGACCAACAATGTTTATAAGTACAGCTAATTGTGTGAACAAATATTCTCTGAAGTTGGCATCAGCTGTACGAATCACATTTAAAAAACTGGGCATAACTTGTGGGATATAAGGCACACATTTTATACCCAAAGATTGAAATATGAATGTTATAGCCTAAACAAAATATATTCTACATTTGTTAACAACATTTTACTGAATTAATATTATTAATTTTTAAATGTTGAATTATATTGCACTTAAAAATTTAAAAGTTAATTTTTTTTTACATATTTCATGTATTTAAATTAATTACTATAAAAATATAAAGTATTACAAACTTATTCAGTTTAAAAATCCATTAATACTAGCCTGTACAACCATAGTATGATGTTGAAATAAATTTGGATCTCGAATGATGCGTATAAGTGTTGCAATCGCTACAGCTGGATAGTACTCTTCTAATGTAGCTGTGCTCATATTTACTAACATTTCACTTGTCGTCCATTCAGTTTCTGATATAGGTCGAGAATCTGTCATTGAAAGCAAAGCAGTAGATTCAATTTGGGAATCAATTTGTCCCAAGTTCATTTTATGTTTATAAGGATCTAAAGCACCAAGAAGTCCAAGCACTCGTATTGTTTCTCTTCTAAAGAAAAAAAATAAGGTAATAAATTACATCATATTAATTTTAACTCGTTCAATGCCGATGTAGGATACTCTCCGACACTGGATATTGACGCTCCTGGCCGGTGTCGGAGGGTATCCGACGAATATGATAGGTATCTTTATAGTGTTCTAGAATAATTGGCTGATAGTGTATAACCATAATGTTTGGTATGGCCATTCAGTATATATTTTTTAATTAATGAGTACAATTGGATTTTAGTTTCCGCCATTTTTGTGATTATGATAAGGTTTTAACTACAACTGTGGTATTATCAATATAATAATTTAACTACTTTAAAATAACGAAACAATTAAAAAATAATAATTATATATTTATACTATTAATAAAGGATAACAGTATATTAAAACGTTGAATTGAATGCATTTCCAAAAATATACGATTTAGAAAAAAATGTACTAAATATGAAATTATGTCCGATACGTGCCGACATGGGCCATATGATGCGGCATCACATCCTATGGCCAGCATCATCACGTGTCTGACACATTCGTGTATTTTTAAATATCAACGTGGCGTGTGGTGTAAAGTTACCAAATTAACGTCAGCATTGAATGTGTAAATAACTTAATATATAATTTAAACAAATTTAAAAAGTATACAAATGCACCTGACTAAAGGTTGTTGTTCTGTTTTTAAGAATCCAAGCAATGTATCTAATAATGTGGGATATTTTTCATAAGGTTGGATGACATAACCAAGTCCTTCAACTAATTTGCCGAGTACCCAGAGAGCTACTCCTCGTTTTTCTTGAGATCCACCATCACCCAACATATCCAATAGAATAGGCAACAATTCGTCTGTCCAACAACACATTTCTTCACCATTCACCTATTAATATCACATTAAATAACAATTATCTAATTAAAGAAGTATTCCATACAAAGCATACCTGTGCTAAATCCCCAATACATGCAAGTATACTTATCAAAATACTTGGATTTAAATCTGGTTCATTAAGTTTGGGAACTAATATTTTTAAAACTGGTTGCACATATGGAGATACAAGTCGAGGAGCATGTACAGCCATGTGATCAATCATTCTGGCACTTTGCTCTTTATTACGACCCATTCCACTATGTTCAAGTTCAGTCAAACACTATAAATACATAATTTATCATATTACTCTATATAATTATTATTCTTATATTTAATTATATATTATGCATGATTATAATATTATTAATCAAACCTGCATCAGTGTTTTACGTAGAGGTGGCATAACATAAGCTGGATTTACTAGACTAAGTCGACCTATAGTACATAATGCCATTTCTCGAATTTCAAAATTAACATCATTCATAGCCATGAATAATGCAGTGAGATTATGAACTTGAGCTAGATAAAAATCAAAACTGCGATCGAGATTTTCAAACACTGCATAACGTACATCAGAATCTAATATTATAAAGTAAAAAACAAAATATAAAAATTTTGTAATTTTGATTTTTATAAAAAAATATATTATGTACTTACCAGTATCAGAAACTCCAACAACAAGTAATTGCTTAATCACTGTGGATATAGTATATCTAACAGTATGTGATGTTTTACTTTGAGGTGATTCAATTGCCAAACGCAATAAACGACTGCATGTTCTAACAGATTCAATTCGGATTTCTTGTTGTTCACTGCATAGATAATGTTCAGCACAACGTCGCAAAAATTGCAGTAAGGAATGGCCTAAGTATAATTAAGAGTAGAAATATTATTGTCAAATTTTAACAAAAATATACACATATAATATATAACATAAATAATAAATATTAAATATATTAACCATCAAAATTGAAATTTCCAAGTGTTCTAAGAGCCAAAACAACATTTGAAGTACTTTGAGGCTCCATGCCAGGTAATACTAATAATGACATACTTGGTACAGTTGACACTATTGACATATTTCGATTAAGTACTTGAGAAAGCATTTTTAACAAACCTGAAATAAAACACATTTTACATTTAGTATTAGAAAGAAAAAGATAACATTGTTTTTTCTTTTTTTACCTTCAGATATGTCTTTTTTCAATGCAGGTACAGCTACTGCTAATTCTTTTAGAGCTATAGTGAGTGTAGGGCTAAGTCCCATAGCCAACATAGGTTCAAGAAGTTCCTTAAGATCAGTTTTTATATTATGTTGGGCAGCAATGCCCAATAAGGTTATACAAACATAAACAGCTGGCTCAGCATTTGTAGATTTTTTCTTCGAACTATCCTATAAAAATAATTCACAAAAATGTATTAATTACTATGTCAATATCACACAAATCAACTGGGCCAGGATATTTATAACAATACTTTTGATGGTAAGGAACTCCGTATTGCATCTAAGATTTTAGTTAAATATGGCTTGGTATGATCTTCAACAGCTATTCCTATTAGTCCAACAGCAACAAATGCAATAGTCCGTTGATCACGATCACGACCACGAATAATTGAAAGAAGAAACACCATTGAAGAATTTAAATAACTATAAAGTAAAAAGTTAAGTTAAAAAATATATTAATAAATATCTATTTTAATTTTAACAATACTTTTGTACAAATATTGATTTATTGAAAGCTGCTAGTCTAGGAAGTACTTTTATAAGAGCAGCACTAACTAAAAGATTTCTAGAAAGTCTATGAGATACTGCTGATGAACAAACTCGATCATAGTTTTCTTGAAGGAGATTTTTACAAGCATTGCTTTCGTATCGTATGCCTGATGATGCAATTCTCACAGAGTCATCATCTGTGCGTCCAGAACCTCCTACTAGTCCTTTTAAAGCAGATTTGGTTCGAGGCAATAAACTTAATATTTCCTATAAACAAACAAATGTATTTTTTTTTCAACTTCCAAATCAAAATTAAAAATTAAAACTATAAATACATCAAATACATTAAATTTTTTTTAATCATTTTAAATGTAATAAAAATCTTTATGTGTATCAGGATCTGATATAATGTTATTTACTAAATAACACATTGTTTAGAATTAAAAAATGTTGGAGACACAAGTATATAAAAAAAAAAGTTTAAGCATTAAATTTTAAAAGTCAATCATTATACTAGTGATAAAATTCGTCCTATATTATTGATCCATAGATAAAAGTGTTGTATTATAATTAAATTTAAATGCAAATAGCATTACATTTAAAATATGGTTTTGAGTGAAAATTTAATATATAATATATTTATTAATTATAAAAATTTAATATAATATAACTTTAAATTTATAGTATAAATCATAGTAGATTATAATGATGTATTAGTATTTGGATACATAATATTGTATAATCAATACTTTTCTTCCTTTTCTGAGAATCTAAAAAAACAACAGATATACAATATCTTATATCAATATATCTAACCGCAGTAGTTTGACTTTGATCCCATTGCAATCTTTGCATTAACGAATCATTTTGTCTTTCCCAATTAATGTTGCTAACTCTAAGTAATTCATTCAATACTAATAGTGAACCATGTATTCTATCATCACGTGCAATTCCTTTTTCTTTATTAATTGAATCATCCAATCCAGTCATAACTTCTTCATAGCACTGTTTGTACCTTTTAAAAGAGAAAACAAAAAATTAATTTGTAACAAACTAGAATTATTTTTTTAGTACCATTGAGACTTTTGAGTTTGTTTAGATGTTTCTCTTTGAGCTGTTACAACAAGTGCTGCTCTTAGTGCTTCTACAGCTCCATCTCTAATACTTGGTTTTGGGTCATGCGTGACATTTAGTACCAAGTCAAAAAATTGAGCTGCGTGTTGAAAAAAAAGGGTTGGAACCATAGTGGCAATTTCTCGAAGTATAAGCACCTATTTAACAAATTATTTGTACATTTGAAAACAAAAAAATGAGAGAATTACTTACTGCTGCATATCTTTTGGGCTCATGTCTTATACCACCCAACCACTCAAATGCTCTTTTCACCTCAAATTCAACATATTGATCTGCATATGTACCAGAATCCAAGGCTAATTTGCCTACTGTTTTGGCAGCCAATTCCATAACTGCTGTATCGGCAGATGGCAATAAATTACGCAAATAGTTAGCGAACCTGCTAATACGGTTATTTTTATTACCAACATCAGCACCAATTAGACACACTGTAATTAATTAAACTACGTCAACAACTAAGAAAATAAAATATTATAAAACTTAGAGAACTTAAATTTACAGTTATTTATAAATATAGAATTTTAAAATATTTTTAATTTTTATTATATATTAATACATAGACTATTTAAATATGTATCATTACTAAATATTAAATAATAATAATCATAAATTTAAATCATAAAATTATAATAACTGAATATAATAATTACATTCTAATGAAAATAAATTATACAATAATTTATTTACAATTTAGTCAATCCAATGATATATCTAATTTCAACGCTACAACATATAATAACAAAATACACTTAACAATATATTCATCAGTTAAGTGTATAGCAAATAAACAAAAATTATACTATGGAGTATAAAGTAAACAACTCTAATATACATGACTATAATATTATAAACATCTTGCTATAAATATTACTTTTATTAAATTTAATTAGTATATTTTACTATTATACAACTGTTTATTTAGTCATAAAATCTAATTAGAAATTACAATTAATATACTACATTTAACCTGCTATTGGTCGCTATTATTTGTGACATTTGTGATCGCATATGGTCGTTTTGACCGTTCACATATAACTCATAATTGTAGTTAGTTATTTACATACAAATACATTTATAGATGTAGATAAATCACAATTTATTTATTATTGTTTACAATAAAAATTATTATTATTGAAATTTCCATGTCAAAGTTAAATAAAAAAAGTTAGTGTAAGATTAGTACACACGGATTTTTCGATGAATTTATCAAAAATTGATATTTACTATAACTATTAATAAGAAAAAAATATTAATGGTTTTTATTTGTTTAAACTTAATCACTGACAAAAATAATATCTAACAAAATTAATTCCAAGTTTAGTTGCACATAGTCTTTTGACAGGTTATTGATTTTAAAAATACCTATAAATTCAACAGACAAGAGTAAGGGTTCAAAATAGCATTAAATAGTAGATAGCCTCGTATATTGAAGGTATTAAATTAGACAAAATAATGTAAATTACTTACGAGTAATTTGAAAAATCATAAATGTCCAGTCTTTTAGAGTGTGATTAGACGAACTTATTTAAATTCAATAGTATAAATTTTACTATATTATTTCACCCATCAGAAGTTTTAAAAAATGCACTATTTAAATTTACGTTAAATAATTGTATACAATTATTTAAATAATGATCTTAAATGTATTATTGTACAAAAGCTTAAAATAAATATATAAAAATTGTATACAACTTCTTTAGGATATTAATGTATTTGTTTATATATATATATTTGTTTACTTTATGTATATAAAATCATTTAATATTATAAATTTATAAGTAACAATAATAAAAAAAATTATAATATTTACATATAGCAAGAATGCCACCAATTTTTTCATTACTATCAGAACTTGATACCATTTCAAATATATGTTGGTTAAAGTCATCATTAAAAACTGCCCGCTCTTCTGCTGATACTTCACGCAGTTCAGTTTTCACCTTGATTAATAATAATTAAGCAATAAATTAGTATAATAATCTATATGACTATAAATAATATTGGTTATAATTACATAGAGATTCAAATCTCGAGCAGCTCGTTTGCGGACTTCAAAGTTTTTTGATTTTAATCTGGTTACAAAATGTTGCATGCGTACAGAAGACATGATTCGTTTAGTTCTGAAAAATAAATATATCAAATATCAAGTATACCTCATATTCAACATTAAAAAAAAATTTAACACACAAATTATTCAACGTAAACAGAACCTCTTTATTAATTTTAATAACTTAATAAGTTAGATTTAAAACATGTAAAAATAATTAATAATGTAATTTTGCAAAATTGGTATCATTTTGAAATAAAACTTATTTATGTAACTAAAATTATAAAATTTTAAATAATTAATTATTAAACAATGATTCTTTGTAATTAAATATAATATAATTTATTTAATGGCATAATTTGTTCTATGAAATTGTATATAGCTATAATAATTGTAATTTAGTACTATAATTTTAAATAGGTACTAAACACTTGTAAAATAAATATTTAAGTATAGATGTATAAAAATCATGCAATTTTTAAACGAAACTATAAGTAGTAATTAAAATACCACATTACAAAAATAATATGTTTCTTATAAATTTCAAGTAAATTATCTTACAATCAGTCCGTTTCTTCAATTTATAATTTATCTTATTTAATAACATACACTAAAACTAATATAAGACTAATACAATATTTACGATAATAGTTAAATTTCTAAATTGGTAATAAATTAGCAAAAATTGAATAATGTTGTGTTTTATGTTTACAATGTTTTAATTATTTTTTTTTTTAAAACATAAAAAATAATATTTATTATTTTGATTTTAAATTGATAAAACCAGCCGTCTGGTTAGAAGTACAAAACGCTTATTGTGTTATTCTTATCTCTACTTAATATCTCGTTACTAACATTTGACTATTTGAAGGAGCACAAATATTTTTTAAATTCTTTCTTTTTTTTTCAACTCGAAGGTTGGCTTACAACTCCAATTCACCATTCTGACTAATTATTCGCCTTTTCTCTTAGTTCCTTAAAGGTTTTGACTCTTGTATCATATTTAATTTGTCCTATATAAGAATTTCGGAGACGTCCTGCAGTTTTCTTCAGTGGCGTCATTTCAGTTTTTATTAGACAAGGGCAGACCTATAAATTTGCCGACTGTTTTTAAAAACAGGAGTGGGAGGCGTAATTTTTTTGGTGGGTATTTTATTTTATTGTAAGCGGTAATCAATTAAGGGGTTGTTATTTTTGAAATCTGCCAACTTAGGATTTGGATAATTATAGAATATGGTAAATGTATGAGTACTCCCCCCCCCAAATGACGCAACTGGTTTTCTTACCTTCTATCATGCCCTCTATTATACAACTCTTTCAGGGCATGTCCAACCATTTTCCAGCATCTTGCTCTAATCGCATCTATAGTGTACGTTTTTCTCCCACAGTTCTTCTTCATTTGTTTTCCGCTCTATCCTACTTATCCTTTCCATATGCCTCCAACACCATACCTCGAAGACTTTTAGTTTTTTCTTTTCAGTATCGTTTATTACCCATGTTTTACATCCATGTTGAAACACTCCATACATATGTTTTTATGAGTCTCTTCTTGAGATGTAACTTTTTTGAAGTGAACAACTTATGTTTTTTACTAAAGGCAATTTTTGCTAGTGCTATACGTTGTTTTAGCTCTCGGACGCTCTTACCATCAGATGTGATTTTGCTCCCTAGGTGTATACCGTTTCCTCTACTTGCTCCAATTTTGACTACTTATATATACATCAGCTTTTACTTTTGGGTCTCTGCCGCAGACTAAGATCTTCATTTTTGCATTATTTATTTTCATGTTTGATGTTCTGAGCATTTCATCCATTTCTTCAACTGCACGCTGTATGTCACTTTAACTTTCTGCTATTACCACAATGCTATCGTATCATTGAAACAATTTCTCCACCAATTTTGATTCCAATATTTAGTCTTGTTAGCTTTGACTATATTTATAACTTTTTCGATGTAGCAATTAAAAAGTGGTGGTGATAACGTACACCCTTGTCGGACTCCTTTTTTTTATTTGAGCGTTAGTAGTAATTTTTCCTTTTCTAATGCAAGCTGTCTAATTCTTGTAAATACTGTGGATAATTTTTAGGTCTTGTTGTTCAACATTTATTTCTCGTAGTGTGAGTAGCATTGTATTCCAATTTACTTTGTCTTTTTTTAAGTACTATTCCACTTTTCCTTCTAATTCTTCGATTTATTATTTTTGTTAGGATTTTTAAGACGTGTGTCAGTAGACTCAGTATTTTAAACTGTTCACAGGAATTTTGCTCCTCTTTTCTTTGGTATAGTTACAATTATGTTTTTACAGTAATCACATCTCCTTTCTCATATATATCCCGAGTTAGTTGGTATAAAGCGTCCTTTATCATCGTAATAACACATTGCAATAATTCTGCTGTTATATTTTCAGTCCCAGGCGCTTTGTACTGTTTCAAGTCATAAAGCGCTAACTCAAATTCAGATCTTAAAATGAGTATAGCTTCGTTTCTTCCTCATTTGCAGTCATTTTCTCCAGCTTTTCTGCCCTCATAAAACTCTTCAATATACTCTCTTCATCTTTTATTATGTTCTCATCAACAACTAATAATTGGCCATTTTTATCTCTGATATTAGTGCAATTTCGTTTTCTCTTTCCGACAAATTGTTGGATATTACGATACGCATAATCTATTTTGTTAACTTTGAATAGCTCATCAATTTCACCACACTGCTGTTCCAACTATTTTTCTTTGGCTTTTCTGGCTTCTCAATTAACCTGGTTTCTTAGTGGGCGATACTTTTATTATCCTTCTCTCGTGTTATTGTTTTTATATTTTCGTCATTCGTCTATTAGTTTTACTATTTGCTTGTTATTCATGTTATTCTAGGCTTCACAATATCCGCTGTTTTTGATAGCTGATTTTATGTTTTCCTATTTTTTATTCAATCTATTAATTCGATCATCTATGTTTCTTTTTTGGTATTCGCGATTCATGTGGTGGCTATAATGCTCTACAACCTCTGCTCTCTTAAGTAATCTGATATTATATTTGTCTTGCTGTACTTTTGGTCTTTGTGGTTTTTTATGTCTGAGTTCGCATTTCGTTATTACTAGATTGTGACACTGTTATAATCAGTACTCGGGTATGTTTTACAGAATTTAATTTGGTTCTTAAAGCGATTTTTCACCAGTATGTATTCTATTTGGTAGCGGGTAATATCGCCTGACATTTTCCAAATATATATTCTTCTCTTGGGGTTTTGAAATCTGGTGTTCGTTATAATCATCCCATTTTCTCTGCAGAACTCTACTACTCTTTCTCCTCTTGCATTTTTCTTACCTAAGACGAAATCTCCGACTTCTCTACCTTCCCTGCCATCACCAACTATAGCATTAAAATCTCCCATTAAGATTACATTATCGTGTAGTTTAGTATGTTTCATTAGCTCTTCAATGCCTGCATACACTTCTTTCACTTCTTCATCATCTGTTTTTGGCGTTGCAATATAAACTTGTTTAATTACAAGGTTGTTTAGTGTTGATTCCATTTTAACCAAACATAATCTGCTGCTATAAGTCAATACGTTTGTAATTCTCGTACCCCACTTTTTATTGAGAGCAATTCCAAAACCGGCTTGTTCTTTTGTACTGTTTGTATAAATAAATATGATATCATTAGATCAAAAGTTACCATTATCTGACCAACGTATTTCACATAATCCTAATATGTTTATATCTAGTCTTTTCATTTATATTTTTATATTTTCCAGCTTTCCTATTTTCAACATTGTTCGTACATTCCACGTTCCTATTTTCTGTGTTTTATTCCTATCACATGTATCCTGCAGGATAGCTCCCACCCGGACGTCCGAACGGGAAGCTATTTTACGTCCGGACAAAATTTTTACACTGCCGGAATCCATTTTAGAAGACAAAATACTAGTTGTCTAACTAGGGATATTAATGTGTGATTTACCTCATCTTGCCTTCCACATCACAGCCCAAACCCTATTTCTAGGTATTGATGGCCAAGTGTAGATAAACTTGTTCATCTACATTTAGTACTAAAAATAAATACAAAAAAAATTTAGTACTTAAAATTCTTAAGTATGATATTTTACAATATCTGGTAGAATTATTATTTAATATTAATTTGTAAATATTAAAAGTTCAAACATTTTATTTGTTTATTTAAAATCAAATTTGGCTATACTCAAGCCCGGATTGGCCTGGCGAGTTATCGAGAAAATTTCAGTGGGGCGGAATAAAAATACATAGTAAATCTGTTGAAAAATAATAGAAAAATAAGATATTAATGTTACAATACATATTACATATACATGTTACGATTGTATTGTATTTCAAAATAGAATTTGCTAGAATACTATACCTAAACCATTTAGCTATATATACGTTTAAAAGATATAATTATCAAATATGGGCCGGTAATATATTGATATCTTGGTGGGTCAAATTTTTCCAATCCGGCCCTAGCTTTACCTATATATTTTATAATATAATTAATATTATAAATACTTACAGATGGCCAATGTCCGGCGGGTCATCGGATTTCGCGAGAACAATTTTCGATCTACTTTTTTTCGTGAAAATCTCAGAGTTATGCGCACGAACTGACTTGCATTTTTTTTTAATTGCTGCTTTCGCTTTTTGAAATGTAATTTTCCTGTTGACCAAAAGCTCAAATAGGTTCATATTTATATTAGAGTTTATTTTTGTATAAATATCATGCATGTAGGCAGGGACGTAATTGTGGGGGGGGGGGGCAAGCAGGAGCACTTGCCCTTAATTTTATCGGGAAAGGGCAAAAGTATCATTTTACCCCACCCCATATAAGTCAACAATTCATTACTTACAAATTCAAAATGTGTTTAAATATTGTTGACAGTGATTTTTTAAACTTATTATTATTAACACATATTAGCATAATTAGTAGTATTTTAGTATTAGCACTTATTATTATTAACTTAAATAAAATAATAATAATTCTCATGAGTACATTAAAGCTTGTGCCTTGTGTAGTAGTGAAAAAAAAAATTAAAAAACATAGGTATATATAAAAGAAAAATGTATTCTCCCCGTTTACAATTTTGGTTAGTACATTATTTTGCCCCTCTATTATTTTACCCAGTTACGCCACTGCATGTAGGTATGCATCAATAGAATAAACACGTATTATAAAAGCCAGATAATTATAATAACTACAATCCAGAGTCTAGATATACTTTTATAAAATTCAAAAACTACTCTGTTTAGTTTATGGTACCTAAGTACTCAAAATTTAAGATCAAAAACTAAGTTCATAATTTATAATATACCCACCATTTATACTATATGTTATGTTATTTTTTTAGTTATCATAGTTGAAATTTACAATTGTAAAATGTAAGTATATGTTTGAGTTTTTATTTTAGATAAATAATATTGTAATAACCTTTGTCCGAGTTGAATCTGTTCATTACTACTCTGCTGCTGTTGCAGGTTAGATGTATGTTTTGATGACATTATAGAAGCATGACTAAAAAACATTGTGTCTAATGTACATAAAACCGCACTATATCACTTTGATTGAGGCCTGCAATGTATTTTAATTCAATAATATAAAATAAGTAACCCTGTTTACTTTATGACATCTAAATTGATATTACGTGTAGAAAGAAAATAATTTCTATAAAATTCTAAAGTGAGTACAATATTATTTAATACTAGTTTTCAAATATCGCCATGTACACGATGTACAAAATTTGTAAACATTAAAATAACTGAGTGTAATTTCACCTGATATAATTTATAAATATCCGTGACAAATTTACACAATAACACTTGCAAAAACTAACTGAATACTGAATGCCGAAGTATCTATATCCTATTATAATGCTTAATTTTTTTTTTACATTCCCTATAATGTATAATATATTTATTATCGCAGAAAACACGATATACGCATATATCTCTACTGATAGATAAAAAATAATATCTGTGTAAAATAATAATATAATATTATATACATTTATATTATATGATATGTAGAATATGTAGGTACCTATATTGTACTTATATTATAATTTATATATACAATAATAGGTGTACTGCAGTATAGAATACAGATAGAGCTTATAATATTTTATTATGTGAACGATTAGTGGCGGATCTAGGCTTTTCTCATTGGTGGGGAGGGATATTAAATATGTGTGTACATATAAATGTGTAGGTATACTTTATTAAAACAGAAATAAAATAATAAATTTATATTACAAAAAAGCTTTATGTTACCTACAGGGGGAGATATGACCCCCCACTCATAGATCAACCAATGTGAACGATTGAATAATGAACAATATAATATTTTGTATTATAATATTTTATTATTATGTACTGACAATGTTTATCTCCAATATGCCTATTTGTAAAGCATGATACATAACTGTCTAAAAAATCTAATAAAATCAAAAATGAACTTATTACACTTATGATTTATTATAACTCATTATTAGTTCTTCAATAGTGATAATTACACATTATACATGATAATTACATACACGTATCCAAAATATACAACATAATATGTCAGTAGACAGTAATTATAGTTTATTTGAAATTATACTTAAATCAAATAAATATTCTAGTGTCGTATTTATACTTTTATGCATTTTAATTTTATGCTTTAATATTATATTTGAATAAAGCGATTTTTTCGAATGGTAATATTATATTAAATATTACTAATGTAGTTACCTAACCAATACGTTATATTCTCGCTCCTTATCTGTTATCGATTCTATTATTAATTTTATTCAATCCTCAGGCTTCTTAATTTTGTTTGTTTTTGTTTTTGTTTTATTTGTGTTGTACCACTTGTACTTATTATAATCGGTTTATTTCTAAAATACTTTTTGTATAGGCAAATTAAAAAATAAATATACGTTAACTTTACAATTTATATATAAAATGTGGGTATTTATATTTTATTAAAGTGATATTTATCAAGCTATCAATAAATACATAGTATTATTAATTATATTACTTATAATCTCGTGTTTTGGATATATATTTTATAGGCTGAAAATTCGCATACTAGTATATTATATTATACATTTATACTACACAAATAATTCTTTAAATTTGAATGCAAAGATTTTTAGCCGTAATTTTAATAAAAATAATCAAATATTTTTAATTATTATTACAACTTGATAATAGTTAAACCAATGCGAAAACTATGATTTAATATCTCGGAGATCTGACTGTTCATCAAATTGTTTCTCAATATCATAATATTAGACATAGGCATGGGTGTCCATGGCCCATGGGGGGAAGACGAGGCACTTGCCCCCTCCTGGAAAAATAAAATGAACTTGTTATTTTAAAAAATTGAAATTATTATTATATAATTATTAGTTAATAAAAAAATCTATAAAAATAAATTCCATTGAAATTTATCCTATGGGCACCCATGGACATAGGTACACATTTTGAATAAAACATATAATTTCGATACCACATTGAATAGTGATATAGGTTGTAATTGTGATTTATTTTTTATTACTCCAAAATCATAAAATGTAGGTATAGATACACTATATAAAATTGATAAAATTGCGTACTTAAAATAATTATGCTAAAAAAAGTTCATGAGGATACACTTATATTCCCCGTAAATACGCGTGAGCTCTCGAATCAAATAGCTAAAGAAATTTTAATTAATCTAATTATGAACATGATCTGCATGAAGGTTAATGATTTTTTTTTTAAATTCTTAATCAATATACAGCAGATGAAAAAAATATGTTTAAATTTATAAATTATATATATATTTATATACATATGTACATGTGCCAATAATATCAAGAAAACACAAATTACATAATTAAAATTGCGTGCTGTTCAAATCAAACGATTAACCGTGAATCGTTGATTGTTCATTAGTAACGCTAACTTTGCATGTAGTTAATTAAATACTTAACCCGTGTAATTTATTGTGCTAAATACTAAATATTTAATTCTATCATTTATTTTTTCAATTTTTAAACGAAAATGGACCGTTGGACAG
Organism: Eriosoma lanigerum; assembly: GCA_013282895.1. Lineage (NCBI taxonomy): Eukaryota > Metazoa > Arthropoda > Insecta > Hemiptera > Aphididae > Eriosoma > Eriosoma lanigerum. The sequence goes on from CM023358.1 coordinate 42,211,252, forward strand.
ACAGAATAATTGTGGTTGCTGAAGCTAGTTCGGAAATTGGAAGGTCGATCGTGGTCGAACTGTCTAAATACCCATTGAAAATCGTGGCTTTCACCCCAAGAATTGCGTTAATACAGGTTTATATACTATTATAATTAAATTAAGTTTGTAGATTAGACACATTTATATTCATTAATTATAAAAATAGTTTGCTTTGCAACGTATAAAATTAAACACCTATAATAATCAACTAATTATATTGAAGCGAAATTAAATTATTTAAATTAATATACCTACAATATTATGTTATTTTTGTTTTGTATTTATAAGATAATTGTAGTAGGGTGTGAAAAATTATATTATTTTTCTTTTTCTTACCTATATATACCACCCAACTTTTTGGGGTCGGTTACCCTATAGACCAACACCTCCATAAATTTCGATCATCTACATCATACACGTACTACGACCATTCACATGAATGGTTTTTTATATTAATTAATATACGAGTGTATATTATATTATTTTATGCACCTATTATATGACTTGTCGTCGTTTTTAAAATTTAAGCGAGATGAATTATTATATCTGTACTATATTCTGTATATCCAGTATTTTTTTTTTTTTTTTATGAAAACTTAAATTAATTAAAATAAATAATAAATACCTATAATGATTTAATTTCGTTAACCGTTAAGTGTTTTCATCTAAAATTAACTGTTGTCATAAATATCATAAAGTTATGATATAATGTATTTTGTTTATAATATAACAGTAATTTTATTGTTATTATGTAACAATAAAATGGTCTTAAATGTTAAAAATACAACAGATTAAAAAGAAAAATTACAGCTACGTTTGTAAATATATTTTATTATTTTTAAATAGTCAAAATTATAATATATTTTCTATATAATAATAATATTATATTAATAGTTAATATATTATAATAGGTACATGTTCAACTGTTTCTATATTCTAACAATCTAACTTAATGCATATAATATGACTACTAACTACTGAATATATGTATAACTATACTAATAATTGGTGTTAAAATATGTAATAAAATAATGTCTAAAAAAAAATATAAAATGTTTTAATACAAATGTAAATATATTTTTTAATTTTCTTTCAGGAACTCGTCAGCGATTTACAATCGTCTGCAGCTACAATATATCCGGTCCAATGCGACTTGACCAATGAATCAGATATATTGAAAGCTTTCGAATGGATACAAACAACTATCGATCAAGGGGTGTCAGTAATGATTAATAATGTAAACACATTTATTAATAGTAAACTGTTAGGTGCGTACCAATATTTGTTTATAATTCCAATTCCAATATAATAAATAGACAGAAGTGTAATTACAAGCTAGAAAATAAAATATAGAACAAAATAATAATATTAAACACACAATAGTAAAGAAGTACAATAGTATATTAAAATAGTAAAGAAAAAAGAAAATAAGAACGGTATAAATAAGATTTAATAAGTATTAATACGATAAAAATATTGAAAAATTAAGGAAGGTAGTATTAAATAAATCAATATCTTTAATTGAATTACCTACGAACATAAGTACGTTTACTGGAGTGAATAGCATGTATTTTGAATTACTAAGAGAACAATAAAATATTGAAGAATTTCTGGAGCATTATTTTAAAAATATTACAAGTAGTGTCGTATCCAGAATGTGGGAATCTTTTATAGTGGGATTTATACGATAGATATCTAAGGTTCTAAGAAAGTTATTCTAGACGGTGGATAGACTATTATTTTGGGTGATATTTTCAATGTGCCATATTTATGTTTATGCATTTTAACTTTCAGGCGCCTAACCTAACGATTGACTTATTCAATAGACTAGTGTTGGGTTACACCAAATTTGTCACTATTTATTAATAAATTATTTAAATTATTGTTAAATTAACTATTGTTAAACTACTTTTGTTAACATGTGTTAAATTTACGAGTGTTATTCAGTCGTTATTTACTACTGGTTATCAAAGACTATTCTGATGAAATACTCATTATTTAACATAATTTGAAAAGATTGAATTAATTTTAGAAAAGAACAAGTAAATCTACACAATACAGTACTAGAATAAGTAGTAGAATAATATCTAACGCACATTTCCATCATCACCACAAATTACGTAAGACATTGATAACGAAATTTAACTACACATAAATTTTAAATAAAGATAAAATACATTTTTAACAACAGGTTGAAACTTTAATAATAGTTTATGCAACAGTAGGTATTTAATTTAACTGTAATTAAACGAATTTATCTCCGTGTAAATTTTTGGTGCAACCCAGCATAGGTATACTAATAAAATATTTCCCAATAGTTTGTGTTAGTCTTGTAGTTGTAGATTATGAATTTTGGTAGTTAAAGATATTTTATTCGTTGCATAAAACATAATACTTGACTCATTAATTACTAACTCTTAGTGAAAATACAAAATATGTATTGAAAACTGAATAATATTTAATTGATGATAAACGGTTTTCTTATTTTATAGATGGCGAAACAAATGACTGGAAAAATATGTTTAATCTTAACGTTCTTGTAGCAACAATATGTAGCCGGGAATCATATAAATCAATGAAAAAATATAATATTGACGATGGACACATCATCAACATAAACAGGTTAGTAATATTATTTTGAAAACAAAATAAGTGTATAAAGAATACGAATATAATTATTTTTAATATTTATTTTTTTTTCATTCAACCCTTTTCATTTATGAAACATGTGTAAAAAAATATGAAATTTCAGGTAGATTATAACTACATACATCTAAATATCAATCAAATTTAAATATGCAGTGTTTCTTTATTTGTTTGAAATAATTAATTAAGTTTCATTTAAGTAGGATCACTTTATCTGTGGATAACCACAGGTTTTTATATTAATATACAAATATTTAATATAACTATTTTTTTATACATTATGTAAAATATATTATAATTTTATTTCTTACAATTTAAACTTAATGATTTGACTTTATTGAATATTTTTGATTTATAACATTGTGCCATATGCTATAATATGCAGTAAAATCATTATGATAATAACTAATTATAATAATCAAACTTATATTAGGTAGGTAATATATTATTTGATTTTAGTACTGCCGGGTTTACAATGCTACCATTGGTGGGACAGAAATTGTATAACGCAGCTAAAACATCGATGATGTACTTGACTGAAGGACTTCGACATGAAATCATTCATGCGGGATCAAAAATCAAAGTGACTGTAAGTATTTTCTTAAAATAAAACAAGTTATTATACAGTTTCTTTCGAAATGTATATTAATATGCAGTTTAAGATTTTATTAATATTCGATAATTTATATTAAGTAACGGCATATCAGAAAATCTAATAATTCATTGAAACTATTAATACAGAGTATCAGCCCAGGAAGAATAAACGCTGAAAATTATTGGAGTTTGGGGAAAAATGCAAGATCTGATATCATGATAAAGCCTGAAAGAGTGGCTTCCATGGTGGTCGTCACCTTAACTACACCACCCGATATTGTTGTGAGTAAAACATTTTAATTAAAAATTGTGTTAATTTATATTTTAAATATCAAATAGTATCATACGTTTATCGTTATGTTATATACAAAATAATTGAATTTTAATATTCTAACCTGATTTATAATTTCATAATTATTTACGTGTTGATTTATTACCGTTATATTAAATTGTTAATGACTAAATAGGGAAGACTAAACTAATAGTATTATGTCAATCAAAAATAAAATCCATTTCTTAAAAATAACACATAATTTACTATGTTTCAAAATTACAATTACGGTCCTAGACTTATGAAAAAAACAATAATCATAGTCTACAATGTAGTCTTACATTTTTAGATTTTTTTCGTAACAGTAGCTAGGTAGCTAAATCGTTGATGTTGATATGACTTATTGTGTTGATGTGTGATCGCTGTTGACGAAATAATAGTTTATTATATTTTATTTTATAAATATATAAAATATGTGTTATCATAATTTCACTATACATATTATACAGACTGAATTATTTTGTCTTTTGTTATTATATCTGTTTCAGATTGCTGAGCTGACTGTTGTGTCCGTCGGTGAAACCATTCAGGCATATCCTCGACCAATGATATAATAATTTTTTTATAATACCAGACGAAGACAGGAGTATATTAGTGTAATATGTGTTATTAAATAACAATTTTTCAGAAAACACGGTTTACATATACACGTGCGAATCTGTATATTTTATTATAATTATATTATACGATACATATTTACGTTAATAATATTGCTAAAAAGAAAATACTGTTGTCTTATACTCATATTATATATAATATATATATATTATATATATTACCGCTCAAAAAATAATAATTATAGTACACATTCAGTCACATCGTTGTGTTAATGTAACGTTGTATAAAGTATACGATGTTAATGATATAATATTTAAAACATTACAGTAAAAACAGAAAATTTATTATCAAGTATTTAATGTTGTTATTTAATTATTGTGCGTTGTGTAAAAATAAAATGATAATGGGATAATATTAAATAGGTACATATTTAGTTCGATTTGTATTTCAATTAGGTTTTAATGAATTTTACTACTGAATTTAAAACAATTAATTAAATACTTTATATTATTAAACATATTTATAAATAATGTAGGAATTGGACAGTTTTGTTATTAAAAAAATAGTATTTTTCTTATGCCCCAACTTAAAAAGTATATGTTTTATATATTTTAAATTATAACATTATGTCATCATTTGTGCAACGACAAAATATAAATAGGTATCAATGTATAAACCACTGTTATTATATTATGCACCTACTGCGTTTGTGTTGTCGTAGAAAATAATTAATAGTTTACACAGACATAAAAAAACTAACCTAATTATATAAAAAAAAAAAAAAATACCACACTTCAATACAAATCAATAAATCATAAATCATTCTCGTAATGTTATAGGAACAAAAAATCGTAAAAAAGACGTTGATAGTCCGCAAAACGTAACATATTATATTTTAATACTTCATTATGCAATAATCATATATGTCCCGATTACGTTTTTTTTATACTTATATGGTCACATTGTCACAATATTATATAATAAAATATTACGTTACATAATAGTTTTCTAGGTTAGTGTACTCTCAACTGAACCTTAACAAAATAAGTAGATACTTATACTAATTTTAATTTCTAATTATTGGTGAAGCATTATTTTGTAATACGGAAAAGCTAGTAGCTAATGCAGTATGGATGATTTTCATAGGTGGAACTACAGTGTTACCGGGTGTATCTGGGCACAGATTAAAAATAAAAATTACCCCAGGTATTTTAAAAGGTTCCTCCAAAAATATGTTATTTATTTTACAAAATATAAAATTGATATTATACAAATATACACAAATATAATGATTAGAGTCATTCTTGATTTTTCAACAAAGTATTTATACAAATATGAGATGCTATATGTTTTAATATTTAATTATTAGTTAAGTACGTATATTTTAATTATTATCTTTCAACAATATTTTGAAGTATATATATACGTAATATTTAACAATTATTATTAACAAACGTTAACAATTATTTGAAAATTGGATATTAATTTACTGTTTTTTACTGCTTTTTTTTTTCTAAAAGGAAAGAATCTAGATGTTTTATGCCTCGTTCACACTCTAATGTTAAACTCTGGTCGCGTCTGTGATGATTTTTTACAGGTTTAAGAGGATGGTCGTTATTATATGCAGGCGTGAATCTAGTAAAATTTTATGAGAGGAGGGTTTTCAAAAATTTTTAAACGTTTCGTAGACTAAGCTACTAAAGTGATTTGGCTACTGAAATTTTAATACGACTACAAGTAATGTAATGCATAATTCGGACCATGGAAAGGGGTCTAACCCCTAAAACCTCCCCTTATGGATACGCCACTGATTATATGTATAAAATTATCTAAATTGAGAATATGTTTTTTTTTTTACTTGTATATAAGACAACAAGTTCAACCAATACTGAGAAATTTAGGTATTATTGTAAAATGCCGTGTATTTTGTATAATACTTCATTAAAATTAAATTTTTTCCCTCTGAAAAAATGAGCTTTAGTCACTTGATCCCTTATACATTATATTTATACGTATAATAAGTAAATAGTGAGTAAAATCCCTTATAGGAAGAAGGGACTACAGTGATGCGTCATACACCGATGTCAATGATGGTCGGTTCGATGGGTATCATGGACGGCGAAGACGGCGACAGATCAGCTACATTGATGGGTCGAGACGACATTGACGGCCATGTGGTTCGGAGCAACGGTGTAGACGCAGCCGTGATTACGGTCGGCAACCATGTTGATGCGACCGATTGCGGCCGAGACGATTGAACGATGGACGGAGACTGTTCGACGATGTCCTCGTCGTCGTTATCGCCCGATTCATAATTTTCTCGCAGGTATTCGTCACGATCGTCGTCGAAATTGTTTAACAACGATGATCGAAATCCCGACAAAAGCTCGTCGTCGTCGTCGTCCACCGACGGGAGACGACCAAACCCGTATGAACGGTCCGCGGTCTTGTGATAAGTCACTTTGTCGGCCGATAGCGTCGAAATCGATGACGGCGGTTCACACGGTTGCTCTGTTTGGTGCCTGGAAATACCGCCCTTAAACAACGGTGGTGATGTGGGTCCTTTGAACAGAGATGACGGTGACGACAATAAATTAAAAAGTGATGGCGATGACGGCGGATCGTACGGTGATGGATGATCCAACAGCGATGCTGAATCCAACGGCGACGGTGATGAACGCGGAGCAAATGGTGATGGTGACGATGGTGTGCTATCAAATACCTTGGTGGAAGAATGTAACGTGTCCCAATGATAGTATTTTTCGTTCACATCGTAATCGTTTGAATCTATACATACAAAACTTATTGGTTAGGGTAGGGGTCAGCAACCTATTGAGACGGAAGAGCCAAAAGTTACAATTTACAAAATTTTCCAATTTTTAAATAGCCACTAAAAAAATTTGTTTGAATATTATAATTTTTGTTAATATATATATATATATTTTATTTTTGAATTAAAATAAATAATTTTCAACACAAAATAATATCACCATAAGCGATAAGCATAATGTGCTTTAGCTGCCCCTGAACAGTTTGGGTAGGATTGAAAAGGCAGAACAGATCCAAGATATGCTACCGTATAATGTCTTAATATAAAATACCTAAATTGGCGATCCAAAAATGTATTCCATTTAACCAAAAGAATATATTCTAAGTTTAAATCATATGATAATCACGTGATAATTTTTATCCCAAGGAACAACTTTTGAGAAATTTGAAAAAGAAGCTAAATAAAATACCAAATAAATAAAATTCTCTACGGAAAGCAAAAAAAAAAAAAAAAAAACACATCATTGTTAAACCATTTCATTCCTCACTTCTCTCAGAATAAAAAATGATTTATATCCTGTGGGTTATTAAGAAAGAAGAATAGGCTGGCTTAAATATTTGCTGCCCTTGACCTGAAACTCTGCGCACGCCTATGGTTAGGACTGAGAATTAGCCTAAAACTAATATACTAGAAATAAATATAAATTAAGATTTTAATTTCTAATTACATAATTAAATATTTAAACTAAATAATATCATTAATATTATTATTAAATGTTAGAAAGTATAGCATAGATAACTTTACATAAATAACCGAGAAATCTTGTTAATAACGATAAAAATATTAATATTTATATTGATTATATTACTTCTCAATTGTTTTCTACAACATTTCAAATTATTTTGTTAATTTTATATATCTAATAGATAAAATGTGATTTTTAAAAACTTTGCTATCTATAAATGATAGATTTAAGATGAAATCTAATACGATCATCTGCCTTAACACTCTCAGTTTTACTAGTTAGTTGTATTATAAATTGCTCAAATGTATTTTAGACTTTAATAGGTACGTACATGGTACCTAAGTGGAAAACGTTTTAATAAAATAGACACTATACCTATAGATATTATGAAATAATAATGTTTAACCATAATACTTAAAATAATACAATTTCTGATTGATTGAATTGTATTAAGAAGATGTAATAATAAATTAATTTTACATAAAATGATTTTAACCTATAAAAACAAAAAAACGACTATTGAAACGGTTTGTAGACACTAATAAAAATTATTATTATATAACATTGAGTTACATCGAATTTCTTATACTTACTCCAGTAGTCCTGTCAATGTTTTTATTTTTATTTTTTTATTATATACAAGTCATAATAAAGTTAATTGATTTTTTATCATTAAATATTATTTCGTCAATTACTTTATTGATTTTAAAGAAATTTACTAGTTAAGTTTGATTTATAAATCGTATGGCTTACATTGGATATTAACAGCTATATACATTTTGATTGCAATATTATATTCATTGCCCAGAAGGTTTTAATTTAAACTAATATTGTAGAATTTTGTATTTTTATTAAAATCGAAGAAATATGATATTTGATGTCTATAAACACCTTTTTGGGTGGTAATAATGATTCGATTATTATAAATAGGATATGATTTTGGTAGAGAACTTTGTCTAGTTAATATTTTATTTAAGTCATTTTTTGAAATTCTCAATATATTTCTAACAAAATAGGAAGAACCAATAATCACTAATAACGGCAAAAAACGGCTAAATTCGCAGAATCTACCTTTTTGACAAATTTGAATTTCATTATTTTATAATAACTAATTTTTTATTGCGTAATATTTGGTAAATAAAGACAACTTATAAGAATAAATATCATCAAAATATTGTATATCTAATTGAATTTCAACCAGAATGGTTTTTTCGAATCGTTTTTACTTATAATTATAACAGGATAACATTTCACCACTAATTTCTCCAAAGACCGAAGGAACGAAGGAGGAAACGCCCAGAATCGATTGCCACCTTTTTTCATTAGCATTTATCAATAATATTAATAATAATTTGTTGTTAATTTTTTGGCAAATATTTGGTTCTAATGTGTATTATACAGTATAAATCATACCTTTATCGACTGTATTTTTTAACGGACTCGGCGACGAAAACGGAAACTTAAACATCGACAATTTGTTGTCGTCTTCGTAATCATCGTTATCGTTGATATCATTGTTATCATTGTTTTTGTTGTTGTTGTACTTATCGTCGTAGCCAAAATTCGATGATAACAGTGAAGAAGGTGAAGATGTGGTGTACTGTTCGTAGTCATCGTTCGACTCGTATTCGGATGGCGGCGAAGAGTTCGATTCCGATGGATTGTATCCATAATGGTAACCATGGTCATGATTGACCGACTCCCCGTCTGGTTGGACAAATCGAACCGACGCTCTGAATCCATTCTTCGGGTCTGACGTATACAGAACCCGCCTAAGAACACCGTCCGGTTCCATCACTGAGTACTCACCTGTTACCGTCGAACCTTCACGAGTCTCCGAGTGCCCATGGCTGTCACCTGTATTCGGGTTATCAACACCGTAGGCAAACGAGTAATCTGGTTTTGCCTAATGGACGTGTAAAAATACAATAACAACAAAATAATAATAATAATAATATTTAGTAAATTTAAATATTATAAATATGATATGAATGTAATAAACACGATAGTTGTAATCCATTTCTAGTTATTGTATTGGTATGGCTTATTGTGTTTATATATTACAGTTATTCGAGAAATATGTAGGTATTAATACGTTACCACGTAATCTGGGCCATAATTTGAATAGTTTTCATCGTTTGAACTGACTTCATGTACTTCCCCGGAGACAGGTCCCGTGAATGTGCTCCAAGAGTACGAAACAGGTAAGACATTGTTGGCGTACGATCGTAACGTAAATCGACATAGGACGATAATCTGAAAAGTAGAACTATAATAATTTCTGCTCAGACAGAACAAATAAGCTATTTAAATAATAATAATAAAAAAAAAAAATTATTTGATTGTAAAAGTGTACGACTCACGTGCAAGGCGACGATCATTATTTGTATAATTATGACGAATAATTTTGTTCACCGATCCATTTACTAGATGATGTTTTTACACGAACGCGTGTTATTGTAATAATAATAACAATAATATTCGTCTTGTGTAATTTTTAGAGGAATCTCCCACTTTATTGTTTTGTCGATGATAGACGATTTCTTACTCTAAATAAACCATAAACCGGCATCACAGGCCCATAAAAATATTTCCACTTGTGCTGTATAATTAATCAATAATTATCAAATTTGTACGCTACAGCGGAAATCCTCAAAATATGCAAATAAATTACTTATTAATTGGTAACGGATCATAAAAATAATTATTCTTTTTATATAACTATATTATTATGAATCAAATTTCGGAAAACAAATTATGTAAATGATGATATTCGTTATATAAACACTGTATTTGGAGCAACTTAGAAAATTAAACATTTTGCTAAGTGAATATCCATTATATATGCAATCGTGTTTCATTGGAGTGGGTATAACAGTATAACACTAAATCATTGTTTTATAATTGTGAATAATTTTGGTATAACTTTAATGTCAATTTTTATTTCATATTTATATGATTGTGTTCATTATTTTATAATAAATATGTAAAATTAGAAAACTTATTTTATATTATTCATATAATATTATCAAAATGACAAAATATAATGCTTAAAATCTGGATACAGGAGAATTAACATCGTACATTTTATGAATAGGTAGTTGGTAGGTATGCAATTATTATTTCACTTAAGTATGATAATTTGTATTAAACTATATAAAAGGAGTGATTTCATTAATAGGTAGGTACTTCACGTTTACTTCAGTACTTCAGTATCGAGTTTGTATCTAAAACATAAATATATAAATATTTTCTTTATTGTTAATTACTATAGTGTTAAAATTTTAATATTAATGGTTGCATGATTTTAGTATCATAAACTTAAAGAAATATACATATTACCTACATAATTTAAAATGAAGATATTACCAACAAATGAACAAAGTAATAAATATAATCTATTAAGTATTGAACATTCATGTCTGAAATCTAAATTATTCAATAGTATTATATTTCAAAGTTTATACACATATCTCTCGACTATTTCTTTGATATTTGTAGTTCCCTATAAACATTGACTTATTTAAAAATTGTCTAAGAATGTAATAAAATATATTCAATATTTTATAAACATTTTATACCTTACTAAAAATATTTTTTGGTCCATTAATATATAACGGTTTTATTTTACGGATTTTTGCATAATTTGTTTCATAATTATATCGATCGTTTATTGTAAGTATTATATTTTGAATACCATTTATTTCTTATAGACCTATCGATTCATGGTTATTATTAAGTATATTATGTTTCTATTACATTTTATATTGTAAAATATTGTATTATATTGTCAATTGTATTTTTAATTAGCTTTCAATTTTACATACATTTTATAGCTGAATGGTTGAAAAGTTAAAACTTGTCATTACTATTAAGATAAAATTTGTTTAATTGTATTTTAAATTAATAATAATATTATTATTATTGTATTTTAGTGCATTATACTAGTTTTACATGTAATATATTATTAAACAGATAAATAAAATAATTTAGATCAATGAAACTATTTAATGAATAATACATTTTTTATATAAATAATTTCCAATATTGGATAAATTTATCCAACATCTCAACGAAAACACTTTAAAATATCATTATCCTAAAATATACTATAATAATATTATAATATGTATTACCTATGTATAATATATCACGGAAATTATCACAAAATTATTAAAAATTTAAAATACTACTGAAACAATAAATTACTGATAAACAAATTATGCAGTTATTATATTTATATTATTGTAATCGGAAATATTAAAACATCAAACTATTTTCAATCGATTAAATATTACATAAAATTATTTTTTATCATAATTCAATTCATTCATTTTTAATCGTTCGACTAAATCTTTGTATTTATTCGATTTTGATGGTTGGGTTCTTTCAGCTGCTTATAGCTACTTATAGTTACTTTATTTTTTTTTTTTTTTTTTCTGTAGGCATTGTTCACGTTTGATAATATTAATAAATTTTCGACACAGTTACATGGTTAGTTGCTAAAGATGAATTGATTACGCAATACTATCCACCAGATACATTATAAATATAATATATTTTAGCAGAACTTTGTGTAACATCCTTTAACATACTCCACATATCTATTGAAAAATGAAGTGTTCTTTATTTATTATATGTTCATTTTAATGATTGTTTCGATTAAAATGATCATCAATTTGAAATTACGTAAGATATTTTGTATATTTTACACAGGTATAATAATTCTGTTAGAGATATTTTGGGAAAATACTGGAGTCGAGAACCCAATCTAACTATAAAACACATTATAATAATTATATTAAGATATTCGTTATTTCATTATTTTAATATTCTCTTTCCTATTATTCCGTATGCAATATTATTTCCTTCAAAACCACGAAAAGCCTCTCATTGATAATTGGTCATGGATGTGTATATGTATATATATGTTGCCAAGGTCGCATACTTGTTACATACGAGTCTGTTTAATATCCTTAAAAACTGATCATTTCACCAATTATGAGTTGTACGGTGAACACAATAATAGTTTAAGGTAAAATGTTAAATTTTTCTTCATTATTTTAATTAATAATTAACATTTAACTGTATACATTATTACATAACTTTTTTAGCACACGAAACGGTTATTCCGTTGCAGCCGATTTGAAAACTGGTAAAACCGTTACTCGTTCATCGGAGGTGCAAGTAATAGCATCCATAGTTGTTAAGAATTTAATCAAACAATTAATCATAATCACAGCAACCACAGAAAGCAGAGACCAGTCAAGCCTCAGCAGATTTAAAATGGTTTCACGCATCATCTACGTCCAAGTAAGAATTGAAATATTGAACATATACCCACTTTTAAAAATGTAGTACCTGTTACGTAACTAATATAATATCATTGTTATTTTATATTTGTTTATAACACATGTAGTCATTTTTCGATTGTTTTTTTGACTTACCGACGTTATGGAATTATTCTATGTTGTGTAGGCAAAACGTGATGTGGTGATGTTATTATTGGTCATAGTTGGCGAGCTAATCACGCAATCGTCTGCTGAAAATCACACAAAATCACAGGATAAGAGACAGATAGAAAACGAATGGGCGTCTACGTCGAAAAAAGATCACAAAGTTAGTGAAAATACCATTATTTTATAAACAATGTATAGACCATCAGTTTCAATTTAGTGATTTTTTTTTTATACTTAGGGACCAAATACATACGAGTTTAGGTACGACGTAGAAAATATTCCAACAAAGAATATACAATATCGTACGGAAGAACGTCATCCCAATGGAAGTGTTGTGGGCAGTTACGGGCAAGTTCAACCTGATGGTAAAATAAGAGTTGTGTCATATGTTGCGGACAAAGATGGTACTAAGTAAGTAAAATAATAATAATTTCATGAACTACATTAAATAATATGCTTATAAGACTTGACAACCATTGGTGTATTGTCTACAATATTATATTAAAAATTAAAGTAAAAGAAACATTTAAACAAAAGATATTAATACATTATAAATTTATATTGCACACTTATTTTTCACACAAATATCCAAAATTGTAATAAATTTATGATTATGTTTAACTCAAATAATTTATGTTTTTTCATTGCTTAAAATATCAATTCATAGTATTATAATATTATCAATTTATTTATTCTTGATTTTATAGTAGGTACATATTATATTTTTATTTTCGTTAGTAAATTGTAACTAGTAAGTTATACTAATCACTTATTCATTACATTTCAAATAATTAATTTATCATGTAGGTACGTGAATATTATTTAATATAATATAACCTAAAATCTTATACGACTAGATCTTGTGATCTAATATATTTGGATATATAAATGTTTATATTATAATATTATAAGAGTTAAACTTTAACCAGAATTAGAATTTATTCATTAGGAATCAAGCACCTCTTGTCTAATGTTTTTTTTTCTGAACATAACTTAATTTTTGTTTTTAGTATTATTATTGTGACTAAATTTCTCTTTCTTGCAATACCATATTTGGATAATTTGCGGCCCGGGGCAATATATTTTAGTTGCCATTTCTCTTAATACTCTAATAGATATTCTCTAAAATATTAAATTCTTTTAGAAAATGTAAGTAACGTGAAAGTTAATAATTTTGTTATAGCTACTTTTTTTATGTTAGTTAATATTATATTATTATATTTAGATATATAATATTATTGAATTTTGACCGTAAATTTATATATAAACATATTATATTAATACATATTGCACAATATAGTTTTATATATAAAGTATATATAAAACGAAAAAATCATTTTTGATCTCAATTTTATTAATAATAAATAATTGTTTTCTACGAAATATAATTTGAATGTTAAAATTATAATTACTAAATTACTAATTAAATATGCAAAAGTATAATTCAAAAATATTTTTTTAGAGTTTTCTTAAAATCACGAAAATGTTTATATAATTGTATTAATGAACGTTATAAATGTAATGATTTATATAATTTTTAGTTATTTTATTTATTACTAAAAATACAGTCATATATTTACATATTTCATATATAAATACTAAAAATGACTTATAGACATAGAACAAAAAATTAAATATCGAACAATAATTATTTTAAAATATTAATTTTTTTGTGATTAATTTAAAATTTGTAAGGGTATTAAGAAAAAAATATTTATTTTAATTAGTACCAAAATAAAAACCCTGTATATTCAGTCGTGGCTTAAAAACAAAACTAAAAAAATAAAAACAAGGTTCTCCCGAGGGCATATTATACTAAATATTAAATTCGTATTTGTATCGATTTTCAAGTTAATAATTTCAAAACATGAAACGAATTTACAATTTTATCCTCTAGTTATTTTCCTAATGTTTTTACCTTGGAAATTATAAAACGTGTGATTGCATATATCCTTGAACAACAGTGAATAGATTTCACTGGAATTGTTAGACAATTGGGTCTAGATGAATTGGATATCGATTCACTTTAAAATAAAAAAAAATAATAAAAACTATCAGTACACATATATTATATTATTATGTATGTATAATATTAATTTTTTATTATTAATTAACAATAAACCGTTAAAATACATTTGCCAACTTTGTATATTTTACGACACAATAAAAGAAAACATTGAATTGAGATTTTGATAAATATTATTTTGTCTCAGAACATATTTCAATGACAACGGTGGAAACGTCGGTGGTGATCAGTACTTAGCCGAAGGATCAAGCTTAAATCCCGTACAACAGGTCACGTCGCAGATTATAAAGACGGCCGAAAAATCGTCACAACAACCACACAGGTCGCCTCTGCATGACAAATACCACCGACCGACACCAAGTACGGCCAACTCGGCTGGTCACCGAGTGGATACAGCTCACGCGTATCACCAGCAACGTACCAATTTAGATCCAGCCACGTTCCGACCGGAAGATTCTGCTGGATACCAAGAGACCAATCAACCGTTCGTAGGGGATCAGCTAAAAGATAAACTGCAATCTTCGTATGCTGAATATCGGGTAACTCCACCACAACAACAACAAATACTCACCCAGACGGTTGCACCACTACCACCTGTAGTTCCTTATAACTTATACCAGCAAAGTTCCGCGACTCCAGTTCAACAACCAACGCACTATATGCTTAACGTGCCGCCTTTACCGTCGTTAGCCGACAATTCTCCTCTGCCACTGTTACCTGGCCAACAACCTCTACCTATCACTCCTGACCGAGGACCAATTATGATTCAGCTTCAACAACCACAACAACAGCAATCAAATTATCCACAACAACAATATCAATATCAGCCCACACAAATACACCAACAACAAGTAAAATTGCCTCCAGGCCAAGTACAACAACAACAGTTTCTTAACCCCAGCCAAGCACAACAATATCAACAACAACCAGTAAGAGTGCAACCACCTGTAAACCTTAATCTGCAGCAACAGCAACAACAAGTCAGACTTTTACCACAACAGCAGCAACAGCAGATAGTACAATATCAACCACAACAAGCCAGAGTAGTAACACAGCAAGTCTTACCTCCACAATACCAACATCAACAGCAGCAACAACAGCAGAAGCTACAACAGCAGCAGCTACAACAACAACAGCAGCAGCTACAGCAGCAACAGCTACAACAGCAGCAGCTACAGCAGCAACAGCTACAACAGCAACAAAAAGTTCCGTATCAACAGTCAGTCATGCAACAACCATATCCGCAACAGGTCAATATACCGGCACATCCGTCGCAACTGCAACTCAGAGGTAGCGTGCAACAACATCAAACAGTAGTGCCTATGCAATATTTCCATCAGCCTAATCCGGCTACCACAGTGGAACAATACCGACAGCAGTTACAACTGCAAGCCGCAGAATCGAAATTATTTCCGGTATTTGTATTACCACCTAGTAGCAAAACTTTTGGATTTGAAGAAGATCGTAAACGATTATGACACTTTATTATATTTTTCTTATAGTAATAAACGAATTTTTTTACTTTTATATTGTTAATATTATTTAAATATCCTTATACGTTCTATTTTTGTTTATGGAAGAAATAATAATAGCGTATTCCTAAAATTCATATATCACATATTCTAATTTAGTGCAAAAATTATCACACAACAGCTTATACTTGTAGTCTGTATTAGTCCATTTATAGGCTCTGTAGATATTAGTAATAAGGAGTTTTAACTTTTAAGCTTAGCTGCAAAAACATAATATTGTTCTACTCAATGAACAGCAACCCAATGATTTATTAAGGTTTTATCTTTGAATAGACGCCTCATAAACTCACTAAATTTGAATAACACATTAAAAACTGCTTTTTAAATGAAAACCATTGAGATGAATTTTCAAAATTACAAAACGTATAAATTATTCTGGTTTTTAATTGTAATTTGAAAAGAAATCCTACTTATTATATAAAATAACGATCATTTCTCATAAATCTAATAACATCATTATATATGGTACCCATAATTAATTACAATATTATTTATATTTTTAGGAAGTAGGCATTAGTATTTTGTTGTTTTTTTATCGACGAAACACAAATTTAGTATTTTTATTTTTAGTGTGTATTTTTATCATTATCGTAATCAAATTTACAACGTATATTTACTACGTGTTAATATTTTGTAAAACAAATAATAATTGAATCTGAATTTGTGTTAACCAGTTGTTATTTTCTGGTTATGATTAATCCTAATGTTATTATGTAATTTTAAAGTTATTTAGTTATTATAAAAATACATTATATATAGGTACCTATATAGTTGTGACAGTAGTGTATGATTTTTAATGTTTTTTTTACGAATATTAAAGGTTCCTGTGAAAAGCTGTAATTGTTATCCCTGTTCGTCAACGGAATAAATGTTAATTAATTATTTTAATAACATTTGTAATTAATATTTTATAGATCATTAATAAATCTTCCCAGTATGATAAATTTACCAAACACGTGTTGCAGGTAGGTACGTATATTTTAATAGTGACAAATGGTCGGCTTGCGATCGTTGTTATATTTATATAGGTTGATGTGTACGATGTGTTATTTAGGTTTTCCTGGAATATAACAAGGCCGTGTTCAATCACGCATTATTATATTATACATTTTAGTTTGCACAACCAAAACCTAGTATTTTGCGTACTTGTATATTGCTGCGATTAGCCATGGCATGCGACGAATGATTTTATAAACGAATGTTCACACTTAAGTAGTGTCGACATGTTTTCGTTGTTCTGTCTCGTTCGTCGAACTTGTCATGCCGAATTTATATTTTGGTCTGCAATTTGGAAATGCTATGAGCGAATTCTACTAATACATATAATATGCGTGTATATCACGCACGTTGATAACATATATCGGTAATTAAACCAAATTAATTATAATTCGCGTACCTACGTGCAATATTTATATTGTAACATACATGTATTGCGCGTAAATGCATTTTAAATATGTTTAACCATAATATGGTATGTTATATCCGGTAACTCATAAGTATACCTAAATAAAATAACAAGTTTAGTCATATGAATATAGGTTTTTTTTTTTATGCAATCTGTGATTTTCTTCGGTAAAAATTTAAATAATATTATATTTTTACATTTACCAGTATAAAATAAAATATTAAACAAATAAATACGTAATTAAATCTGTAAATTCCTTATTATTTCTTCTTTGGTTTTTAAATATATTATTTTATATCGAATACATGTTCATAAAATTGTCAATAGGTAGGTATTAACTATTGTATTTTTCCATTTAGTGGATTATAAATAGTTCTAATAAATGATTTAACATAATTTATTTGTAATGATATTATTTTTGATGTATTTAAGAAAACATTAAAAAATATTTTATTTCTAATATATTAAACTTTTATTTTATAATAATTCCTGTACCTATATTATGTAAAATATAAATAACACTAATTAACATAATTGAATTGAAATTTATTTTGAAGAAAAGTTAGGTAACTACCTATTCGATTTGTGATATAATATATTTTTTATATTTTTATACCTGACATGTATTTATATGTATAATTAACAATTATATGACCATATATTCGTAGGTATTGTAGGTATTGTATGGAGTTATTGTATATGCTTGTCAATGTGAAATGGGTTATGGGTATCAACTATCAAGTTGTTTGTTATATTCTATAAACAATAATTTATTATTATTGTCATGAGTCTATAAGATTTATTATATATTTAACAAAATTTTTATAAAAACAAATTATATACTTAATATAGTTAATTCGGTTTAAAGAAGAAAAATATTTAGGCCATGTTATTTTATTGAAGGACATAAAATTACAACACGTCTAATAATATGTTTTTATTATTATATTTTACTTTAATTATTATCATAATAGTTTTGTATTTAAAATTATTATAACAAAAAAAGAGATTCTATATTTTATTTAGATTAGTATTATTTAATATTATTAAAATAATATTGTAATTTTATAATTTGTATATTTTAGATTCTAAGCGAAGCGAAGAATGTATTGATTTTTCAAAGATTTTTATTTTTGTGTCTAAAAACACTTTTTCGGTAAGAAATAATTATCCGAATAAAACAAGTAGGGTATGCTATCAATTTGCATCTACTTGGTACGTTATTCATCTCATTTTTCGAATTTCTTTAAAGATTTTCCTTGGGAGAAGAAAAACTGCCAAAAAATGACGGAAACGGCAAAATTACGGTTGCCGTAAATTTCTTTTTAAATATTTTGAGACAGTTTTTAAAGAGTAATTTCATAAATAATTTACACACGTGGTAAAATTTTGAAACGATTATCAGTTTAATATATTATATATCTGACTGAGTTTCGCTCAGAATAGTATTTTCGAATACAACATCATCTATTTATCTTATTTATAAGAATAAGAATAATAAGAATAAGTATTTCTTTTCTTAATTAGAAATATAGTTTTTAGTCCAAATAATTGTTATTATAAAATAAGAAACAGAAAATATATAAAATATACCTATTTGCCACCTAGGAGATATTAGTAATTCCTCGTGGAACACCCTGTAATTTTTATTCGATTATACTTAAATATATTTCATGGTTCGGAATAATATTCCATAAAATATTGATTAAAAACTATAGCGATAATTATTTCAAATTAACAAGAATATGCTATACGGTTATACACTGTACATAATACACATGTTATTATTTTACACAATGCAGTATGTATACGAAATTTAAAAACCGCGTAAAATCCATTTTGAAAACCTCTACCATCACCACAATAAAAAAGATATAAAAAAAAAAAATAGCTTATCTATAATTATTAACATAATAAAAATACAATAATAAACACATCCTATTGAACGTTTCGTCATGTAAACAAAATAATGTTGTGTATATTGTACATTGTATCCGCATATAGTCAATAGACACGCGTTATGCAATTTTTGAGTTTGCAACACAAATTGTACGAAAAGAAGTGGAATACGTAAACGAAATGTAGTTATATATACCGTTTGCTGCCGAAGGAAACAAACATTAGGTATACTCGCTATCGATCGGTCTAGAACGTGTGTTTAGTTTAAGACATTTTTCCAACCGTATATTTTAATACTCGTATTCTAATAACATCAAGAATCATGTTATCAAAGGTAAATTACATTATAATGTTTAAGATCATATTGTTTAACGTTTCCAATAATTTGTTTTTATATCTGTTTTACAAAAGGTTATAGTCGGTTCTTGCGTTCTGCTTATCGTCAGTTTGACTGTGCAATCATATCCTCAAGGCTACGGCGGCGGCGGCGGACACGACGAAGACGAACACGTGGACTACTATGTGAGTATATGTCATAATAACTAATAAAATATATTCTAATAAAAAACTTCCTAAAAAAAAATGTCTGCTGCATTAAATGCGAATATATAAATTAATATAAGTGATTTTATAAATTATATTACGAATATAAAACGATAACTGGAGCATATTATTATTATTTGTTTATTTATTGTCGTATTTTCCTCAGGCTCACCCTAAGTATTCGTACAAGTACGGCGTTCAAGATCCGCACACCGGTGACTACAAAACCGCACACGAATACAGGGACGGAGACGTGGTGAAGGGATCATACAGCGTGCACGACCCTGACGGCACCCTGAGAACCGTCGAATACACAGCCGATAAGGAAAACGGTTTTAACGCTGTCGTTCACAAGACCGGTCATTCCAATCATCCGGATCATTATGAACACTACTGAACTCAATAATAAGGTATTTTTATTATTTGCGATGTTAGATTATAAAAAAAATTATACATAATCAAAAATGCTACAAATACGATATATAAAGGGTTTTTTTCAAAATAACTTGTTTTTATAATATGGTAGACATTAATTGTATATTATAATACTGTTATGTGTATAGTAATATTACCCTACTACAGGCTACACATAAAATACAAAATTTCAATATATGCAAATTATAATAGTACCATTTTATTTTATTTTATGAAAAACATGCATTACCTACTATATATTATGTTATACAAACGTAATGTGTACTAGTTTGAGGTTGCAACTGTACGTGGTCAAATAAATATTACATAATATAATACTATTCGAAATTTCTAGCTTATATTATTAATAATCAAGAACATATTTAAGGGGAGGGCTTGAAGAGCCAGGCCCACTCTCCCATTCCCATCTAACGTATTATAGACTAAGTATCATATCTTTAAATAAATATATAAATTTCCAAAATATTTCGAATCTATTGAATTTTCAAATATTATTGAAAGGGTAACATTTTATAATTCTAATTTACCGCGTACTCTCACAAAATTTGAAAGCGAACTACAAACATAGATTTTAATATGAAAAATAAATTAATCAATGACCATTTACTGAATCAGAATTATTATTTTTTTCATTTATACAATTTTATCCAAGTATTTAAAGACTTTTAATAATTTATGCAATAATTTCTATAACTACATGTACTGCAAAAGGCTTATTTGCATCACTTAAGAATATTAAAATATATTTGAGATTAGTTATGAAATATGAGAAAAACGGTTTAGAATTATTCCATATCCATCCTGAAATAACCTTATTGCCCGAAGAACTAAATGACGTGTATACCAAAACGTCCAAAAAAACCTATCCAAGTCGAATTCAATTTTTATGATTTAATATATAAGTTTTTATTTGTTTTTTAATAGTTGTACATATGTTTTTTTTATTTTTAAATCGTATACTTAAAATTATTACAATATAATTCAAATAAATTGTTTATTTCTTAATTGACTTTTATATTTATTTTTATTCATATATAACTATTATATTTAATATATTTTTTGGTGTGGTTTCAATGCTCCCCCCCCACTCATTGAAAATGTCTATATACGCCCTTGTCAATAACCTTTACATAAATGTTAAATTCAGACTTCAGTATACTAGTATACATTAGCGTACTTGAATTGCCTATACTTGGCGCCGGCTTAAAATTCATCATATTATAAAAAGTCACCATGCAGTGTAAAACGTATAATTTACTATAAATAATTCAACAAATATATCTAATTATAGCAATAAACATTATTAAAGGTATGAATACTGTACATCTTTCAAATCTTGCTTGAATAAAAAAATAATGTACGTACTCGAATTCGTAAAAGTTTAGTATTTTCTAGTATCAACCTGAATATTATTTCAACTAATTAGTTAAACATCAAATATTTTATGATAATTTTATTTTGATACATATTACAATAATTCATTTTTATACTTTAAATAACAGTATATATTCAAAATTTGAAATACCAACTCAATATTGTCAATATTTTCTTTTTGTATTCTTGCCTATTCATAAAAAAACACACATTTTGAAAATATATCTAATTCTTATGATAGTGTTTAAAAAAATGTTAACTAATAAGTATTTTACTAAAAACATATACAAAATATCAAGAAGTTTGGTTCATACAAGTTATTTATATATATATTTAAGTTTTACACGTATTTCATTTTGGTTCTTTTATTTTAAATTTAAAGGAACAATAATATTATAAATTAGTATATTACTAATATTTATGTAACAATAATAAACTATATTAAAATATATTTACAGGTGATGATCTACTTCAAGGTTAACTTAACTACAATTTTCCAGCATGAACAGGACATAGGAAAATAATAAGATATTAATCTAGTCCTTATTTAACTTGTGTAACTTATTTTGTCAATAAAAACTTAAAACATTTATAATACTATTACATATACACAAATACGCATTACATAATAATCATAACTTACTATTATTTTATATTTTTATACTACCCTTATTATATTTGTAGATGTAACGTATAAGTGTCTTGTTATTATATTACCTATATTATATAGTCCCTAGATTATGTATTATTGTAATATATTTTACAAATTATAATTTTAATACATTTTATAATTTTATTATCACAAATATATAACACATTTTTTTTTATACATAGGTATGTAGGTATGTGTATTTTTTTCTTTATAAAGAACTCATGTGTGACCATTCGTCTTAAGAGTTCGTTACGTTTATTTTAGAAAATCACTATTGTTATGTAATTCAAATAAATAAACGTTTGAGAAAAATATGTAGTCTTCACGCATGACAGATAAATCGAAGACAAGTTTGATAAACATGAACATTAATGTTATGAAATAGTCGATTATATTAGTCCAATGTAATATAATTTTGATCAAATAAAACCCCGGAAAACATTAATATAAAATGTTCTAGATATTATTAACGATTGTTATTTGTTACGTAATATGTCATTATATTATGTTAATGTGTTTAGTATTATGTCCTAAGTGAATTATCGAATGTTAATTTTTTTTTTTTTATAATATTCATATTATTATACAATAATAGTAAACGGTAAAATGTACTTTAATCATATAAGTTTATAGGATACTTCAAGTAAAAAATACATAGTTGTAAATTGTTTCTATTACTATTAAATGAAGAGATATTTATATTTCATGGTTTTAAAATTATAAGTTTAATTTAATTATATTAAGATTTATGATTTCTAATAAATTCGGTTATTCACGTATTTATATAATAAAACAAAAACAATATGTATTTATCAAATAAAATTATCAATCTCAATATCTCATATATTCACACAATTAATAAATCTAATTAAAAATCACATATTACTTAAAATTTAACACGAGTTATGAACTTCAATTTTATACCCTGAGCAATGAGAGAAAGTGTATTATTGTATGATTGGTTTATAATGACATAATATTTTTCTTTTTTGTGTAAACAATTTAAGAGGTAGAAGGAGTAATCCTAATGACCAAATGTTTCATATATAAGATATAACACTTTTGTTCTAAATAGATTTATCATTATTTGAAATTTCTTATAATAGTTATAAATTCTCAATGACATAATTATAAAGAAAAGATAAATAATAATAAAAAATGTGCAAATCGTATTATATATTATGTTTATTTAAAACAATTAGTCGTATATCGTATAACTTGAGTTTAAATATTTGTTTTACGTTTTGCATAGTAAGTCATATCTATTTTTAAATTGGTATGGATAATACATTAATACTAGCTGAAATTAATTTATACAGCATCAAAAATAATAATTTATTAAAAAACATACGTTTAAATTTAACGTTATTAAATATATAATAAAAGAGTAATAGACCAAGATTTGTATATTTTTTAAATATATATTAAATTAAGCACTCAGTGGCGCAAACGAAGGGATTCTGCGGTAACAGCTTGAAATTTTGAATCCTTGAAATTTCGTGAGGTCGTGGGTATCTGCTACTATTTAGATGATAATTTGGTGATATAGAACAGTGACCACATCAGAACTTATAATACTGAGAAACAATAGTAAATAAAAAATCACACTTCAGTGTTCAAAATCATTAAAAAAGTAGTTATACTTATCTACTTGCCTATTTCAATTTTCATGATATAATTTATATATTAGTTATTTATTTATTTTTCATTTCTATTACATAAACTACTACAGCTTATATGTAGCATAAATTTAAATAAAGACATCTGAAAACTATAATAATTAAGAAATAAAATAAAAAACTCTTATTGAAAACATTTAATAATAGAGATAAGTATTCAAAAAAAAATTTTAAATATTAGGGATTATTGAACGAAACAAGAAATTATTTTTATCTTGTAAAATACATATCTAAAAAAAAAAAATCTTAATGGTAGGTACCAAATAAATATTAGCTTGCTACCCTTGTTAAAATTGCTGTAAGTACCTAAACATATTACATAAACATTAAGTTGGCCTGACACAGCAACACTATAATGTTAGGGGTCTTTAAGACTAAAAACATAGACAAAATTATAAAAAAGTAGGTACGTCAATTTAGGATGTCCCTCCTTCGTTCCTTCGGTCCTCGGAGAAATTAATGGTTTATTATAATTATTAAGATTTGAATTCAATTATATTGCATTAGAAAATACGATTCTGAGCGAATCTCAATATATTAAAATATATTATACTGATAATCCATTCCAAGATTTTACCACGAGTGTAAATTATACATGTATATATTCAAAATAAATTTCAAATTCCTAAGATCAAAATTTAAAGAGTTATCATTTTATGATAAAAATTGTTAGTCACGATTTTCAAAATATTTTTTAGATAGATTAAGTAGTATATGATTAGGCTTCCATAAAATTTTCAAACCAATAAACCGAAAATTATAGGTAATATTAAACATTTTTGGAAAAAAGTTTAAAGCTCTATATTTAGCCAAAAATTTAACCAATTCGTTTCAAAATTTTACTAAACGTAAATATTACCTATATTAGTACTCAAAAATAATTTCAAGTCCTTATGATTAAAACACAATTAGTTATCATGAAATAAAAATAAAAATTATAGAAATCTTAATATTGCCGATTTTTTGGTAGATTTTCTTCTTCTATGGAAAAAATTTTGGGAAATTCGAAAAATGAGCTGTATAAAGTACTAAGATGATACGATTTTTTACCAAAAGCATACCCTAATTGTGGTAATCAGATAATTATTTCTACAAAAAAATGTTTTTATACATAAAAAAAAACTTTGTAGAAACAATTCACTCCTCGCTCCACTCAGAATCTAAATTTACTTCTAAAAACTGTATATTAAAACATATTATAAATATTAATCAATA
The DNA here is from genome assembly GCA_013282895.1 of Eriosoma lanigerum. Classification (NCBI taxonomy): domain Eukaryota; kingdom Metazoa; phylum Arthropoda; class Insecta; order Hemiptera; family Aphididae; genus Eriosoma; species Eriosoma lanigerum. Next base: position 42,237,136 of record CM023358.1, read on the forward strand.
ATTTTTCAATGTTGAATTATGATTATTATAATATATTTTGTAACTATGTTAGTTTTAAATTAATAATAATTTGATTTATGACTGTATAAAATTCTATTTAAACTTATAATAAATTAAATATTTAATATCAGTAATGGTCATAGAAACAAAGTAAAATTCTTTGATTATTTTTTAAATAAACAATTATTACGGGGCTGTCTTTAGGCAATTTGTCTTACGTAAAATACGTATTATACTATAAGCAAATGAGTATAATTATTTTTTATTAATAGTGTAACAAGATAAAAATTTTAATTTATTAATATTATATGTTTAATGTTATATTTTAACATCGGAAGTTAAAATATAATATGTTACAGTATAGTTATTGCTATTTTTTCTAAACCAATTTATGTATGATTCCAATTATATTTCACATGAAGGTGACTGAAAAAATAATATTTTATAATAACGGCGTAGACAATCGGCCACCAAATCTATTTTCATATGTATTAGTGTTATTAACAATAAATTATATAGGTAATATTATCATAATTAGATGTCACGGGATTACACACCACAAACACTGAAAATTCGAAAAACTTAATTAATTAAAAAATTAAAAAGACACCTTCAAACTACTTTTTCAGTCACAAAAGTATTAATTTAAGTTTATCTTAAATTTGTCTTAAATGTATACAGATATTAAATGTAAATTTTAATTAATGAAATCATTTTTATAGATAATAAGACACATTTTCGTGTAATTATAATATTTTAAAATAAATTAGAATGCATGCGTTAATAAACTTTTTTTTAAATGACAACCCCTTATTTTAATTATTGATAAATTTTTATGAATTTTGGTAAGTAGTTAAATCAAATTTTTAAGTACAAAATTAGCTGAGTTATTGCATTTTAAGTTTATTCATTTTTATATTTGAAAATGTATAATATTTTTTCGGGAAAAATTGAATAATTTTAAATTGCAATAACTCAGCTAATTATGCACTTAGATAATTGATTTAACTGACAAAATTCATGAAAAAATATGAAAAAAATGTACTAATAGTCAAAATTTGGCGTTGCAATTTAAAAAAAAAAGTTTATTTGCGCATGTACAATTCTAAATTATTTTAAAATATTATAATTATACGAAAATGTGTCTTATTATGTATAAAAATTATTAAATTAATTAAACTTACATTTAATATCTGTACAAAGATGTATTAACTTTTTCCAGTTAACGATTATGTGCACTGTACATAACTAAAATAAAATAAAATAAATAAAAATGTTTTATTTAATATTTTCATATGAAAATGTATGATGTTTATTAGTCTATACTCTATGATCATATATATGTGGATATTATAATATATATATTGTATTGTAAAAATAGTCGTTTCTGTTTATAAAAAAAATTATGTTAAATATTATCATGATCCAATTACGTGAGCTACGTACATACGATTCGTTCCAGCTTTGATAGAATATATTTTATATATATATAAATATTTCTATCATTATAATATATATATAATAAAAATGTACTTGGTAAATTGACAATAGTATAAAAGTACAAAGAATCAATATCAATATTGGTGTTTTGTCTCGAGATTATCCGTGTCCATATTTTATAAAATACATATTTCAATTTCAATTTTCAATATAAATTATTTTATTGATCTGCCTAGTCATTCGAACGTATTTAGTTTTTGAACATGAATGATAACATTTAATATACTCTATAGTCAATATATATTATATCAATAATTTATATTTATTTTTATAGTAGTTTTTAAGTACCTATACCCGCATAACTGTATTAAACAGTATTTAAGTCGTAAAGAAAGTACTTATTTCAATTTTTCCATACCCCTAAATTTCTATATACATTCAATATAAATATAGTAAATGGTAGGTACCGGAAAAAGTAAACAATTTTAATTAAAACTTCACAAAAATAAGGATTAAATGTATTTAAAATAAAATAATATATTTATGAAATGTGATATGAGTATAGCTGTTATGATGTTGTGAATTGATAAGAGGTGGAGAGATAGAAATCCATAGAAAAAAGTAAAACGTAGTAAAAGAAGAAGAAGAAGATATTTATGTAATTTATGTTTATATCACATCAATTATTAATTATTATGTTTATTTCTTACGTATTACTTGTATTTTGTTATTTTTCTTGGGTTATCAATATGTTTCTATATTAATAATAAATAAATAATTTAATACAATGAATTATGAAGTATACATGAAAAATAAATCTAGATATTAATTCTGTTTTTACGAGTGGCATACAAATAAAAGTACATAAGAATACATATTCTATACATTATTTCCAAAATAAAAACTATTGCTGTATATAGTAAACCTATCATATACGTTATCATGAATATTCTAAGTTATTAATACACATTATATATAATAAAATTAATAAATGTAAATAAAAAAAAAATACAAATGCAAACTCGTAACTATAGTTCCAAAGAACAAAGAAGTAGACCAAATTATTAAAGTAATAGATTGTTAAACAAATACGTCCATATACAAGGGCCTTAAAGCGACGATGAGAAATGTAAAAACAAATTGGAGAGGTATTGAGTTTGAAATTTATAAAAGTTAGTAAGGAAAATAATAATAATGACTATGAATTTCAATTATATTCTGTTCATTTAATTAACACGTAGTTACTCGGTACTCCGTATAGTAAAAAATCAAGACTACAATATTTGTAATACAAACATGTAGGCTAATTAAATAATTGCCAAGACGCGCCATGAATTATGCTGTGAAAAATCCAGTGAAAAATGATTATCGTAAGTAAGTATCGAATACACAACATTGTATAAAACAAATGGATACGTCTATATCTATCATTGTTAGTCTACCAATGTTAGCTAATATTCAATATTTCAATTACAATAAACTAAATAGGTTAAAAATTAGATGGGTATGTTAAAAACATGAAAAAATAAATAAACTTTTGTAGAACCTTGTTATTTATTATAGATATGTTTTAAAATTGATTCTTTACGAATTCATCTGAAATTTATACATATCTATATAAATAATAATGAAAGTAAATAATTATTATAACGTACATTAATATGGACCTCTGAATAATAATGAATAATAAAGTTATATTGTAAATTGTAATTAATAAAAATAAATTCGATACGTATACTAAAAATGTGTCCGAGTGTGAAAATTAGTTCAGGGTTTCTGTAAGTAAAAGTCCATATTACACTAGTGACAAACTCGAAAAATCTATTATTGTTTTTCGTCTAGTTTTTATAAAAAAGTGAAACTAGTGAATATTTCAATATCAAACTAATGATTCGGATAAGGATGACCTTATCGTTGATTTTGATGTGCCAATGCAGATCTATATTAATATTTGTGAAAAAGGTTAGCATATTGCATGTACTTATCCATGGTCATCCGTAATCATTATTTATTTATTGTGTTATATTTTTACAGTAAATGTATTAATGAAAATGAAATAACCATAAAATATGTTTAAACATTATATTAAACAAACAAATCCAATACTCCTGTTTGTACTTGTACATAAAATGATCAATTCTTTAATTAACAACCTAATTACAATCTAACCATGTAGGTAAATAACAGGGACAGATTTAGGGGTGCTGAGTTATCTTCAACTAGAGGCCATTGCAAATTTTAGAGCCCCACAATTTCATAATTATTTTTAAAAAAATTGCAATAATATATAAAATTATATTTTTCTAGTTAAAGGTAAATTTTTTCATTATTAATATTAAATAAACAATTTGAATATGTAGTTAAAATATTATTTAAAATTGAAAATACAATTTAAAAAAATATAAAAACTTTTTTTAAAATTATTATTATAACTTTTAGTTATTTATATTTAAATAGTTTTAATTTTTAACGTAATTAATAAATATAATTTTCAAGCCATAAAATATTAATTATAATATAACAAATCTATTAATTAATTATAATATATCCGCGTGAAAAATAATGATGTTTAAATGCAGTTCATTTTTAAATTATTACTTAAGCAATGGACTAATAATATTACTTCTTTTTTTTTAGTTATAAACGTCTAGTAAAAAATAAGAAAACATAACTATTTATATTCGAAATTATTTGTGAAATACTATAGGCTGTTTAAAAAGTTTTTTTTTAAAAACTTCAAAATTCTTATTTAATCAAGGTAATGCTATTTAGGAATATCTTTCATTAATTATATAAATCATATTTTTTACTTATATAATTTATTATATTGTGTAATGTAAAATGCATTATCAATATTCAAATATTCAATATTATGACTAGTGAATGATGAATACTAAATTATGTATACAAATTAATATTTTATGATATGTTAATTTAAATTATTAAAAATTAATAATAATGACATCAGAAACATCGTTGTTTTCTCTAAAAATAAAAAAAAAAGTTCCTTAAAATCGACATTTTGATTAAAGGTACTCAACACATCAAAATTATCATACAAATATAGGTACTCCTTAAAATACCTGCTACAAACTTCACATAACCTTAAAAGTAACAAGTTATTTTTTAAATTTTTTAAAAAATAATCTAAGTATAAGCTGTTGGCTAAATAATAATTTTAAAAAAACCGGATTCAAAAATTTTAATTTTCGTCGAGATGTTACAATTAATAAATGGATTCGGGATACCCGTATTATAATCATTAGGTATATGATTTGTTTTTTTTGTTTTGTATTTATTAATAATAATGTATTTACAAAAAAACTACTTTGGGTGCTACACATTTTCGCATACCTAAATCCGGCTCTGGTATAATAATGTGTGCTACTATTATATTGTACTATGTAATACTATATTAAGAATATACAGTTTTTATTGTAATGTATATGGAATATGGGTATTCTATCATAGTATATTAATATGTTGTACATTATTTGATACAACTCTAACAAAAACTGATTAAAATAATATATAATAATACATATAAATAGATGTAAGTACCTATTTTAACTACCTGTATTATGAAGTATTGCGATTTCTAATTATTTAAATAATTATATCATGTACCTACAAATATATGCGTTTTTCATATGATTGTTCAATATAATTTATAGATCTGCATTTCGCCATATTTTCTTTATTATGATGACTAATATAGTATTCTTTTTGTGTTATTTATTTATTTCCAATCGTAGCTACTAATCAGATATATAGTTCTGTTCATTGTCCACTGTGACAAAATGATATTAATAGTTTGATTGATGAATGTATAAAAAAGCCCTCCTATGGAGTAGGACAATTACATTGTCTTTAAACACAGCTATCAGGTCGACCACCTAAGTTGAAACTTGAATGATAGAATACGAATATAGCTATAAAAAATTATATTTCTTAAGAGTAAATTAGGTATTACTTTAAACCTGTGACCTAAAAGTAAATGTGTTTATCTCATAATATCTCAATATTGATAAAAAATATAGTTCAAACATTAAATAGAATTCTTATTTCTATTATTAAATGGATCATGAATACATTTATTTTAATCTTGCGATTTAAAATTTTCATTTAAAATTAAAAATATCTATTATTACTACATATACATTCAGTACACAAAATATTGAAATAGTATAAAGTTATATGAAGATATACCATTACTAAATATGCATAATAAAAAAATATATTAAATTATACTCTATCGTTCTAATCGAATTATACAAATTATAATATAACTAATATAATATAAAATATTATTATAGTAGTAATTTTTAAACTACAAAATTATAATAGGTATGGATAATAATCAATAAACATATAAGAAAATAAAAAATAATTTAAGATTATATGAGCTATTATTAGCATAAATACATAATAGTTTGCCCCTATATGAAAAATAGTTCCTGTGCTATTGCCAAAATCAAAACATTATCTTTAAAATTTTATTAAAATAAAAACTACAATTTTCTGAATACATTACTTCTAGTGGTTTAAAAATAAAAATAATAAATATTCGAATATTTTGTTTAAATAATGATATTATAATAAGTTATTATATACTTATGAATTTAAAAAACAATAATAATTAAGTATTAGAAACGACTTAACGAGTAGGTACTTATTTTTATGCAAGTAGTCAATATATGATGCGAAAGAAAAATGACTTGTATGATCAAGTTGATCTATACGTTATATAATTTATAAATATTGAATTATAATAGCTATAGTTAATTATATGTTTATTATGTTTCAAAATTATAAACAATTAGTGATTATTATATTTGTTTAAAACGAGTATGTTTCTATAATAGTTCGTGTCTGAGGTTAGGTAGATGACATTACCCCGAGAAAGCGGGCTAGGTTTTCACAATTATTTGTATATATATATATATATATATTATTATTTAAAAGTAAGACTTACTTGGCCATTCAATTGACCTTCAGATGCGTTGATCCGGAAAGCGATATTGCCTTGACGTCATAATTATTTTGTTTAAAATACTTACAAGGATATTAGAAATCTGCAGGGTACCTATTGGTTTTTAGCAGGGTATTTAGGTATAATCGGATGAAAAAATGTATTGTCTATTACATTACAACAAACTTATTGAAGCTTAATAACATAATTTCATACTCTTATATTATAAATTTGAAAATATTTCAATAAACCCATTAAAATAAATACCTTCTAGTATTCTCTATATTTACAAAAATGTTTGAGTAAACTGTTGAAAAAATAATATGCAAATACAAATGTGAATTGTAGGTACCTATGTTTTAATAATTTTATATAGGTATACCTATATATAGTTAAAATGTGGCTTAATATTACTATCAGTATATAATTAAATACAAACAATTCATCTACGAATTTTATGATTTAGGTAGTTAATAATTATGCAAGAATGAGACCTCTATTTTATACTAAATTATAGTAGTTGAAAATATAACCATTATTATAATTTTTCAATGGTCAATGTTTTTAATAATATAAGTAATTATTTATTTTGAATATTATTGTAAAATCTATAAATTTTATGCATTATGATTATTCATGAATAATTTATATAAAAATTATTCAAAATATATATCAATAACTATACACGAATGCGTATATAAGAGACTTCATAACAATAAGCATATTAAAAATCAATAAATTGCTTTACAAATTTGTACATATTATATGAAAAAAATTCGTACGGGGTTTGAGTATAATGTCCAACTTGCGGATGCTAGTCTGACTTATTTAATTGCTTCCAAATACTACTCATAAATTAATCATAATATAATATTATCATAGGAATATAAAAAAATAATAATATAATATACTTTATTAATTATATGTAGGTATATTATTATTTTTAGTAATACATTATATTATATTTATTTATGACATTTCAACTTCCTAATTCATTATTATTATAACGTATACTATTTATATTTAATTAAACTTAAATCAAATTGTTTAGAATAGCATATATATTATTATATAAAAAGTGATGATAGCAAATGATAAAAATCTATATAATCTAATGATTGTTAGTACCGAGCATAAAATTATACGTAATAACAACAAAATTAACAGTTCTTAATAAATCATCATATAATTATGGTAAACGTTTTTAACTTAATTCCTTTTACGTTTCATTATGTACATTTCTATATAAATAATGTACATAGATATTTTTCATCAAATATCCATAGTAATAAAATATTAATTTAACAATAGTGTATATTGTAGTGTAAGTATTAAAAATAATAAATGATCTATAAAATGATATTCATTAAATTCTGATTACTATGGTCGAAATACGTGCAGAATGAGACGTTTGATTTAAAAAGCCCTTAGCGAACTACATTTAATAGGTATAATTTTCAAACGTTTAGTGGCCTACATATCTAGATAAGATATTTAATCCCTTTATAGTGATGAGTTGGTTATTGATTTGCGTGAAAAATACATTGAACGTCCATATCGCTGTTTCTGTTTTGACACAGTATCGTTCTAATCTATCAAGAGAGCATTCAAGCGACAGACACGAGACCGTTTAAGAACTGGGTGCTTCATTTCATCATATCAGGTCATCGTTTCTGCACGTACCTATTACCTTTTCGTCTTATTGTTATTTGGATGTTAATATTTGGTAGGAGCAAGGACACGGAAACGATCTAAGAAGGAGAACTATATATTAGTGTCAGCAAAAAATAACGTTATGATAGTCGCGTGAATTAAGTGATTGGACGTTTGTTATAAAATTTGTATTTTTTTTTTACACGTGATATTTATTTGTGCGTTTTTCGTAATTATTTTATCAAAGCATATTTAAAAACGAAAACTCTTTATAATGTTATAAAGTTCTAAAATTATTTGTTCATTATTTTAAACACATTAACAAAACGTGAAGATATGAGAGACTCAATGGTTTGTATAGAATTATATTTAGAAACTCAACAATCAAAGTCAAACGAAATGAAAATCAATTTAATTTTATAAGTTTAGAGACAAATAATCTAAATAGTTACCCACTGAGTAAAAACATAAATCATTAAGTTAAATCAAACAATATTTGCTTAAACTTAATCAATTTAATTTCATTATAGTATAAGATTTTATCTTTACTATAGTAGGTAACTATATTCCTTTTAAATATCAATGCATTATTTTCTTGACATACCTATTTAATTGTGTTATTGTATTTAGTTTTATGTGAAATAAAGTTCACAAAGAAGTAATTCAAAAATGAAATTACTGTGTAAACTAGACTAAATGAATCAATTAATCCATTCTTACACGTTATAAAAATGTGTTTTTATAGTTTTAGTACAAAACAAAAAGGAACCCTGTGTAATAATGAATAATAAATAATGAATTTTAACTTACATTTTATTATAAAACTTAAATGTTAAATGTAATTTTCTAAAAAACTATAAAGTCTTCAAATGTCAAAATGTATAATTATTTATATAACTAAGTATTTCTGAATTTACGATTAAAGAGTATTGCACATTAAATAACCTTACACACCTTCATGTTTCATTTTAGTCCACATTTATTGATATATATTTAAATTAGATACAGTGTTTGTGAAATACTATAATGCATTTATGTGTTGCTTAATACATTTGTTAAAGATATATCTCATAATCTAATTTTTTAACAAAATAATTTATTTATAACATGTTATTATTTATAAGACATATTATATATAATTAAGTACTTAGTTATATATATATTAATTAATTGGCGTCATGAAAACATGAACTATTTATTTTTGCAATTGTCCTTTGATATTTTTAGGTATGTGGTTGTTTTGATTAAGGTTAATACTAAGTACCTTTTTAAATAGTGTAATACTCATGGTTTACAAGAAAAAATTTAGGAAATAGATTCAATAACATTCATTATGTAGTTTAATTATAGCTGCTTAAATGTTTAATTAATAAATGAAAAATTTATTGTTTAATCATTTTTAATTTTTACTTAATTTTTTCTTTTTATAGCAAACTGCAACACTGTAATTAACATTTTATATTTTATATTTGCATTTAATATAATAATACAACATTTTAAAATTTTTTAAATTTAGAACACACGTATCTTAAAGTTGGAATTCCATTAAAAATTTGTAACAAAATTTATTTTATAATATATAATTATATATAGTATAAAATTAATTATTAAAAAAATTGTAATATGGAAGGACTTGTTGTGATACTTCTTAATTTTGTAAATACGAGGGGTTTATCAATTTTAATTTTATACAATAGTGTGTACAACACTTACGAATTTTAGTTAAAACATAATATTAACATAACGTTAAGCTGAAACAACTATGTTGATTCGTCTAATGTATATGAGTATAAAATAATACTAAATTATAATATAATAATTATTAATACCTACATCAATAATTTCTAGATTTTCAAAATGCATAATAAATTGAAAAGTTAATTTTTTTTTGCTTTTATCTTTTAACAATCACAAAGATAAAAGTATAAACGATAAAAATAAGATAAATGAAATCATTATAATATAGCTGAAAATTAGAATTTATGATTTGGATTTATTTATACAATTCATGTTTAATAAATCATACACATTCCTTAATATATGGAAGTCTTATTCCTTAATTCAGTCTATTCGTGCTTGTTAATCCGAAAGTATACCAGGCAAGCCAATAAGAGAAAGATAAAGAGTGTAAAGATCTAAAACTTATAATAAATAATCAAATTTAAAAAATGCAAATATTGCTTTTATATAAATTAAATTTGGTAGTTTCTATTTTTCAAAATATTCGCATAGAATTTTAGATCATAATTTAAATCTAAATGCTTATTGTGAAGTTTGTATGTTAATTTTTACAGATTTTATAATTATAAACAATAATAATTTTATTTAAATATACATAATAATATATTATTTTATGAAACAAGGTTATTGACAATAATCATAGTTATTAAATCAGATATGGTTTTAGCATTATACAGACGATTCGAATTTTGAATCAAACTTAGCGGAACTGTTATTAATCTATAATTGACCATCATTGACCTTAGCTATAGGTGTTAACTAATTTTGTTATTACTTTATAAATTATGTTTTAAATTTCTACGGATTAAAATGATACGGTTAAATTGAATTATTAATATTATTATTATTAATATTTTTTTTTTTTTTTTTTTTTTTTGTGAATGAGGAAACATTATTAGGTATTTAAGTATTTCTAATATTTTCAAAGTGATAAATTATACTTCATTAATTTATCTATTGTATTATCAACCACAAACGATTAATATTTTGCAATAACATTCACTGTCCAGTGTCCAGTTTGTCCACACAATAGCTTTATTGCTCAGTGACATATACGTAAATAATGGTTTTAAATTAAAATAAATAACTAAATATTAATTGTTTGTTTTAGATATTGTTATTTATTTTTGGACTTTTTATACAAATAAGTTTAGCGGAAAAAGCCAATAGCGCCATACATGTGCATAATACCGACGGCGATGTTAAAAAAGTGTCAAAAAGAGATTATTACGCACCAGAATACAATCACGACGAATATGTAAGTGTGCATAAATACAAATTAAACACGACATGACAATAAAATATATAAAGAATATAGAACATCTAATACGCTTATATTGTATATATAAAATAATCCTTCGTTATAGTAGCGTATTAATAAAATTTCATTCATTGTAAAAATATAATCGTATTAAAATTCTTTACACCGGCTTACGTTTTAAATAAACTATTTCATGTTCATTAATTCAATACTTAATTTACATCAATTTTTAGATGCCAATTATTTTATGATGTCTGAAAAATAAACATATTTTATTAACAATATTTATTTTTCTTATATAAAAAAAAAATTGTAATACGAATAAAACATCGTCTCATCATTGTAACTACTTGTTAGAATCTATAGTGATTGACATTTTAACAATATAATGATTTAATCTTACAATAATTGCATACATCGATAGAACAGACCAGGAAAAAATAATTCAACGCACAAAAATCAACAATATATTTTTACAAAAAGATAAATAATTTTTATTTTTGATAACGTAAGCTTCTATTGAAACGCCGTGAAATTGATGCGATTTCGACATTTTGTAACGATTACTAATTTACATTTTACGCGTATCGTTTAAATAACCGCGCCAATTAAATATTTACATATTATTATTATTATTATTATGTAGTAAAATTTATATTTTGTATATAATTAAGCATGTTAAAAATGTAGGCACCAAACTAATATCTACATACAACTAAAATCCGTATGTTGTAACTTGTAAAAGTAAAACTAAATCGTACAATCTATATAGATACAACATGTGCCTAATAATATAATAGATTATAATATAATATATTTTATTTATTTTGGTTAAAAGTATACGTGCGCAGTTTATTGAAATCCATTTTTAACAGCTATCTTGTGAATTTTTACAAAATAATACAATTATTAATTTAAAAATTAAAACTTCGCGAACGTGTCTGTTTGTACGTAGGTACATTTTAATCCATCGTCACGCTTCACTGTAGTACATAAATTTAAATAAGTGTGTATTTTATATTGTTCAAAATAAAAAAAAATTGACATCCATTTGACCATATAATAATCGTTGTTGGACGTAGATAAATGTTACAAATTGTTAATGGTTAATATACTTTCAAAAACCGTTTAAATGTTGTTTTAGCGCACGTTTTCCATGGGCATTTAACTGCCATAATAGATGTAAGCTGGTAGATATAGTATGTAATTAATACGAATGAAGTTTGTAAAACGTATCTTAAACTCGCTATAAATTAACAAATATTAACAAATCAATGAGAAAAATGCGTGGTTTTCACCATGAAATAACAATATGGTCAAATAATCAAATATAGTTACTTACCTATAAATCCGATTTATAAATTAGACGGTGATAGATATTATATTATATTAAATTTTATATAGAGGTGATTGTTTAATTGTTTTTTTTTTATGGATTAACAAAAGATCTAATATAAAATAAGAATAATAAAATGCGAGTAAAAAAGTTTTCGAATTGTGACAATAAATATAAAATTGATTAAATGCTATATGAATAGCGTCTGCGGAGAAAGAATATAATTTAATAAATTAATGCGAGGAGCCTGTCTGTGTTACAGGTGTATTAATATAATAATATTATTTTATTGAATTAGCACACGTTCTACTTGATAGTTATTATTTGCCAGTCACACCGTCATCATCTAATTTCATACATTATATGTACTTTGGTACTTACTACTTACACACATGACATATAAACATAATTCACAAATTCTATACAGGCTAACAATATGCCCGTACAGATCTAGATTAAAAATTTGAGTTAAGCACACGACCCAATTTCAATATATTATTAATTTATTAAGTATTTACATAAACGGTTTAATTAACAAATTGTAACGTGTAAACAACTAAAGCCTATACTTAAATTAAACAAACCGTTTGAATAATAAATGGTTAAACAACTATATCGAAATATATAATGTAATATACATTAGGTACATATAATAAGATAAATATAAAGCGGTTTATTATTATTATTTTTCTATTTTAATTGTTTATATGGATCATAATTAAACTATGACAACTTTAATTTTTAAACCTACTTTGATCACCCGTGTAAACATAGTGATTTTAATAATTTTTTAGTATATTTAATAGGTATCAAATCGATTTAACTTATAATCGTCGCAAACGCCGTAGACCGTAATAATTGAGTGCAGGCAATTTGGATTTTGGGGTAGGTACTCGTGGTAATAGTTAGTAGGTAATTACCAAAAATTCTCCATTATCGATTTTACCGTTTGTCGAATTTGGGTAAATGATATAGATATAGCGTTATAGTATTGTAATGAATTTATTGTACGCGTATATCGATATGAAATTATAATTATTCATCATAAGGTATACCTATTATTGTAAAAATTATGAAAAAATCCTATTTTTTTTTTTCTTTGCTGTAAATACCAGATTTAATTTTTGTCCGCATATAGTCGTATCCGGCCTATCGTTTTGAGTACGGTGTCCATGACCCACATACAGGCGACATTAAGAAACAATACGAAGAACGCGATGGCGACACGGTCAGGGGCTACTATAGTTTGGTAGAACCCGACGGTTCAGTGCGGTTGGTCGAATACACAGCCGACGCGAAAAATGGTTTCCAAGCAGTGGTCAAGAAGTTCGGTCATTCACATCATCCGGATACGGTGACGCATCACCTGAACACTGCGAACGGTCACAAACACGACACCGGTGTTGGTTACGCGCCTAATTACCACGGTGGTGGCATCGCGGGTGATTATCACAATCCGTCACCTCCCGCACACGTCAACCCACACTACGAGCCGCCCATTTATGTGAATAACCACGAACCGTCTCACGTCTACGGTGTAGATCACCACTACAACCAACCCTATCACCAACCGTCGCCGCCGCCCATTTACAATCACTACGAACCGCAATTGCCGTCCACTTACAATCACTACGAACCGCAGCCGCCGTCCACTTACA
>CM023358.1:42251205-42298567 GCA_013282895.1 Eriosoma lanigerum
GCCGTCCACTTACAATCACTACGAACCGCAGCCGCCGTCCACTTACAATCACTACGAACCGCAGCCGCCGTCCACTTACTATCACTACGAACCGCAGACACCGGAACCTGTCGATTTCCAACACGGTCGTCCGCCAATACCGCTGTTCGCCGCTGGTATAATACCCACCGATCACGGAGATTACGGAAGTTCGTCGCAAGAAGAATACTATCCTGCACCGTTACAATTCCCCAGTACGTCACACGAGACCAAGTATGGCGATGACGGTAACGATCACCACTATGATTACAAGTTTCCGGCCGTCGACGAGAATGACGATGTCGTCACCACGTCGTCCCAAGTCGGTTCCGCCGAAAGACCCGAATACTTGAGAAAGTATTTCGAACCCAATTACCAGAGCCGTATAGTCACTAACAATTTTTACGATGACGATGAATCGAAATAGGAATAATATCGATGTCCATAAGTATTGTTCTGTTCGTTCATTACTGTTGCCGACGTGTCCACACTTAATTATACTTATGACTTATTTTAATTAGTTTTTAGTGAGTATTGCTTATTTTTTACTATGTAATGTACAATTGAATAGAATGTCAGATATTTGCAGACATAACCCTTTAAAAAAATATTTTTATTCATGAATAAGTAGGGCGGCCACACGACAGTCAATTTTTGTTTTTCATATTATTGTACGATTTATGTAGGTAGTCATAAATAGAGTGCGAATTTAAATGCCCTAAAAACAAGAAAAATTCCTTTCAAAATAAACAATTTAATGCCAAAAAAATGTTTAAAAAATTAATAAAATGCCCTAAAAAATTCATTTAAAATGTTCAAATTAGGTTTTTTTAATATACTGAACACAATAATTATATTAGGTATATACAGTGTATTCTTAATTTAATAATAAAAATAATATATTGAAATTGATGAAAATTTTACGAATAATTTAAATCCGTGCCCTAGTTATAAATATATCTGATTTCCTAAATATGTTTTTCTATATCATTTTTATAATCTTTTAATAGATTATAGATATTATGATACATATTTGATATTTAATCTATTTTGCTTACGTAATACAATTCAAATGATTTTATTATAGTTATACCTTTACTGACTACACTCAATCATTTTTCATAAGTTAACATATTTCTACGTATATATTAATATACTCGTACTTCGTATATAATATGCCCACCTATCATGTTACATTGTTACGTATCATACAACTAATAACAATTACATTTTGTCACAATATTTTTTTTATTTGAACATTTTAAATAACAAAAAATATATATTAATAAATATAGGTAGGTACGATTAACGACCATAATATACGGTACAGGAACGCGTTTTATAATAATTATTCTATATTGTTTATATCTGTATAATAGCACTATAGTGTCAATGTGTCATATTCAATATTGTCCAATGATAATACATTTTATTGTCCTTAATTAAAGCGAAATAAAATCGCTAACATATTTTTATGTTCATTCTTTTACTTTGTACATGAACATTTTATATATTTAATAATTAACTCAATCAGTTTTAAACATATTTATTGAAAAACTATATTCAACTCAAAAAGCACGCGAACATTGATTTCAATAAACAAAAAACAAAATGAAAGTAAAAGTAAATGTGTTGCAATGATGCCAAACACCACACATATTAATATAGATAAAAATGTACGTTGCTTTTTCAATTGACTATATTTTCTATAATATAAATATTATTAAAATGTAGGTAATAAATCTTTTGGCCGATGAAAAAATAAATAAGGTAAATTTATTAAGTTTTTTATCGTCAAAAATATTATGAACCTATTTTAAATATTATTTACGTTATATTATGTTATTTAGACTATATAGTGTAAATATTTGCGTTGCTATTCTGTTATTATTTTAACGAAATGGTTCAAATACTTTTGAGCAAATATAATGTACATAATATAATATTATAATTAATATTTACTAATTATTTCAATGGTTTTTGCAGAACAATTGTTATTTTTTTTTTTTAAATACTATTAGGTACACAATATAATATATATTATAATAAACATTTATGTGTCAA
Organism: Eriosoma lanigerum; assembly: GCA_013282895.1. Classification (NCBI taxonomy): domain Eukaryota; kingdom Metazoa; phylum Arthropoda; class Insecta; order Hemiptera; family Aphididae; genus Eriosoma; species Eriosoma lanigerum. The sequence continues at coordinate 42,253,288 of CM023358.1, forward strand.
TGTGTGTAAAATATTAAAAATATTACTAATAAAATAATAGTTATTAAATATTAATTTTGTCCGTCCTATATATATCTTTATTTTATTTATTTTATTTTATACAGTTTTTGGATAAATTTCTATTTAAGTGAAAATAATAATGTAATATACACTTATATTCATATACCTATCATTTGGAAATGATATGATTTTAACAATTGAGTATATAAACAAACTGATGAAATTTATTAATTTCATAAAGTATGATATTTATTTTATAGGAATATTTCCATAACTAATGTATTTGGAAACCAAATTTTGAATTTGAGGTTTTAGTTAAATATTTCCAAAATAGTAACGTGAACAAATATAATATATTATTTATCATATTGATAATATTTTCAATTTTCTCACATTACCCACAATACTATAAATCAATTTTATTAAAATATATATCGTGTAAATTATATCAAGTTTAATTAAATACCTATCTACACAACATAATAATTATTTTTAATTTATTAATATATTTTAAATACCACTTGGGTTAATAATTTACAATTAATAATAAATGCATTTTTAATATTTAATAATAATATAACATCTACTTTAATTGCATATATAAAATACAGTTAATTGATGTTCCCATTATAACAATAATTATTATTATAGTATTAATTCTTAACAATAGCATCATTGAAATTCCAAATGAAATAATAGTTAATAGGTACCATGTCTAATTTCAATTATTAATGATTTATTTGTGCGATTATCAATTTTATTGATACATTGAATGTGTTCAACAATAATATTGACTATTGTACTGCAGCATAACATTAAATGGAAAATATAATTACATTCATTTTTTTCAATTGATAGATTATTGCACTGACTGAAATAGTTTTTTAGAACATTACATTACAAGTCTACAATAGTAGATACGATGTAGTATAATGAAATGTAAAATGTGCTATATGGGTTTTTATAAATAGAAAGAAAAAAATGAATCAACCAATGTATGATTGAAAACTATATGTATAATCGTTGAAGTACTATTGTTATTTAAAGTGAATTACGAGTTGTAGTTTGTATCATACTCACAGTATTAACATAAATATTAAAATTGACTCGACGAATCTCTTTTTGCTTTAGTGAATCTCCTCTACATACTGAGGATTAATTCACACTAAGCACACCTCAGTAAACTGTAATCTATATTGTATTTACTATTACCAGACTACCAGTTATCACCCAACTTGGACAATACATATTTAATAGGTATAAATAGTCGTAAGAACAAAATAAAACGTAAATATTATCTAATTTTCGGTCATTGACCGACAACGGATTCTAGGAATTTAATAAATATTCTGGTACGAATTCACCCTTAAAAACTACATAATATTCAAAAACTTCAAATTTACTATTATAAAAAATTCTAATATTTTACTATTCATGAGCACATAATACATATTCAGAATTCAATATTCAATATTAAGTTCACGTTAATTTAATATATATATAGTTAAACTATAGTCTATAGTACTGTTCAACAATAGTTCGTAAATGCCCCTGTTTATATCGACGTATTTCACTATGATAGAAGTCTTACTAATATACGTCTTGTGTTTCAATGTAGGCATCTACTTGAATTATATAATTAATTATCGACTGGTATAACATTTCAGTTCATAATTTGTACGACACTGCAAAATACTATAAGCCTAACCTCATGCAGTGTTTATAATTGTTAATAATTAATTAACATAAATAAATTACAAACCTAGTTTAATTACTATAATTAATCAAAATTTATTATTTTATTCAAAATATATTTAATTGATATATACCTAAAGTCAAATGTTTCCTGCAAGATCTCAGTTCATAAAAAACGAGTTTGCTAGATTAAATGGTAAGTATCAATTATATACTATGATTTACAAATATTGGTACTAATGTACTATAGAATATACTACACTATTTTGATAACAAATTATAGTAAATTAAAATTTAATATATATTTTGCATTTACTTTTATATTATTTAAAACAATTTTCATAAAAAACCGAGTATTAATCTATACAAAAAAAACTTAATGTAGGTTTAGATATCTTATTAATAAAAATATTAAATATTTTATATTCATGTTTATTTATGAAATAACATTATTAATGAATATTAAAAACTAAAAACTATTAAATGAACTATTATATTAATCTAACAGTCAAATACCACAATAAAACTATTTATAAAATATGTTATAATTAAGTATTAATGTTTACTAGTTTATTTAACATTTAAATGATATTCACCGATAATATTAATTTTACAATAGTTATACTATAAAATATATAATTTTTAATTTTTAACATATTAGTTTTTCCTTATTAAATTATTTATTTAAATTATGCTATTCTCAAATCTCAAGAAATATGTTATCTGGACAATGCAGGGTCTGCATTATATGCTGATAGTCAACTAAATAATGTAATGAAAGATTTAAAAACGCATTTATACGGAAATCCTCATTCAACTGGTGACCATTCAACAGCTTGTGAAGAATTAATCGCCAATATTCGATATAAGTATGTGAATTTAAAACAACAAAATTACTCATAAAATAAAATACAAGTTACACTTCACAATACTTACAAGTTTAAGTAACAGTTAACAGTATATCAATATAATTAAGTAATTAAGTATAAATCATGGCTGTATTCAGGGTAGCGTAATTTCGGGTTCAAACTCCTCTTGAAAATTTGATGACACATTAAATAATATATATTTTAAGAAACAATAATATTTTCTATATTATATTATAATTATATAATATAATATTATTATTATAATATATATATAATTAAGTCAACTGGTCAGACACGCCTTAACGGATTAGTACTAATATCGTTTTAAAAATCCCTCCTAAAAATTAATGCTGAATATAAATACCAAATATTTTATAAAAAAAAATTATATTAGTAAACTATAAATAAAACTAAAGTAGGTATGAACAAGTGAAAATCTCTCTCTAGTTTGTTGAAATCAATTGTTACGTTCCGAAAAAAGTTAATTTATAATAAATTATGATATTTATATCAATTATATCATTTCATTTTTTTACTGTTAGAAGATAAAAATGTATTTCTTCATTCTGAAAAACAGGGATGTGTTTTACTTCTGTATAAATAATGTAGGTATATCATAAACGTGTATTTTATTAATTTTTGATTGTTATGATTTTGTATCTTAATAATCATTTTGGTTTCATACTTTCATTTTGGTCAGAATCCTGAAACATTTTAACACGGGACAAGATAAGTATAGTGTGATATTTACTTCGGGTGCCACCGGAGCATTAAAAACTATAGCTGAATGTTTTGCGTGGAATGATAATAACGATGATAACCAACTAAAAAATGCAGGTGAGTTCGTACCATTTGTATTGTAAAAAATTTGTTCCGAAATTTTATCGTTCTGACGACAGACGTTAGTTTATTTATGACCTATTTGTGTGTATTATATTCAGTACATATTTAAAGTTAAATTTTTATTTTAAATATATCTATTAGTTTTTACTATACTCGGCACGTTATGTTTAAAATAACTTTTTCCTTTATACTACATTGTTCTGCTACATATTAATTAATTCGTTTTTATAAACAATAATAAAATGTATTTATATACACATTATATTATACGATTTTTATGTTATTAACACAAACATATTATTATCATACAATTAATATTATTAATTTTATAGATGGACAGTATCTTGGCAGTACGTTCGCATACACAGATGACAATCATACATCAGTATTGGGAATGCGAGAATCAGCTCCTGTGGTGACAAATCTATTATGCCTAACCCGTGACAAAGCTTATGAGGCTTTAGACAATAAGATACCACTGTCAAACGAAAAAATGCATTATACTGCGGATTCCAGAAATTCACTATTCGCCTATCCCGCTCAGTCCAATTTCTCTGGTACGAAATATCCCTTGAAATGGATCGAGGCCTGTCGACTTGGCGCATTGGATCAATACACCGGCGATCGTGTCAAATCTAAGTAATGCAATAAATATATTGACTATTAAGATTAATTAATTAAATAATTATAATATTATGTATCTATGCGGTAATTTACATCTTGAAGCGTTTATATTTATTAACTAAATTATAATTTATTGTTAACTACAGATTTAGGTAAGTATCTATAATAGGTATCTTTAATTTCAACCTTATAATCTATAAGTATTATATATATATATATATATATATACATATACTTTTCTATTTAGATGGTATATTGTTCTGGACGCTTCCTCGTACGTATCCACTGACTACCTGGACTTAAATAAATACACACCCGACTTTGTAACTATATCGTTTTACAAGATGTTTGGTTATCCGACTGGCCTAGGTGCACTATTGGTTCATAAAGGTACAGGTACCGCTGTACTTAGTAAAAAAACATATTTTGGTGGCGGAACTGTTGAAATCGTTCTTGCACATAATCGCCATTACGTGTTTAAAAAAAAATTACACGAAAAGTGAGTCAATGTGAAATAAATACATTAGGTTTAAACATAATATGCCTTAATGTTTCTAAACTACTCATAGGCATGCCTTATGGCTATTATAAACATTTCGAAAAATAAAATAACATAATTTTGCCAAAAAAATACTCTCTGGTTGTACGGTCACACACTAGAACTCATATAATTTATGAGCATAATTCTAATTTTTGTAACTGATGTAGTCAAGTGGAGAATATAATATTTTTACATATTCTAACCTAATCAATTTTATACCCTCGTCATGGCTGAGAAAGATAGGAATATAGGATAAATCCGAATCATAGTTTGTATTCAATAAATGTTTTTTACCAATATCATTTCAAGTCGAAAAGCATTTACATTTACATTTACAAGGCTTTAAACAATTCTTGCAAACAACCCGTAAAATCCAGCTATGTTGTATTTATATATGCCTATAATAATATTATATGAATAATATGATTATAATCTGTTGCACAACGAATTTTAAATATGTTGTAATTATTACAATATTCATGCATCATGAATGAATAAATATAACTTTTTTTTAATGGAGTCCTCACTTGAGTACAAAAACTAATTTGAAAACGCATTACACTTGGGTGCTAAATTTAGCATAAGGCGAAGTCCCTCAATTCCTTCCAAATCGCTAATCCGAACGCTCTTAAAGTGGTTACTAACAGAACCTAAACTTTAATTAAGATTAATTTTAAAACCATAATTGTAACCTATTTTATATTTTTTCTTCGTATCAGTTGAATAATAATCGTAAATATGTACATTCTTGTCTTACACCTCTAGGTAGGTACATACTACAAAGGTATTTTCGCACTAGAATTATTTATTGTAACTTCTGCGTGTTGATTACAGTAAAGGTTAGGTTGTTTATTTTAATTTGTACCATTTTTAGACAATTTTGACAAGTACCGTTATAAAAGATTAAATATTTAAATATCGCATATTCTTACATATTATTAATGCACGTTTGCCCTTTTTATAACATACAGATTCGAAGATGGTACTATAGATTTTTTGTCGATAATCGCGGTTGGTCATGGGTTGGACACTTTGCATCAACTGGCCGGTCCGATGCGAGTAATTGCCGATCGGACGTTCGGGCTAGCCGCGTACCTGTACGATCGGATGAATAGAACGCGCCACGGCAATGGACGTCCAATGTTCTGTATATACTCAGACACAGTGTATCGATGCAAAAAAACGCAAGGAGGAATTATTAACTTCAACGTACTCAGAGCCAATGGAGATTACGTTGGTTACAATGAAGTGAGTAAATTTAAACATAGATACAATGGCATATTTAGAGGGGTGTCCTGAAAGTTGAAGCACTCCACAATTTTTTTTTCTAAGAAATATGTGGCTCATCTCAAATCGTAAAAGTGTAAAACATGATTTATTATTGACAGTAAAAAAAATAATATCAATGTGAAGGGTTGAAGCTTAAAACGATTCTATGACCAAACTTTGTCTCTCCATTCCTTTATACCATCATATTATATGTACTAAATATACTTTAAACGTTTGTTTTAATAATTAATAATGAACAATATTGAATTCACACATTATACTATAATTAGGGTTTTGAAATTTCATGAAATTTATTTTGATGAAATATTGTATTTATGTGAACAATTATAAACTATTAATAAATCGTATAAATTGAAAAAAAAATATTTTCACTTAGTGTGAGAGTATATTTTAAAACAAAGAAAGACCATTAAGACAATGCAAAAATTGAATTAAACAATATATTATAAAACTTTATTATATACCTAATTTAAATGCAATCTTAATTAAAATTGAAAATCATAGACTCATAAGTCATAAGCTTAATACTCCCACAATTATAATATAATATCATATCATAATATATTTTAAAACTTACATATACATTTTTCAATGTTTTTTTTTATTTATTAATTATTATTTACTATTTTAATCGACGCGTCAATAAATTGTAAGTAGTACCTATAAATTGTACCTATATAAATAAATAAAATACATTTTTCAATATTTCAATGAAATATTAAATGTTTCAAATTCAGAACCCTAACTATAGTAACTATACATATAAAATATAAATTATTTCTTTAAATACACAAAGGAAATTTGTTAGGTATTCTATTTTATTTTTATAAATACATTTTAGTTCATATTATATTTTTTAAATATTATCACACATTATATTTTACATTTCTAATATATTTACCCATCCTTTACTAAGCAAAAGACCATCAATTTTTAATTTTCATATTTGTAACAAATTTCAATGATTTATTCCTAAAAATAAATATTTTTAGGCATTTATAAATATTGTTTATTACATAATAAACGTTCAAAATTATGTTATAAGACAAAAATTTGAGCGAATTATGGCTATCTTACAATATACGCTCGCCGCTAATAATTTCTACCGTAATACGCTGTAACAACTACAACAACTGCATTTATTATAAAAAATTAACCACCCATCCACATCTACCATGTGGATGTAATAATATAATTCAATAATTAATCAATGTTGTGTTTTATAAATTATAAATCATATTTATAGATAAGTATGTTTTTATATAAAAGTTGCATTTTATATAAAGAAATTGAAGTAAATACAATAGTCCAAAAATAAACTAATATAAAATTAATTTTAAAACTGGTAAAAATTATATAACAATCATACTGTACACTTGTAATATAATATTATCAATCACTTCACTCCCACTCTCAATTTATAGATAAGTAGGTAATTGTTAGTCTAATTGTATTATACATTTTTGTTTAACCATAAATTACCTAGTTCAAATGTTGAGTGCACTCAATTAGTTATATCACGAATTCTGTAGTAATACAGGTAAGAATATTTAATAAAATTCATTAATAAATTCCAAATTATATTTAATATTACAGCGTAAAATATTTAGGTATTTATTTAATATTAACTTGCTATGATGATAAAATTCCATATACCTAATGCGTCATCTTATAAAATTTGACAAACGCTGACATACTGTATTCAGTACCTACCTACCTACATATAATGATTAATAATACGATTATTTATTATATTATACCTGATAATTACTAGAAATAGATGTTGAAATAACTTACTTTTGATTGCATTTTTGTATAATCTATTCATAAAAATAAAATCATTTTAAAATAATCGGAGATAATTGGTTTTAGTGACTTTTAGTTTTAGTTCAACTTACAGATATTTTTTTTAATCTTTAAATAATTAAAAGATCTTAATTTGAAATGTAATCAATAAATATTATACCTAGGAATTTACTAAATAAAATTGGCATATTTAATGTTACAAACGATTATTATTATATTTATACAATATTTATTATCCAATTGTCTATGAAAAATTAGTAAAGCTATGCCATTTAAGAATATCGTATTGTTATAATAGTTAATAAAATAATAACTTATCAATTATTACATACTTAGCTGATATATGGATAATATATTATAATATAGGTATCTCATTATCTACCACTTAAATTAAATCATCCACTAGGTATAAAGTTTCAAATATTGAAGTGGTGCTCATAATAATCAATTCGAAAAAAAAGTAATTATTAAATCGTTTAAACAAAATAGTTTACATATGATATAAAATATTAAAATCAAACCATTAATTATAAATACAAATATAATACTTATCAGTAATCACCTTTAAAATATAATAATGTAGTTACCTACCTATTTAATAATTACATTAGAGTATCGACAACATAGCAGACTGCAGGTAGGAAATTAACTTTCTATTATTAAAAAAATATAAATACTTATAAATGTATGTAATATACCATAATTTAAAAGCACCAGTTTATTTAAATTATAGCGAAAAGTTAGTATTATGAATCCATATTTACATAATATTTTTATTATATTTATTTACTTATAGTTATAATCAACCATATTTATCCCGTTTAACCGTTATTATTTTCACTTATTTCTGATATCTGAAGCCTGATCATTGAAAATTACTCGTATACCTATTTATAAAATTAAAATTTTTTAATTTCTATTAGGTAATAATGGACTTTTAAAATAACACAAAATACAATTAAGCCTAATGGTGGGTAATTATAATCGTATATTTATACATTTTAGAACAATTTAGTCTACACATTTTTTACCTGCTTAGTGCTTACCTTAGAATTTTTAAAAAATAATGATTAAGCATAAACAATTATTCCAGTTAAATTAAAATGATTATTATTAAAGGTGAATAACATAGCCAATACTCACCGTATAGTACTTCGTGTAGGTTGCTTTTGCAATCCTGGTGCTTGTCAGACACATTTGGGTCATACAGACCAAGAGTTGAGACAAAATCAAGAGGTGAAGTAAGTTTAACATATTATTAGGTATCTTATTCGTTTTCAAGAATTCTACCGAATAATTGAGTTATAATATATAAAATCTTTAATCTTTGAAATCTTTATACAATTCGTTGGTGTTTAGAGGTCACATTTGCGGTGATCATATTGATCTTGTTGACGGACGACCGACCGGATCAGTTCGGGTTTCGTTTGGTTACCATTCAAACAAATCAGACGCCGATATACTTTACAATACACTTGTTAAAGAATTTTGGCAAAACAATCCGGTCAAATCCGTCAACCGACCACGGTTAACCGTTGATGAGTAAGTCTGATGTTGATTATAAATAAATACATTTTGCAAAGCTGGGCAATATTAACATTAGCACGAAGAATATGAAATGAGGAAGAAGAACGAGTAGATCGAACAGTGACTTTAAAGTTAACTAAGGATAATAGAGTACCCTATTCTATTAGAGGGGAATCGATTTTATTAGAAAGACGATTGTCCGTCCAATAAGGAAAGATTAAATGCATGACAACGAACAGCTAAAGTTGAAATATTCAGGGCACGGAGGGAAGGTGTGTTATTATGGAGAGGATAGGAAATATGAAGTCTATGAGTCGCAATGAACTCCTTTGAAATTTTTCAATCATGACACTGACAGTAAAAGGGATCCCAGGGAATAAAGCAGTATTTGAGGACCTGACACACTAGAGCACAATATGACGATTTAAGAGAAGAATAAAAATAAAATTCACAAGAGGATCGCAAAATGAAATCGAGAACTTTCATTGCTTTGCAGCAAATAGTTTTAATATGTTTTACTGGCGAAAGAGTATTAATTGTCATTTAATTCTAATAATAAGTATATTATTATTTATTGTATATTTTTGTCGGTGATTAGATACGACAAAATGGATTTACGGGTATCGAGAATTTTCGTCTATCCAATAAAATCGTGTGGTGTGTTCGAAATAAACGAATGGCAATTGGAATCGTACGGATTCTTGTACGACCGAAACTGGGCGGTGGTCAGCGATTCGGGAATATGTATGACGCAATTACAAGAACCTAAACTCTGTCTGGTGCAACCTCGTATTGATTTAGAAAAAGGAATCATGGTTCTTGTATACGCCGGTAAAACGATCATACTTCTATATTTATATGCTTATTATGTATACCTACGTTACTTACTTATGATGGTCCAAGAACGTGTTCAAATGTGATGATCAAGGTGTCGAATCTCCTCCTCATTTTTTTTTTAAAATTATTTCGCAATCTGATATTATATTTAAACTTCTAATATGTTTGAGTGCATTGGTGCCCAAGGGGGAGGAGAAATCAGGGGCACTTGCCCTCTCCCCCCCTGAAAAAATAAAATGAACCTGTAATTTTAATAAATTGAAATTATTATTATATACCTAATTTTTAGTTAATATAAAAAAAAAATGTTTGCCCCCACCTACAATTTCTCCTATGGGCGCCCATGTTTAAGTGTAGATATTGTTTTGTTTTCTGTTTACAATGAATATTTTAAATAACCTTAACAACATCACATAATACTACATAGGTACCTATGTATTTGTTTGCTGGTAAAAAATGAATTTCTAATAAGATATTCAGTAGGTTAAGGCAAATAAAAGTAAAATAAAGTTATTGTATAAACAAGCAGAAATTTGGCTGAATTGAGTGGCTTATATTAAGTTTATTATATTTGATTTTTTAATAAATTAATGGAATCGAGGGCTCCTCCTGATTATACCATCTACGATTGCGAGTAAACATATATTATGACGTACAAACTGTAGATGTACCTACTTAGAAATCGATTTTAGGTGAAAAATAATAATAATCAGTTTAATTTAAATAATTCAAATGAGTTTAGTCCGAAACTTACAATGATCAGAAAATTATTGTGAATGGAATATTGGGTCTTAAACTTTGAATCTCTCGCCATTGAAAAAAAAAACTATGCACACCACTGTGCTATGGTCTATATGAATATATACTATAATCTATATATATATGTATGTAGGTGTTACTCAACCGTTTCAACGTGAAGACACCAAAAAATATTTTAAATTTTGTTCACGGTCATAAAGTGGCCGGGGAGCGACCTATAGATTGAGAATCATTGGTCTATATAGAACCTAAAAGGTACCTAACACAGCCCGTACACAATTAGTATTGGCAAAAATATTAAACTTAAATATTAACGTAACTAAAAATTTCAGGTGCAGAATTCCTTCCCCCTGATCTCCCCCCTCCACCAAAAAAAAAAAAAAAAAATGAAAACTATTTTAAAATGATAATTTTTAGGCAACGAAGACGAAGAGCCAATGACAGTGCCATTGGACATGAACTACGACAACGTCGTCAACAAGTCTGGAAATATTTGTTGGGGAGGTTCTGTAGAAGGAATTGATTGCGGCGACAAAGTTGCAACGTGGCTGAGCTGGAACATAGATCGGCCTGGGTTAAGACTAATTAGATGCACTACCCGTAACCCACCGGACGTCAACAATTATGGTAAAATAATAATATACAGGGTGATTAAAATGTCGTGTTATAAAGATGGTGGTAATTCCATAAGTACGTTTTCAATGTTATTTCCATTATTCTTTTAACTCAAAATTCTGATTGTCCTCATCTATAATATGTATGGAAATTTGTTTGCAAGTACCTATCAAAATATTCAAGAATGGCCAAGTTAACCAAATTGTTTAACTTGTCAAATTTAATTGGTTTAGTTAGCTTATAAAACTTAAAATAAAATAATCTTAACTTGGTTATAAAGTTAAATGTATACATTTCCTATTATTGATATATTACCTATACCTATAAAATTGTTTTAAAAATATATATTACCCACCTACCTACTTAAATTTTACCACAAATTTATAAGTGTATGAAGTTTTTTTCACAAACTTCGATTTTTTTCGAAACGAAAATTCAATTAAAAAAGTTACATTTTTTTTTTATTTAAAAAATTACAAAGTTAATAGGTACTTTTAATTTAACTAAATCACACCTAACCAATAAATAAATTTTTACAATATATTGTAATATTAGATTACTTGATAATTTATAAAATACCTGCCTGGTTTTTAAAACAAATTGTAAGAATGTGTTAATACGACAATAGCTTACAAATGTATTACCTTTCTGAATTAGTTACACTCGATACGTTCCTATAGTACATAAGTAGGCTTTTTCCATTACAATATTTATTACAATTCAAAAGCAATAACTTTTAAAATGTGAATAACTTAGTCTTGCAAATGTAATCATTATGGGTTTCAGGAAATTTAGATCCAAAAGTATTAGCATCAAACCAATGTCAGTACCTATTAGCCACAGAATCAACCCTAAAGTGGTTACAGAAAGAAATGGAAAATGATATAACAGAAATAGTAAAATATAATATATATAATATGTTTATTAATTTAAGGTTGGCCTTAAAATAATATATTTATACTTTTGTATATTATATCAATGTCACAAAATCTGATTTTAAAATTGTATAAAAGCATTTAAAAATACAAAAATAATGTCTTAGGATGAAGATAATTTGCTATTTCGATTCCGATGCAACATTGTAATTTCTGGCAATAATATACCTCCTTTTGCTGAAATAACATGGGAAAAGTTGGATATTGGAGGAGTAATATTCCAAGTAAATTTTATAGCATAATTTCATCATATACTATATCTATATAATGATTATAAATATAATCTAATATATATATTTTATAGTTTGATTCGGTTTGCGAACGATGTAAAATGGTTAACATTGATCAGGATACGTCAGAAAATTATTATAAGCCACTGACTATTTTGGCACAGCACAAACAACAAGGAAAAACAATTTTTGGAATCTACCTCAAATGTGATAGTAATATGGATAAACTTAAAATTAGAGTAGGTCAGAAATGTGTTATCAATAGAAGCAATTAATTGTTTACAAATAAAATATATTAATATGTCATAAATGTATTAAATCTAGAGTCTTTTACTTTTTTAATGTGTTTAAATATTTGGTTTTATTAGATAAACATAACAAATTAATAAATTATTCTGCATTAATAAAATAATTATTACACAAATTGTAACTATGATATAGTAAATACTAAATATATAAAACAGTAGAAAACCTTTATTTTTTTTTTTAATGATACTCATCAATAATATATCATCATAATAATTTTAGTGAGGTAGAATGGTTGAACCTTTAAATCTAAACAATGTGTAATGGCATATTGTATTATAACTTTATGTACACACTTGTACCATTCATACGTCATAATATAAATAAATATAATAAAATAATAAATAAATACAACATAACATAACACTGTATCACAACTCCATCGTGTAACAGAGAAACATTAGATACATTCTATAAGTTGTTGGTAAAATTGACCACATCAAACGATGCTGTGATACAATATTACAAGTAAATACACACTGCGCCTTAAATTTCATGTTGACAAGTAAACACAAAAATATATGCATACTTTCATAAGGATTAGGAACAAGGTAATTTAATATTTTTAAAAATATATACAACATAATATCTAAAACATGTATTATAAATAATAATTCAATACAAAAAATTTTGACACAATAAGTAGATGAAGAAAAATGATATTATATAGTACAATAGATTTGTTTTGCTCTTTTTTGCAAATCAAAATAAAGCACCACAATTTTGTCTAATATATTAGCAATTGTTTTGTTTTCGTACAACAAAATATAAAATACTAAAATTCTAGAACAGATCATTCCATAGAAAATTTACTGATATTATTTTTTTTATATATAGAAAATAATAATCATAAACATATAAATATACATGTAATTTGACTTAAGAACAATAAAATTGATATTATAAATAAAAAAAGGTATAGTAATATTTTTGTATTTGTAATTTAAACTAATAACAAATTCAAATAAATAATATAAAGTATAAAATAATTATGTTTTTTATATTGAATAGTCATAATTTATCGGTTAACATAAAATAATAAATGTGAGCTTTAAAAAAATAAAATAAAATAAAATAAAATAAAATAAAACAAACAAAGAATACACACTAACGTTTTATCTAAGTGACAATATATTTGTTCATAAATTTCTGTTTCACAGCTCATAACCCATTTGAGAACACTGGGCATCATAGGAAACAATATTATGTGTAAAATGGCCTCTAGTGTTTTAATAAAAAAAATAAGAGTAATCTTATAGTGCATAAGCACATTAATAAAAGTAAAAAACTACTTGAAAAATTATTAAAAATACATTAGTGTCAAGAATTAATATTTTTCTATATAATATACCACACTTGGTAGTCAAGTCTTTTTGTTTGAAGCATTAATATTATTATATATATATATACTAACATATAATAAAATTATATATATAAATGTGTATATATAAAATAACTTGGTAATAATTGTAAGCTGTTACATAATAGGTGGTTACCAGATAGTTTGGTCCATTTATTTAATTTATCAGACATTAATGTTAATTAATGTGTCTTATCATCTAATTACAAATGTGTTACTCTGATTAATGTTTATAATTGTTTTACCAATTAGCCATACCGGGTTTGTTGAGCGTCATAAAGTATATCTGACAACATGATCCGCCTTTAGCTGACGAAAAGAATACCTGAAACAAAAGAAAAGTTGATTTTAACAGTTTCACACGCATATAAATTGATTTTGTAAATAACATATTATACATTAGTATGAATACTTTAAAAAATATCAAAGGAACTATATTTTACTCCCTCTATAATAAATTAAAATATAAGTAAGTAAATATAAGTTCTAACATAATTAAATGTCACTCTAAAAATTTAAGAAATTATACATACATATCAAAGCGTATTATGAAGATCCGACAAAATCAATAACTTTTGTTCCGTTCATTTATTTTTATTTTTATAAAGTAGAATTTTTATTTAAAAATAATATTATATATAATAAATTAAATACTGAAATGTTTTAAAGAAATTAGCTGTTTTAATAAAAAATTACCTTATCATTTCGTTCGCAAAGGAACTTCAACCTCTGTGCTTTTTTATGCATAAAGACACCATCCAAATGACCAGTTTCTACACTTCTAATTTCAATTGCTTTATTGCCCCAACCCATTATTTGACCAGTTCCAATATATGCAACCGAGGTAGGCATCTCACCCCATTGCAATAATATATTCTTAGACATCTATAATAGTTTAAGTGATAACATAAATAAAAATAAACAATAAATCAAATTAACAAGTATAGTATTATTACCTTCCCGTAAGTATTTACATAGACACCCTCATTGTCATAACATAATAATAATTGGAGGCCATTCGAATTTGGTAGAACAACAATACAATGTGGTGCAATAATTCCTTGAGTCTAAATATTTTAATTTGTACACATTAGAAGCACAAGTATTATAAGTATATTATAATATCTTCATATGTTCAAATTCTTACATGTTTAGGTAAGTAAATATCATATACAGATGCTGAGTCCAGATCTACAGCATGAAATCCATCAGCTGATCCATAGATCACCTTTAGTCGTGCTCCTTCTTCAATTGTTAAATCTACTAGTAAGGGTCTGTGAACAAGGTCTCCAAAAGACTAAAAAAAAAAAGAAAGTTTAAATATATCATCAAAATAAAAAAAAAAATAAATAAAATGTATTGTTTCAATGCAACACATTATAATAATTATACCTTGAAAGCCATAAATTTATGATATGGTTTAGGAGCCCATGCATAAATTTCAATACTGTCTTTAAGGGCTATCACTAAAAACTTTATACGTTCATATTTGACAATACAAAAATGTACTGCACCTTGTAAATCACCAACATTTATCCAACCATTTCTTCGCTCCACTTGCTACATATATATATAAAAATATTGATATTAAGAAAATAATAATTGTCAAACATTTCACAAATACATACTCCGTCTGTTCTAAGAATTTTAGATTTCAACCAAGATAAATAGTAGACTCTGACACGATTCTTTTTGCCAGAAACAGTTACTAAAATATTTTGGCCTTCTAGTACTTCCATTTGTTGAAATCTTCTCCTAGAAATTAGTTGGTAAACTTTACCCTGACCACTTCTGTCTAATAACATAAGTCCAGTTTCTGTACCAATTAATAGGTTAACTCCTACAAAATACAAATTATCAAATATTTCACATTTAAAACAATATTATAAAATTATTTAATATTTATACCCCATAATGCTGCACAAAGAATTTCAGAGTTGAAACGTTTCTTATATTTACGTATTTCTGGTGTTTCAGATGCTAAATCATGAACAGTAGGGGTAACGTTAACGTTAACATGTGATTCACGACGACCTGGACCTTGTGAACTTGTACTAGTACCAGTACCACCAGCTCCAAATCCAAATGTAAGGAATGAACGTTGTTTCTGTAGTAATGAGTATGTTTTTGATATCATATTTGTATACTGAAACAAGCATAAAAAACATTAATTTTACTGAATCAATAAATAATTAACACAATATTAATATAACATATTAACAAATGATGATAATAATTAATAATAAAACAAAATAACACATTTTTTTATGACTATAACTATTTTTGCATTCATTATTAATACTACAATTGATAATAAAATGCATAAAGTTAAATTAATTAAACTTACTTTCAACAAATGTTGACATGGCGTGTGAGTTATATTAATGGCACATAAAACAAAATTAAATTTTATTAAATATATTATTTCAAATCAATTCAAATACAACAGTTAAACAACAAAATACAGAATTGTAAATAGATATAATAACTAATTTAGTTATTTAATTACAAACCTCTTCACTGTTACTTTTGTCCAGTCTTTGATTTGGAGTACCAGGACTAGATGAAGCCTAAAAACAGGGTAAAAATGTTACAAATTGAATACAAAGTTTTATATTTATCAATTAATAAACCTGAGAAAGCAGATCTGGTAGAACTGAACTTGTTCTTGAACTTGATCCACCAGATATGTCATGTCGATGTAAATCGCTACGACGTTCATCACGATTCTACCAATTTAAACACATTATTTTATTATTAATCAAATATACTTAATATAATGTAAAGCTACTTTTAATAATTTTGCATTAGTTAATATTAGTTAAGTTTTATAGCGTGTATTAGTTGTGAACAATTTTTAGTGTATATTATGCTCAATTAGTGTGAGCTAGTTATTCCCATGAAATAAAATGTTTAAATACTTACTCAATCAACTTTACAAGTAATATAAAGTAATTAATAAAAACAACTGCATATTTTATTCCTGCTATCATAATATTTGTTTTGATACATCCTACATCTATTTATAAAATGCTAATACAAAGTCATGCAACACAAAAAAACATATTACATGCACACAATACACACGCATTCTTTTAATTAAATATAGCACACACCATTTAGACTATATTTATGCAATAAAATTGTATTTCGAAATTAGTGGAAAAAACTAATTTCAATTTTATTCTTGCGCATTCATAAAAAAAAAAAAAATACTTAATACTATTGGTTTTTAACTTTCTTATTTTCTATTACAATTTTTTTAGAGATGTGCAGTGATATAAACATTAATTTAAATTAAATTTATTTCAATAACATTTTATAATGTAAATAAATTGAATTACCTACCAGCAGAAACTAATCAATAGTATATACACTATTAAAAGGTACAATTTCTATTAAAAAATAAGACAAAAAAAAAGTATTATATTTAAACAAAATGAGTTAACTATAGTCTTTTATTACTAATTAGTAATTACAATATTTATTTATTTATAATAATTGCACACATGAAAAATTATTCTATGCATGGGATGATTATGCTCATAAGATTGTAAAAGGTAGAGTGAGAAATTTATTTTTTGTAGAATAGCAAAAACAATATTAATATGATGTTTTAAAAATTACTTTTAAAAAACCTAACCACTACGAACTAAAATTATTTATAATTATTTTAACTAATGTTAATTTAATTTATTTAAAGTTTAAATTATAAGGTCCTAGATATATACATATTAAATATTGATACCTAATTATTAATTAATATTTTTGATGAAAAGTAAGTATGCGAAATTAAACATATAAAGTAGAATATTTTCTTAACAAATAAAAAGAAGCGTTATACAGTGCCACACCTAAGTTATGCGGGGTCCATGTGCGAACTATTATTTTGATATAATATCTGTTTATTTGGGGCCTTAGAGACCCTATATAGAGTTGTTTTGGTCTTCATTTGGGGTCACTTGGTCCCCCCGCGAATCGTGGCACTGGTGTTATATTTAATTTTTGTTGTTTTGATTTAATTATAAACATCAGAGCACATCACTTATAATCAGTTAGTATTTATTTGTACCAAAGATTTGTTTACAAGGATAAATTTGTTCAGTCATGCAAATTTCATAAATATCACAGACCAGTACCATTATAAATTACAATGTAAAATATATTAAAATCTTTGGATTTCTTTATGATCAACGATATAAATGAAATTAATAAATGACTGTAACATAAATAACCTTGATATGTAAGGTGCCCTTTTCATTAAATATAATCCTTAGTAGCGATCGAGACACCCGATATGTGTATTATTAGCGAGGACACGTATTAAAGTAAAACACATGACATGATATATTAACCTTTACTTTTCAGTCTCTAACCTGATTAGTTTCATTCGTAAATCCATTATCTTGACCATTACTCTTCTTACTATTATTAGCACTCCCTCGTGTAAATCTGGGATCAACCTCTATACGTCTATTTTCTAACAATGGTCTGATTAATCTTTGTCGACTGGATTGCAATACAATATCACCATCAGTTCTTTCACGTCTTGGCCTAGTTGGTTTCCATGGTTTTTTTAAAGAATCAGTTCGTTCTAAAGACTTTTTGCTAACATCAGAACCCCTTCTTTGTTGAATATCAGAGCGTCTTCCTTCAAGAAACATAGCAGAATGACGTGCTGATGGCACAAAAAAGTCTGTATTTTCTCGTCTGAACACATTTGGTATAAATTTAGATGGGCCAGATGATTCTGAACCATTTCGTTTATGTTGTGGCATACGTCTAGGTACTGATGATACCTGTTCTTTGACTTTCTGTTGAGAATCTTTTTCTGGTATATTAATTGATTTTTGGAAAAATCTTGCAAAATCCCAATCTTTCAGCAATTGTTGTTCATCAGTATCTATTTTTCCATCATTTGAATTTGGTTTTTGATGCGGCAACTGGTGTAGAAATTTTTCAAAATATTAAAACAATACAATAAAATAAAATCCTAATGCATCCACAGTGCAAGTCTGTATATACTCCAATAAGAACTATTTTATTCATAATCATTTTAAAAATTTCTCATTAAACCTTTCATATAAAAAATTCATTAAGATGAAATTATATAATAATTACTATTTACGAACTTTTAAAAATAATTAATCTGAATTCTTAAGTATACAACAAATAATACATTTTACACGTTAATTATTGATGTTGTATAATACATATATATATATGAAATATATAATGGTGTCTCAGATATCTTTAAAAAAAAAAGTGTATTATCTCCACGAAAAATTTAAATTATTATTTAAGTAATAGGCTATAACATTAACTATATAATATTTTTAACTTTAAATGTCTAGTACAAATATCAAAAATAATACAGGAAATATTATAGCCCATTGCCTAAATAATAATTTTAAAAAAAAAACCACATAACCGAGATATTACATCAAGTTATTAAATTAAAGACACCTGATATATATATATATATATATTTATTTATTTAAAATAAACAAATAGTATGAATGAAAAATTTTAAAAAATGTATAATCATCAACTGATTAAATAAAATTAATTCATTGGCTATATAATATTAACTTTTTGGGACCATGTATAATATACAAATTAATAAACAATAAATAATCTTCAGATTTACTTTTATCATAGAAATATTTATATTAAACATTAAACAGAAATCTAGTAAAGTGAAACTTCCATTTTTAAATAGTTAGGTGACAATATTACAGTGAATGTCCACATTCATCCCAACATACCTAATGAACTGGTGCCATAAATTTAAATACGTTAATATTATTATTAATATTAAATTTGGTACAATGAATTATACTAAACAATTTCATAAGGAACTACTAGGTAGAATTGTGTTTGTTTTAATTTAGTGGTCATAACGTCCTGATTTAATCTTTTATATACAATTTATATATAGGTTATTATGAAAGTAAAAATAGTTTTCCTGATCAATGTTCATAAGTTATAAAAATAATAATTATTGAATAGTTCAATTTTAACATGGTGACAATTACCATCTAGAATTATTTAATTGTTTTAAAGTATTATTGCTTTTTAATAAGTGTTAATTTAAATGATAAAAAAACTTAATTGTAATGTACCAAATTTAAAATATCCAAAATCAAAAAATTTTTTAAATTGATATAAACTTAATGTTAAAAGGAATGCTACTTATATTTTTAAAAACCATCAAAATTATGAAAACTAAATCTACTAATCTCTTGTGGAATATAAAAATTGTTGTATTAATAAATTGAAAATAACGAAAAATTATATTAGTAAAAATAATTAACTATTTTGTAATGAATGTAATGCCTCAAATTTGTTCTATAACCCAAAATACTTTACAAAATATATATATATATAAATTATAAAATAAATAAGACAAAACTTTAAGCCAACAATACTAAAATCTAGTAAAATACTAAAAAAAGAAAATATTTTATGAATATGTAACTTTTTACAATTTTAATAAATTAAATTAAATCAGCAATTACCTAACTGTGAACATTTACTGTAACATACATATTAATTATTAATATAAATCTCAATATGAATATCGTCAATTAAATAACAGTAATTGTAGTTTTTTTTTTTTAAATTGAAGATTTAATAATTTTTATATGTAATAAAATATAGATATGTATACAGATTATAAAATTGTTCATTAATCATTTTAAGTACATATTATATCCAAACCTATTTATCCTTATTTATTGTTTATTTCATAAATAAATAAATACAATAAAGATAATGGAAATGTTTTGAAATTTAAATAAACAATACATTAATAAAACATAAATTTCCATTAATTATCGTTTAAAATATTCAATTTGTTCAGTATTAAAAAAAAACAAATATAATAGAATATGTTAAACTAAAATTCTTAAGGTTTGATTTTTTTATTATTCCTCGATGTACTAAATATATATAGATATTATTATGTATATATATATATTGAAAATTTAATCTAAAAAAAATTAAAATACAATTATGAAATGCTTATAAAAAAAAACCCTACACCATTAAGCTGGATCCACATTATTGATAATACATATTAACAGTATATTTTAATAAGGTTTTTTTTATATAAATTAATATACAAAGACAACTTTACCAATAATTGAATATTACAATTAAAGGCATACATACATGAAAATGCATATTTTATTGTATAAATAGGTCGTAATTTCCAAATAGTTAATTTATCAAATAACATTATTTTTACAAATACATTTTATAAAACAAAGTCCAATAACTATCATTTTTAAAATGTGGAACCAACTTTATAATATTATAAATGTATTAAGATTAGATAAGTAAAATTTAGATAAGCATTATAACTTGTTTTATCTATACAATATACCTTTCAAAAGACTTTTAAGTAAACAGAACAGCAAGTAGTATTTTACGGTTGGAAACAAACATTTACATGGGACCAAATTCTACCACCAAAAAATACTAGCTGTTTTTTCTACTTTTAAAAATAAACTAAATGAAAATAATTTTAAAACATACTATTTAAGCCAAATTACTATTAGTAAATAAATAAGCATTTGAGCTAATTTTTTAAAAATTGATCCTACATCTGTCAGTCTTAACATTTTATTGTAACAGTACAATATATTAAAATTGCAACTGTCAACAGCAATACCATATATTATATGTACCATTATTACTAACCTAACCTCATAAAATGTCTAAACCATCTCCAGCCTATTCTCTCTCATTTTCCCCACAATTAAAGTAAATCTACACTTCATCTTATGTATTCATTTCTTACTCTATTTCCTACAATCACTCTACACATTCATCTTAGTATCATCTCTACTACACTCGTCCTGTTTTCCATTTATTTTTTGTTCACTGCACAATATTACTCTGATCCATACAACATTGCTAGTAAACTACTTCCATAGCCGTATTTAGCACAAGTGTTACCTTCCCCAATCAAAGAAAAATAGTTAAAACAGAATTTATCCTGTTAAGCAATTAACTATAAAAAATTTCAACATAATATGTAAATACATTATCATTAATCATTTAACAGATTATATTTATATTATATTATCTTGTGATTTTTTTTATTTTTATTAATACAAATTGTGCAGTTAAAAGTATAAGAAACTATATTGAAAACACTAAAATTAATGAAATAATGACAAAATAAAATAATTAGTAAGACATATTTATCTGTATTGCTATCTCCGGTAATCCAACAGAGAATATAGCATAATCAAACTCATGTATTTAAATTGAGGTATTTGAGTTAACTTACAAGATTAACTTGTATTACAAAATTTAAACAATGGAACATTTTCGTCGGCCCTATGTGGGCTTGTTGTAAAATGTTACTTGACAATGAACTTATATTTATTTAAAATATGAAAACAATTAAAACACTTCATTGTTGGATGACATTTTACACATACGAACCTTGAAAATATTCAATTTCTTAAATTTGGTAATAAGTGTTTTTTTTGTAACCTATAACTTTAATTCAAATGATAGTTTAAATTATAAGTGATATGATATGCTATATTTGTATTGAACAGACAGCGTAAGCTATAAAGCAAAATATGAGGTTGAGCATCAACTCTTATTTTGGCATTTTTTTTTTAAACATTTTTTTGGCATATACTCAAAACTGGATTACTAATACATTCTAAAACCTTTCTTAGAACCATCTTATATAAATATTCTAAATTTATTCTTCTTCTTGTATTTCAAGCACAAGGTCTCATAAAAAGTAACAAAACCATCATTAATTTTCCTAGCATAACTTAATCCCACACCTCATTCTTTCCTCAACAATAATAATAATATTAATAAATAATAATATAAGAGATAAAAAATTTATTCCAGAAGTAAATTAATTTGCAGTAATAATTTTGCAGTTATGTAGTATTGCAGTGACAGTCTCTATATGTATATATTGAATAAACTTGGAGAATACATTTAATAAAATAAAAACTATTAATTAATAAGTAACATCATGCAATAAATGCATTGCAAGTAAAAAGTTTTAAAGAGTATTAATACTTATAAATTATAAAATGTTCTTTTATTTAATCATCAATATTGTAAAATATCAACTTTAATATTAATAAATTATCCAAAAAATCGTATAGGTAACACCATATAAATAATAGTAATATAATAATAATTTTGGCTCTTTCATGCTAAAAAAAAAATCAAAATGTCCCATTCTTTTAAATATTTTACTATTTTTTTTTTTTATTAATATTTTCATACTGGACATAACAGAGCACACAATTATAATCACCAAATTTGTGAAAAGTGTAATGTGGTGTGCATTAACCTATAAAGCAAGCATCTATAATGACACTTACCCTTCTTAATACCAATGTTCTATCACCACTTCCTTCTTCATCAGGCGTAGGTGGAAGAGGACGATTAGGTGCGCCACCAGGTCCAATAGGATTACTAGAACTTGATGATGAACCTAGATATTAATCATTTTAAATTGTAAAATATAATATTATCTAAAAGATAGCTTATAGATAAGCAATTAAATTTTACATTCAAATTTAATATTATATAAGTTATATAGTAATTTTGATAACTTAAGAAATCTTGAGGTTTTTTGATATTGTTATAAAAGATCAATATTTTCGAATATTGTAATTGTTCATTGCATTATGTAATATACTTATTTATATTCCATTATTCCTAAAATAAATTGTATATCAAGAAATAAAAAAATTTTATATACAATTTTGCAGATTTTACACCATTTTTTGGTAAAGGAATTCGAAATAAATTACCAACTAGATGAAATTTGGTACAGAATGGGTACCCATTTGTAGTCTCGCTTTGCTCAGAATCTAAAAGTAAATACCTCAAATCTAAATATATTTATTAATGTGATATCTGATATATCAATTTTTTTTTTCAATATCCTGATAAGTTGTTGTCGAAATACTTGATATTGATATTTGAAAAATATTGTTGTGGACCCACTATCTTCTAGTACAGATACTTTAGACTATATACATAAGACTTAATAAAAGTTTCATTTATATATTTATTTATTTCTATTACACATTTGATGAACTAAAATATAACCATATACATGCAAAATTAAACAATACTTATTAAAATTAATTGATAATTATTATTTGAAGTACAATACCTTCTAAATGTACGAGTGAACTAGGATGAATATCAGCAGGCCTAAGAAAAATAATAATAACTTTATATATTATAAAATTAAATTGTATAAATAACTTACAATGGTTTAGGTGGATCACTAGCAAGTAATGTCCCATCATTTGGCTTTCTTCTAGGTGGAGCACGGCGAGCATCATGCCTATGAGCTGTGTCATCTTCTTCGTCGTCATCATCTTCATCATCATCATCAGAAGAATCGGACTCAATTATTCCTTGTGGTATCACTTTACCACCACCATTTTGATGTACCTGTGACACAGAAACATCTGTCTGTCTTGCCGATGAAACACCCAATTCTTTTAACTGAGCAGCCAAAATATCCAAATCCTAAATGGTTTACCCTCTAGTTAAAATAAAACTATATAAAATAAACTTACCATTGGTTGGAATGCGTTAGAATTTCGCTGTGGTTGCTGCTGTTGTGGATGAAAATGTCTATCATCACGTGGTGGTGGTGGAAGAGGTCTTGAAGGAGGGTGCGGATCTGGGACAACTAATTTAATAAGTACATTTAATTATAAAATAATAAAACAGTAAAAATTATAAACAATTAAAAACATTATACCAATTAATCTATGAGGTATTAAAGGTGGGCGAGCAGGTGGACCAGGTTCTGGTATTTCTTCTTTTTCTTTTCCGTGTTTTTCTTTACTATGAGGAGTTAATGTTCTTCCTTCTTGAATTTGTTGGAAGTTGCGTCTTAGTGTATTATCCCCAGGAGCTTGAATAATAGATGAATGCTGTTCACCAGCAATATTATGATCATCATCTTCTTCATTCTCAGATCCACTATAACGATAGTCTTCTCTTTCAGCTAGAAAAGTTTAATAAATTTAAATAATTTATTGTTTAATTTTTTTTTTTTATGTTATTATAAATTACATTTTTCTTGTTTTCGCTTTTTACACCTATCGATATGATCTTTTAGTTGAATACGGACTTGTCTTTCAGTTGGTTGATCTCTAATATATGGATGTTTTAAAAGCTGGTCTGTATATGGCCTTTGATGATAATCCTTTACTAGAACTGTTTCGATAAAACCTAAAAATCATCTTAATGTTATTACAAATAATAGGTATATAAACTGCTATATATTTAATATGTATTTGCTTAAATTAGAAACAATAGTTGTAATAACATACTATGAAATTTCTTTGCCCATTTTTTTGACTTCAATCTGGGTGGAGAGTTTCGTGGAATTAAGAACAAAGCTCTCATTGGATGAAGATCACATAATGGAGGTTGAGATTCAGCCATTTCTAAAGCAGTAATACCTAAATATAAAAACAAAGTGTTAAAATGTTAAAATGAACCTACATTTTAATATTAATTTCTATACCCAAGCTCCACAAATCACTCCTATTATCGTATGTAGCATCTGGATTTTCTTCACATGCGATAACCTCTGGGGCCATCCAATAAGGAGTGCCAATAAAAGTATTACGTCGTCCAATTGTACGATCTAATTGGGCACTGACACCAAAATCAACTAATTTCACTTCAGCATTATCAGTCAGTAGTACATTCTGACCCTTTATGTCACGATGGATAACTTTGTTTGAGTGCAAGTAACTAAGGCCACGTAATATTTCTCTGCAGATATAAGCTATCCATTCTTCTTTAAGTGATTGCCCTTTGGTAGATTTAACTAAGTCAGTGACAGATCCTGCTCCACAATATTCCATCACAAGCCACAGTTGATCATCTTTACCAGGTGGACTCTTTTTTATAAATGCACCATAATATGTGGCAATATTACGATGATTAGAATACTATTAAAAAATAACCATTAACAATAAGACGTATAACATATTAAATTTTAATTTTAAATCCAAAATAGTTTAAGAGTGAAATTACTTTTTTTAAAACATTTATCTCTAATTTGATCTCTTCTTCTTCTTCCTACATTAAATAAAAAAATTATATGCACATTATTATCATTAAAGATAATTACAATTATGAATACATAAATATTATTATACATACTTCAGTAACATCCATAACTTTAATTGCGGCCAATTGTCCAGTTTTTGTATGCCGACCCTACAATATAAGTTATAACTGCAATAATTAATAGTGCATATTTTTGTTTTAATTTAGAAAAAACATAAAGATAACAAAAAATTCAAGTTTTAGATCCAATAAAATCAATTTAATTATTTAGTAGCTAATTCAATATTTTAAAATACAATACCACAAATCTAATCAAAATTATTTTACAATTTAACATATTATATATATTATACATTTTACATATATTATACAGTACATTTTATTAAAACACCAAATTTTAAATATAAAATATAAATATACTTTTTATTATATCTGGGTGATAATTGTTATTAATATTATATTAACAAATAGATATATATGGTGTTTGTTAATAATAATAAGCTACAGTAAAGATGTTAACATCTTCCTTATCTGCTTCAATTGATACATGTCAATTTTTCTTGATTATTCCTATCAAATTATGAAGCAGTGTCGTTACTAGTGCTAAAATATAGTCTAAAATAATATAGTAATATAGTAATTATCAAAATTTAAATTTAAAATTATACATACAACATAAGCTATAGTCTCATATTAAAATATCTTTAACAAATTAAAAATCTCTAACAAATTTTGAGAATTGTCTTATTATTTAAAGGGGCTATGAGTAATTTAGGGAAGGCTTAACCCTTCCAGCCATAACCCCCCCCCCCAAGTAGTGCTAATGCCATGAAAGACCTCTAAACATGGCCAGGACACTGATAAAAATTATCATTTAATCTATTTTGTACTGTAACTACATATTAATTTGGGGATTTTGTGAGGTATATTTAACATATAATACACAACATAAACAAATAAAACTTAATAAATAATAAAAGCAAACATATAGTAAAAGGTGCTGAGAGAAAAAAAATTTATAAATTAACTTATTTCCTATCACTGTTCAATTAATATAGCTACAAGCAACTATTATGATTTATGACCTTTCTCTACTTGTAGGTTCATAACTCTCATATTATGTTAATTTCTATAATTATTAAAAATTAAAACCTTATAAGTTGTTTAATATAGTTGTATACATAAACGTTTATTAGCAATAGTTCTTGGAAATATAAAATAGTTATAGACAAATAACATAAATATATTAAATTTGTACATGATATTTAAATTGATAATATATTAATAGAACTGTCTGTAGTCACAACTCACAACGAATTAATTAGTTAGAAAATTATGACATTAGTAATACAATACCTACATGACAGTGGACTATGAAGGGTCAACACTAAACAACCAATTACTCAAAATGGCACGCCCTAATCTAGTAACTAGAACATTTTCTTTCAAGGCTATGATGTTAAGACAAAACAAAATTTGAAAATTGATAGGTAATATACATAAATTAGGCGAAACTGTATGTGATTCAAAACATATTACCTATTAAATTGCATCAAGTTTACTCTTTCAATATAAAATAAAATGAGTTACTTTACTCAATAAAATATTACTACTAGGTACTGATAATACATTTGATTTATATTTGAAAATGCATAATATAATTAATCATATATTCAAAAATAAATCAAGTATCTAACTAACAAATAACTGATAAAAAATTGAGTTCAATAATTTAAGTGTTATGTATAATGTCAATATTTTACTTAAGAAACAAATTGATATACAATTGTAGATAGATTATAATATGTGAACGATAAGTTTAAAAGATGAACTTATGTACTGGAAAACTTGGAATTAAATTTGTTCGTTACCACCTACTCAATAATATTAATATCAGTGGTGATTATTTACCTTGTATACTTGTCCATAGGTTCCATTGCCGACGACTTCGATAAGCTCAAATATGCCTGCCGGATCCTAAACAACAGAAAAAGATACACTCATCTTTAGGTGATTGCTTTTAGAGCGACACAGGGTTATGTTGTCAATCTAAACGCAGCAAACTTACTTTTAAAGCGTTGAGATCGATGTCGTCCAGTGAACAATTGACGCTCGGTGCCAGGTTGTGCGCCATGTTCAACATGAGAGTAGCAGACAGACAGTTGGAATTTAATCGAAAACCCTATAAACTCGGTTGCAAGACGATTTGATTCAGAATTATGGCGATCGTGTTGTAAATTTCTACCTGTGAGGCGGCCTCCTCACCGTACAATATGCTATCACACGATGCTACGACGACGTCCGCTGTAGTGCATTTGTTATCGACGTGTAACAATTTCCATCGTTCGAAAATTGTTATTATTGCTATTCGCTATTGTGTTAGAATGGTAAACGCAACATGTCCAGTACACCGTTCGCAAGTGCACACGAACATCAAGTGAAATCGTTTATTATTTATTATTTATTGTTGGGAATAAAAACGAAAACAATAACAATCAGGGAAATCCACACCTTTCGCAGAATCACTGATTTCTGAATTTCTGACTTCTGGTGACGTCATCAGCTGGACGGGAGCACTGTGCCGCTGTTATCGCCTTATCGGAGAGAATTTTTAATTTCGATTTTGGTCAAATTGATAGAAATCGACAGTGTGATAGTGGAATTATCATTGTAGAATTTTATCAATTTTCATGCGACATCCGGCGTTCTGTCTCGTTGCACCTGAACGTTATTAGTTTATACCTACTTAAATATCTATAAGAAATTTAAAACAAAATTTAAAATGAAAGGTCTATTAACATTGAGAAGAATTAAGTATCAAATGAGTGTAAATTTCGACGCTTTTTGTAACTTGATATTTGGACAAACACCACCACCGCCTGGTTAGTGTTTTAATTTTCTTAATTAAATTTTGTGAATTATCTTAAGGATTATCTTTTTTAGTTTTTTCTATTGTTAATCCTGTTGAAACAATTAAACCATATTCAACAAGTTTAACAAATATTCAACAACTTTTTGGAAATTCCATTCTTTGGGCTGTGCCTAAACACAGACGTACAATTGAGAAAAGATTAAAACGTAAATTTGGTTGCATGGAAGACTTCTACAAAATACTCATGCCTCGTACTGATATATTAACCTGTAACCATTGTGGCTATAATTATCAGAAACGTCATTTATGTCGTGAGTAGTTTTTTATATTATAAATTTGCTTATTTAAAAAAAATAAATAATATTTCTATAGCAAATTGTTACAAGAAAGTAAAAAATGAAACTACAGAGCTCCAAGAAATTATTGAAAAAGAATTGGGCTTAAACCCTATTGAACAAGAAGTAGTAGTTCTTTATAAAGGAGAAAAAACAAAACAACCTGAAGAATTTTGGAAGGTAAAATAAATATTACAATTTTGAATTTAAGACGTTTTGTCTCAAAAAAATATTAAGATTAGACATTTCATCCCTGAAATACTTATCATGGCTATATTTATAACATTTTGTTCAGACATGTTTTATGTTAATAAAATTTAAGTAATATAATGTTTGTAGATATATTTATAATATTATTTCAATTCTAATAACTCGAATAATTTTAATTTTAATACTAACTAAATATATCACTATGTTTATAATTTAATGTCATAATATATGTCACAAACAAAATATCCAATTTTAATATTTTCATATGATGAAACACTCATTTTAATTTATACCTAATTAATAATTTAGCTCTTAATTTTAATTTGACTTTCTTATAGGGGAAAAGAATAATTGAATTAAAAAAAGAAAAACCATCTTGGTTCTGTAGAAATTTGTTACAAAGAACTACAATTGGCAATTCTGATTGCAAAGACGTTAAACCATCAGAACTCGCTTAAGTCAGTAAAGTCAATTTTATTTTGTTTTAGTGTAAAAGTTGTTGCAATTTTATTAAATTGTATTCATCTTCATAATATTTTATATTGAGTAGAATATATTATATTTATATAAAAAAAATACAATAAAAAAATATTTATATAATCTGAGTTAATAATGATTGCCATAGACTGTTTTAATAATGTCCTGACAAACTATCAATTATAGTTTCAGGATCTTCTGTAGGGAAATGACTGCTTACATGATCAACCAACTTATCAATCATACTATCACCTTCAGCTCCTACAATATATATTTTACATAAAGGACATATTTTATGATTATCGGGTTTTGCATGAATCCCACAAATACAAGATGGGGGTAAATCTGCCAAAGAAGCTGTTAATGTTTCAGCATCCCGATACTCTGTAGTTGGTTTTATGATTTTAACTTCTGTAAAGTAATAATATTGAAATAATTTGTATTAAATATAATTTGCTATTTAATTTTAGATAATAAAACATACCTTCAACAAGTAGGCTAAACCTTGAAGTTATATTAAGTATTAAATCATTCTGATCAGCGAGTAAATGTTTAGCCAAAGTTAACTTTTCTTTATATGTATTTAATTCTGATAATAACATAGACCAAGAATCATTATCGGAACTGTATTGAAGACTCATATCATCAACTGCATCCTAAACATTTCATCAAAATATACTGTACTTATATACTTAAAAAAAAAAAACTTTATACATTCGTAGCATTCTATCACTACTATTATGATTTACAATTATTTATGTCTCACATATCTAACTAAACAATAATTATTTAATGATGATATAAAACTTTATTTTACACATCAACTCTAATCCTGTCTCCCGACTATACGCTTCTTTAAACCAATCTTATTCACTGTCTTTCATAATATTCACCTTTTTCTAATGAATCATTATATTCCATGTCTATACTATTTTCTTTACATATTAATTTTAGTTCTTTTATTCCTATAACTAATAACTATGTCAGAAAGAGAGTAACGTGATATTTTGTAAACATTCATTAAAACTTAAATTTTAAAATTATTTCTAACTTACCATAATGCAATTCATCTTCAAATCAATATCTGAAAAGAAAAATTCTTTACCAACATAATCAAATATAAGTATTTTAATTATAGCTAAAAAAAAGTACCTTCAAAATTGGCTATGATTAAAAATATATAATAAAATAATTTATCTATATTTGTATAATTTTTTTAGATATATTAATAACTAGACTTAGAGACTTCTAGCATTTGCATATTATTTTTGGGTAGTTATATTACTAGCAAAGTCTAAAATCTAAAATTTAACTAAACTAACTAAAATCTCATTCAAGATATAGAGTAACTATACGTAAAATTTTATTTTGCATATTTTAAAATGTTTGGTTATTTGGGCTTATTTAAGCAGTATTTAGCTTTTTAGTGCTTTTATTCAACTATTTTGAAAAAAAATAAGAATTTTCCGTCATCACTTGTTATTCCTAAATGTTCTCTCCCACATGCTCGAATATTTTTGAATAATTGTGGTATACGTATATATACAAAGACACATAGTATATATTAGAATCAGTGTTTAAAAATAATAATTTCATTTTTTTTTTAAATATATCTATATTTCTTTATTCCAATAACAGCACCAGATCTGTCATTTGTATTATTTATTGTATTGTATAATGTACTTAGGTATACTCCATTACATTATATTGTATAGTCTACATAAATTGACATTATTGTTCTAAAGTACAACTTTTCCAATTGAATAAAAATAATAATTTAGGCATTGTTGGTCTTAGTACTTTTGGTAATTTTTAGGGCATATTTAGATTTTTTTTTTTAGAGGTATATGTTCCTAAGCCTGTTAATAACTATACATTGATAAAGGTGTAATATAAATAATTTAAAGTTCTAGAATAGTTACTGACACCTAATATTTAAAAAATTAACTTTTTTTGTTTAAATAAGTTAATAAAAACTGGTAACATAAAAATTATCCTTAACTATGCTGAACCTAATTAAACATTGATTAATTGAACATTTAAATCCTTTAAGAGGACATTATACCCAAATATTTTTCATTGATGCTGTCTCTTGTCTTATTCAACAAGGAATATAGTGAAATAACATCAACATGGACCTGAAATGGTGACGTTTACGTTGAATTTTGAGTATAAACATTTATTAGAAAATTTAAAGAAAAGCACATTTTGTAGGGAATGTTGTATCTGATTTACAAAAATTATATGACAAGGGAGTTAATAGTGTATTAAGTTTTTTACTTTTTTAATACTGTAAATTGTTTATCAAAAAATATGTGACATGTCTCATTGAAATATGGAAATACATTTTCTAATATTTATAGTCTAAGTTCAACCATTGATTAATCAATAGTTCAACTCGTGGGCTTTTAATATTCTCATTTATCATTCTTTATTTTTTTAAATTTTGTTTTGAACAAACTGAAAAACTGATGAATCATGGATTTAAAAAAAAAAAATTTTGTTATTATTTTTTTTCATTTTAATTGTGATAGGTCTAGATAATGTAAAAATTTTCGAGTTATCGTAAAATATAAAATAGAATTTGTGAAAATCACAGTTTCCATGAATTTCGCAGTTTTCCAACCATTTTTTTTTTTAATTTTTCTTATCTCAAAGAAAAACTATTGAAAAAATGAGCAAAATAAAGTACTGAGTAGATGCAATTTTTTACCAAAGCATACCCTACATATACTTGTTGTAATCGGATAATTATTTCTTCCCGAAAAAGTTTTTTAGACTTTTAAAAACAAAAATCAAATAATGAGAAATTGTAAAGATTGAAGATGTTAATAAAAAAAAAAAAAAAAATGATTTACAATTACCTATGTCATAAAACACAAAAAATTTTCAGCGTAAAATATTAAGAAACAAAATATTAATACGTTATAACTAATATAAAATCAGAAAAAATATAATATAATACTCAATATTAGAAATTCTAATTTTAGAAGCTTATAAAAAAAATTGTCACTTTCGATTTTCATAATATTTTGTATATAAGATATGTTGTATATAATTATAATTCTATATACAATTTCAAACCATTAAACCCAAAATTGCAGGAGATTTTAAACATTTTTGGATACATTTAAAATTTTTATATTTATTCAGAAAATCAACCAATCCATTCAAAAAATTGTTTTGATATGTAGAACACTTTGTGAATAATCAAAAAAATTTCAAGTTCCTACTAGGGCCATAGCTATAAGCTGGCAAGAGAGCTTTCGTCAGGGATGCAATATTACGAAAAACGCAAATTTAATGATATCTAGAAGTACAAATAAAATTGTTCATTACTATATTTACGTACATAGTTAAAGACATGAAAATATAGTTTTAATAATATTATAACACATAGCCATAAAATCAATGAGTATTAATTTTCATTCATAATCTATTATATACGATTCCCAGAGCACTGTTATCCAGTGCCGCAACTACTGGAGGGGGTGGGCAGGGGTGCATAGCACCCTACATGAAGACCAAAACAACTATATATGGGGCCCCCAAAGCCCCAAATAAATGAATATTATATCAAAATAATAGTTCCTACCCTGGCCCCGCTAACCTTAGTTGTGGCATTGCTGTTACCTCTTGCTACGGCTCTGGTCCCTACATTCAAAACTGAATCACAAAATATTTAAAATCAATTTATGTCCAAGCATTTTGCTAATTTTCTCTTTTTTAGTAGTTTTTCTTCTCCCAAGAAATATTAAAATTGAACTAAATAAAGTACCAAGTAGATTCATTTTTCAACTGAAAACATACCCTACTTGTAATAATAAGACCATTCTACCAAAAAAAAAAAAAAAAAATGAATATAGTAACCAAATCACGCACAAGCTCAACTTCTGATACACAGCAGGTTAGTTAGTAAGCTTTTGATATAATATCATAGAAATCGAAAAAACTAATATTTTTTTGTAAATTTTTGTAGGAAAAATAAATTGAATATTAAAAATAACTTTTTATTAATCAATTATTAATTATATATAAATCAAATGATTGGTTATGTATTAAAGCCTTGAGAAGATACAGGCATTACCACTGAAACTTATTTTGTAAATTATAAATATATATCATTCCCTCCATCCAATGAAAATTCCTCTCTACACCACTGGTTCAAACTTAACATAACTTAAGTTTTGCATTATTATGATTCTTATATAATACTTAGACAGTCGTAGACAGAACATTAGGGTATAACGTCCTCTTAAAAACATTATAGTTTTTATTTCATCAATTTATTATAACAACCAAAAATAATGTTATTTAAAAGTCTCTTAAATTTTAATGTAACAAAGTATCAAAGGTAATGTTTTTTTTTTATTTAAATATTGAAAGTTGTTATGAAATTCAAATATATAATTTCTGCTATTAATTTGTATTTAGAAATGTTTTTTAAGCATACATATAATTATGATTATCTAATATTTTAAAAAACTAGTGATCACCATTTTAAGTAATTCAAGTTTATGTATTTTTTAAATATATCATTTGAAAATATTTTTTTATCAAAACAAATTAAGTACCTAATATTATACTAAAGAAATAGTTATTGAAATGTGCAAATAGTGTATTATTATGGAAATTTAATAAATAAAATTGTGTATTTATTGTTTGTCATACCATTGTACTTTAAATAGTTGTCGATGATAGCTAAAGAATTCTTGGGTTTGATTTTATCATCATTCAAATTAACTACATTATTATCTAATGATGACAGTTTTGTCCACAATGTACGATTTTCATCAGTTACTATTCGTAAATATTCAACCAATTGTTGCTTTTTACAAGATAACTCTTGCATGTTTACTTGTACTGATTGGTTGTTAACTGCTTGACATGTACAATGACCTTTAAAAATTGCATTTTCTCTTTCGATAATGTCTAATCGTGATTGTAGTTTTTCACAACGTTCTCCCAATGTTTGAAGAGCTACACGCAAAGCATAAACGGATCCCGCCTCGTCCACCATATTATAAACTGTAGAAGACATCTGATTTAAATATTATATTATGAACTCGTTGTAAAAAATATTTAATATTAATAATTATATTAAGACAATTATTAATTTTGTCTTTTTATTTTATAAATAAGTTTCAAGATTTGAAATTAAGTAAATAAAAAATAACTATAGTCCTATAGAAATAAAAAGGACTGATCGTGTATTTGCCTTTTAATTAAAATATAATATAGGTATGCTATATAATATAATAATATAATGTACGAGGTACAATTATTATTTAAAATAAATGCTTAATTGAAAATTATTAAATGAATAACAATGATTATAGTTAATCACATAAGACAGTTATCAAAATTAATATTCTATATCACTTATCAAAACATTTAACTTCAATGTAGCCAATATACAGAGTAATATAGTAAAATAACTAGCAGTATAAGTAATATAGCCAATAACTCTTATAGGGTATATTATATTCTTAATTTTTTACTCGATGGAATAACTTTTCGTCGATAGAAGAT
Source organism: Eriosoma lanigerum (assembly GCA_013282895.1). Classification (NCBI taxonomy): domain Eukaryota; kingdom Metazoa; phylum Arthropoda; class Insecta; order Hemiptera; family Aphididae; genus Eriosoma; species Eriosoma lanigerum. The sequence goes on from CM023358.1 coordinate 42,289,062, forward strand.
AGAACCACAGACTATAAAATATTTCCTTATAGTCTGTAATAAAACCATATTTATTATTTACTATAATCTGTGATAGTACATGAGAAAATATAGATTATAAAAAAATATAATATATTTTAAATTTTAAGATATAATTTAAAAATTATCTATTATAAAAAAAATCATCGATTATAAAGTATTCAGTGTTGTTTATGCAGACGGTCGAACGGGTTTAAAACCCCTTATGAGCGAAAAAAATTGCTATTAATAAAAATATTTCTCCAAATTTAAGATTTCGTAGTATAAATATTATGAATTATGATGTATTATGTACACAGAACATGTTTAATTTCATTTTTTTGTAATTTATTTGTTTTATATTATTAAACAGGAGGGGGGTTGGTTTCATGAGAGCTTTCGAAAAAAAATCTAAACATCCTTTATAAATTGCTAAATACACCTCCGAAAGTATTATATTTTATATAAATAAACATATAGGTATACCGTATACTTACCATCAGTGCTGTTGATACAGGGGTTCAAAGCCTCTTACACTTTTAATAGTAACATGGGAAATATATACATTTCTACAATATTTCAAAGTATTCATATTCAGTTTATTATTATTGGGGCCTTAGAATAAAAATAGATATTATTCTATTATAATAAGCTGTATAGTTGTCTAGTATGATTGTAACAATTGTTTAATTAATTCAATTATTAACCCCCACCCCAAACACAGGCGCGCACATAAATAATGTCTGTCTCTACGGCACTGCTTACCACCACGATTATTGATAAAAATCTTAAATTCTTAAATTTATTTATAAGATTTAATAGTTTTAGGTGTAATCTACAAAATGAAAAATAAAAATTTATATATATATTTAATTAATTTTATATTTAATTTGTAAAGATTTCACATTTTATTATCATTGAATTTAATTATATAATTATCATTGTCGTCAACGATCGTAAATACAGCCGAACGGTAGGAACTGTAATGTTTGTTTTTAAGTTTATGACATCCATCATAAACTTTAAAAAAAATCAATGGTATTGGTTCAACTTTAATTTCTTCTGATGATAATGATTTACAATAGTCAAATATAGAATCGCCTAGATAATGAGTGTTTACCGCACTCATCCAATCTTCCCTAGACCCACAATTTTTACGAAGAAATTCTAAATAATATCGAACCTGAAAAAAAGAATGAAATACTTATATTATGTTGTAATTCATTTCGTATAATATTCTTGTATCTTATGTATATATTTATCATTCAATAGAGAACAAATTGATAAATAAAATAAAATATATAATATTTATATCATCAACGAAATTTCAATATGATAAATAGAGGTACATAAATTTAGTTTAAAATTTAACTATTTAATATTGTAACAAAACCTGTAAGTCAAATATCCGATGTATAAATGTCATGTTGATAAATCCAATAAAGCCCATTGTTGGATTATTAATGTTGATAATATTTTTATGTAGCGGTGTAATTAATTTATCATTTACTTGATGAATTCCACAACTGGATTTCAAAAATGGTATATTAATTTTGAAGCCTATATAAATATATATCAATATGATTTTAAACAAAATTAACAAGTAATTATATATATTATTTACGTATATAAATATATTAACTTTTGAAAATATACATTTTCATTTTAGGTAGGTACTTTTAATTTTTATCATAATTTTTAAGTACCTACCTAACTATATCGGTATATTGACGAACGTTAAATTATTTAAATATAAAACGTTTGTTGTTATTGCAAATTAAAAATAGAAACGTTTTATTTTCTAAGATTAAGTAGTAGGTATATTATTTTATTTAACTCCATAAAAATAATTTGGTATAATAACTTGTGTTAAATTAGAAATTAAAAAGTAACTCATTAGGTACAAATACGAATACGATATAACTTAGAAAATTTAAATTAACTTAACATTTTAATTCGTTAATGCCCATCAGCCTTCTTTATACTTATATTATTATCTAATATATAGTAAATTTTGTTTGTTATAGTTTTGACAATAATTATGTAACAATAACTAACGAGTAGGTAAAATTAGAACGTAGAACTTATTTTTCTAATCAAAATAACCTGATTGAATATTTGTATTACCTACTACTTATAGATAATATACGAACATGTATAGGTAGATATTAGGTACATACCCGTGCAGTAAATTATTGCATCCAAATCTTCTGCTATGCTATTATCTTTAAAAGAAACAGATTTTTGTGAAAAAAAGTCAACGTCTGGTTTATGAATAATAATATTTGGAAATTCTTTTTCGGGGCACTGTGGCCAATGATGGCTAAAATAAACCTGTATAAATAAATAATAAATAATGAATTATAAATTAACAATAAAACAAATGCCCAAATTCACACCAAATCATAATTCTTATGGTCTATTATTATTATAATTAATTATATCGATATTAAATTTTCGAACTATTTCAGAGAAACCCCCGTGGACTATATGGGCTCACTTTTATAATTATATTATATACGCGCTTGCAGATTCAATTATTTGTATTTACTTTGACTTACCCGACATAATAATCAAGTTAAAGTAAAGAAATGCCTAAGTTAAATAAGGTATTTTTAAATAATATTACAATTATACCTAATAATTAGGTATAAGATATCGTATTTAATTAATTATTTAAATTACCCGCTTAGCAACTTTGGCCACGTCCATACAAATATCAACACCAGAAGGACCAGCACCGATTATGAGAATATTCATATTTTTATAATTTTCAGGTACCCTGTAGTCATGACTATGTATTTGAATACCTTCAAATTTGTCCATTCCTGGAATATTTGGAAAAATAGGCATAGCGTTATGTCCATTGCACACTAATATTGCATCATAGTATTCGGTCAATGAAGTTTTTGTCTGTAAATCTTCAGCTATAACCTGCCAGGTGTTCTCTAATCTTTCAACGGAAGTCACTAAGTTACAAAACTACAAGAAAAATAAATAATATCCATACATGTATTCTAATCAATTAACTCATAAATTTAATAATAATATTTAGTTATTTTTTTTAGAACTTTATAATAATAAGTAGGATGATTATTCTTATTATAGTACCTGATTTATTATTTATTTATAAGTTGACAGTTGTGATATCTTTTATAATTTAAAAAAAATAAATATTAATGATGATATCAGGAATATACTATAGTAAATGGATATAATATAAATACCATTACGTTTCCTGACCATTGGTATTATAATTTATTAAATTTGTTGACGTTCATAATGTGTATACGGATAAATGTAATAATTATTAAATTATTGTCAAAGTAATATAAAGTGTAAATATTCCTGTGATACACTATATATTCGTCTTACTCGTATATATTTTTTGAGTCCGAAATGTTCAGTAAATTGTTCCATATATTCTCGTACTTGCCACGATTTTAAAAACGACACATTCTTTAAACCTTTATAAGGACAATTTGGCAAATCCATTAATTCTTTTGGCAAATTTGTCCTAAAAATATATAGGTAAATAAAAAATAATATAACTAAATATTAAACAAATTTAACAATAATAATATATATATATATATATATATATATAATGTTATTATATTATATATTATACCTACATTAGATTCTGATACATGCTTGTGTGAATTGGCAACCCAAATTCGTCGAGTCCTATTCGTTCGTCATAAACCCAAGTTCCACCTACTTCCTTTGACCTTTCATACACTATAATTTCAAACCCATTTTCCAAACATCTCCTAGCTGAAGCTAAACCAGCGACTCCTGCTCCTATTATAGCAATCTTCATTTTTATAGCTATAGGAAAAATAATCATCAGTTATAATATTTAATAATTGTCAGATGTTAATACAGTTTTAAGATCATACAAATAGATTATAAGTTATAATGAATTAATAATAAATGTAGTTGAAATATATTTGTTTTGCAATTCAATCAGGTATTATTTATTAGCAGACCGCGGGTTCGTATAGCTGTAAATCAGTCGATTTTCAAGATAAATCTACAAATTTTAAATATCAAAGTGGATTAAGAAAAAGTAATTCTATTCGAATCAAATGAAAAAAATAGGTGTTTCCATTTAATAAAATGTAAGTTTTATTGCGCACGCGCACACCGTACGAGGTAAAATGTTGAAAAGTAACGACAAATGTGAGCTGGCCCTACTTCTAACATCACGAAAAAATTCCTATATCGATCTAAGGTTATATGGCTAAAATATTTAGTGTTACTATTTAAGTGAAACACACTGTATGTATATATTTTATAATTTCTGATCAAAACAAATCTACAGAGGCTTCATTTGGATCCTGCAGAGACCGTAATATATAATAGTATACTGTCTATGTTTGGACCACGCAAAGTATACATATAAACGTATTAAAAATTCGGTATTTTGTATAGAAAATTAAAACCCAATTATATCGTAAATAACCAGACTCCCCGATTAAATTATGGAAAATGTTTTGTGACTTACACAAAAAATGTGTATTAAAAAAAAAAAAAAAATGAATTGAACGCAATTTCAAAAGTTTATCAAAAAATTAATATACATTTTTATTTAGTATTACACAATTACAATTAATAGTTACAACATTATTGTCCATATCTTGTTATTATTAGTTATTAATTAGTTTATATGTAAAAATAAATTTAAAAAATAGTATTAATTGACAGAGGTGTAACTACTGAATTTAGTTGAGTAAAACTTATATACTTATAATTTTTGGTTTTTTCTTGTGGACACACTGTTAAAATGATTTTTTAATCAAAATATTAAAAAACATATTAGATATCATAATCTTCAGTTCTTCACAAATTCAAAACATTATAGCCCTGCTAGTCCTTATTTCTTTATCTATGATATTGTTCGTGTTTGTTAAATAAAATAACAGAGTAGTTTTTTTTTTTATCATAATTAGTAAGTACCTATGTAATTATACGCCCATGAAGTTATGAAGACTAGTCTTCATTGTTATACATTAAAATTTAAAAATATACTCATAACTAATTTTTTAGAATTTACAAAATATTATTTACCTATTTGTTTACTGATAAAACAAAACATTCTAATATATACCATACAGTATACATATACTATATATAGGCGGATCCCTTTATAGTTATAGATTAATAATCGATTATGAAGTATCATTTTTCTCATTTATCTTAGCTAAACTTTAAACAATTAATATTATATATACTACTACGAAAATAAATTACAATTTGAGTTTTGTTTGTGATCGAAATTATGGAATAATAATAAAATTATAAAAAATCAGAAAAACATTAAACTTAATACCTATTTGTAATATTTGAATATGATTTGTTGAAAAAAAATATTATAATTATGTACCTTTTTTTACGTTGAAACTTTGCGACTAGAACTAATGAACCGTGTTCTGTTTTTTACGTACTTAGTGGTAAAGTATTATAGATTAAAACATAATAATACAGTAATAGTAATGTATAGTATTTAAAGCCGTTTCACAGTTGCACATTCGACCAATATTTGCTTTACTAATGGTTACGAAAATATTTTATAAGAAAATTATATTAATTATTTGAGTCTTGAGTGGGAGCGCTTTGTGATAAATGATAGTATTATTATCGAGTGATAATACAATAATATAAGTATTAAATTAAAATACCATGATAAAATATATATCATTAATCTAAACTCAATTTAAAATATTGTATTTTGACACAGAATTTAATTACAAAACATACACAGGCTCGTATTTATAATGGGTGGCGGGGTGGGCAATTGCCCCTCCAGCCTTCTTGGTGAAAATTTGGGGGTGGTTAATTTGAATTTTTTCGGTTACTTCTAACACCTTTCCCTTCCATCATAAAAAAGGGGACGAATTAACGAAATTTCCCCGGAGCGCCAAAATTCTAAATAAAACCATGAAACACACTAATGATATTAAAATATACACCCATGTATAGGTAAAATTCAATATTTTACAATATTAATTGACAATTATTTGATCAAAATTCCAATTTTTTTACTGTAGATGTATATACCAGGTGTCCAGTACCGATATATAACTGTAAATATAGCTATTATACCTATTATTTTAATATATATAAATATATAGAATATAGAATATGTATTCATTGTATATATATATATGTATTTATTGAAAAAAACATAATGCCATTTATATGCTTTACAAAGATGTATTTTTTTTTCGATGTTTGAAAACATTTTTTTTTTAGGTAGAAATAATACACGATTATTACAAGAAAGGTATGCTTTCGGTTGTAAATTGCAACTCATTGGTACTTAATTTAGCTCATTATTCAAATTTCTCAAAAGTTTTTCGAAACTGTGATTTTAACAAATTTCATTGGTACGATTTATGTTGAATTAATAGCTAAAAAAAAAAAAAAGAGAGAATCAGTATTTATATATATATTATATTATATACCTAATTGTCATTAGGTGATGACGTGATATTTAACTTACAATGCTAAATTACAAGTAGGTATATATATTTAAAATATTATTCAATATTAATATTTTTTTTTTCGAATATATATTGGATTATACAAGAAATGGAAGTCGTTGAACTTATAAATTGAATATATATTAATATTATAATAATGAGTTTAATGTATAAATATATCGACAAAACAAGTAAGACTACATTGAAATCGAAGAATAATTAAGAATAATTTAGCTTTATTTAGGCGGATATTTAAATATCACATTATTTATACTCATCAAATATAATGAATTGAACATTTTTGAGGTTCTCTCGTTGATTTTCTGTAAAATGCCAATATGACAATCAAATTATATTTATTTAAAGTATGAAACAGATATAAAATTTAAAATCTTATAACTTTTTTGTTACAGCTCCTGCCTTCTTTAATTTTAAGTTAAAATTATTTTTATTGACATAATTAATAAAAAATTGTTTTTTTTAAGGCCGGTTGTACGTAATTTTTCAAAACATGTGTTTATATATCAATTATAAACGTATAATATAAAACAATTATAGTTAATTCAATTTAATCTATAAAATACTACTACCTACTAAGTACAAAATTATAGGTATTATGTGTGGCAAAGATTACCTGTTATCTCTAAAGTCTAAACATTTAAATTATTTTATTAACTCCTTTTATTGTTTAAATTAGTTAGATACATTAATGTTATACAATTACCTTCTCCGCAGATAGGTAATTAATATTATCACTTTAATATATGAACATTTCATTATAATATTTAAAATAAAACCTGGAATTGCTTTTTACCTTTCAGGGTTTTAGTTTCCATAAATACCCAATTAGAAATATTATTATTTGATAGAAAAAAAGAAGCAAAAATTTTGGTTAGCAGAGCGTGGTTTCGATCCACGGACCTCTGGGTTATGGGCCCAGCACGCTTCCACTGCGCCACTCTGCTACGATTCCAAGGACAAAGATATAACTATATGTATTTTAATTCATCCTTATAAGGATACACATGATATAAATAATAATTTATTATACATTTAAATTAATAAGTCCTAAAATAAATCTATAAATTAATATCTAGTAGAAGTACTATAATGTCATAGTATTATTTTAATATTGTTTGAATATAAATACTAATAAAATTGTATGAATAATAAATATAAAATAAGTACAAAACATGTATAGTTTATTCTTATTTATAAAAGTTGTAAAATACTAGTAATTTTATATTTTTATAAGATATTTTAAGTATTTTGCATAGAATTTACATGTTAACATACCTATATATAAAATTATAATTATGATTTTTAATTTATATAGCAAATTTTGAAATTAATATTAATCTTAATTTCATATTAAAATTAATAGGTAGGTAGCTAATCTATAATCATTTAATAATATTAGAAAAAAACACGAAACACTATTAGGTTTATAACACAAAACTGCAAATTTGTATTTACTTATAATTTAAAATTAAATTCAGTTTTTTGCATTGAATTTTAAAATTGAACTCACCAATCATCATTAAATAAAAGTTATAATTATATTACTATTAAGGCATTAGCTAAGTGTATATACACTTTAGACACGTTTAGTTGTTTATATAAATGGTAAATGGTTTATAAATATATAATATTAAAATAATGAAACTTTATAAATAGGACCAGGTTTAATATTAATTTATGTATCATAATTAATTATAATTAAAAGACAATTTGGTAAGTTTAGGTAATGCAAATGATGGTAAATGATGACACGTACGTAAAGTGTTAGTAACTGGCCGAGAAGAAAGTATTGAAATTATAATTATTCCATCCAAATGTCGATGGGAACGTAAACAAAAAGCTCGTGGTAGAACTGTAAAGTTTCAAAGAAATGATAGCAAAAGTTTATATAGGTTGTCAATATTAGATAAAAAAAAAATCAATGACTTTTAGTAAAAGATTTCCATAGGTTAGGAAAGGCAAAAAAGGTAAATATGAAAATAGTCTTTGTGATACCTATAGTGTTGTAGAGATAATCTAGAGAAAATATAAGTGAAAAAATTGAAGAAAATCCTTCTTAAGAAGCAGTGGTATGTATTTAAAAAAATTAATTTTAACTATTTATATCCATTATAATGACAAAAGATTTTAACATTTGTACATACTTTAATTACCTTTGTATGATTTGTTATTGTTTTTAATTGTGCAATATATTTTATAGGTCCGAGTTCCAATTTATTATACATTACCTGTCATTATAATTGGTCCATTTAAGGATAAAATTAATGGTTTTTTATTATAATGTTCTGATGACCCTGTATATATATATAAATATATTATAAATACATTCATTTTTTATTAAATATATAATAGTACTAATACTTATAGTTGTTAAAAATATATATAAAATGATAATGATAATCGATGTATTTTTAGTAGAAATTTATAATAGAACATTTCCGTATTAAAAATTAAAATTAAAATTAAATGTAAGATGTAACAATAATCGATAAATATAATAATTGAAAATTTTTAACAGTATATATTTTAAAATGGTAAGAGAAATAGTGATTGATAATTGTAATATAATTTTAATAATATAGAATAAAAAAAAATCATGATAAACTAATGTAAAGTACAAATATGTTATTATATACAAATTAGAAAAATAAAAAAATAATATCAACATGTTAAGGTAAAGTTTTAAGCCGTGTTCTGCAAAGTCTTCATCATTATTAAAATTTCTATTTCTAAAAATGAAAACGTTAGGTTAATAATCGTTTGTAGAATTATTGTAATGGAAATAATTATAAAAACTTTACGTAATTATTAAATAGTAAGTTTGTTAATGGTGGACAATCAAAAAAAAAAAAATAATAATAATAATAATAATAATAATAATAATAATAATAAAAACAAAATGTTTATAGGACGAAAACGAATCACTAAAAATATTTTTACCTTAAAATTATTCTTTTTATATTTGTTCATTTTAAATCGGCAGATTTAGAAAGTCAATAC
>CM023358.1:42308567-42338974 GCA_013282895.1 Eriosoma lanigerum
GTGTTAGTTGTATTTACTTCCGGTATATGGATCGTATACTGTATTTCTATTGGTTCGTCGTATTTGTTATTTATATATATATGATCTTCAATTGTATTATCTATATCCATAGGTTTATGTGCTGTAGTATAGCCAATTTCCATCATTTTGTCATCTGTTGTATAGTCTATTTCCATTAATTCATCTGATGAACTAATGAATATTTGTTTCTCACAAGTGTAATCTATTAGCTTAGGATGTCCCATAATTTCAACGTTTTCTTCAATTTGATACATTTCGTACAGGTGATACCGTACGAAAGGATTTGTAATATTATTTTCATAAATTTTGTAGTGGCGATCCTTAATTTGTTTACCATTTATCATTCTTCTGAATATTATAAAAAAAAGTATTTTTTTCATTGTTGTACATTTTAATTAAGGTTATAGTATTTACAAAATTAATTAATTGTTGGTGAAAAATATTAATTTTGTTTGAAGAGTAAAACATATGAGTGAGTTTATTGTATACTAATATTGCTGTTTTCTATATATAAGAAACTAAATTCCGGCCATATATTCTATATTTAAATATTTTATTTTGAATGCGCGTAATGCTATTTTCTCATATTGTAACTTTACCTTGTGTGTAAATTACTTATGGAAATATTCAAAATAAATTTCAAATTTCTACGATCAAAATTCAAGGAGTTATCACTTCATGTCAAAAATTGTAATTCTCCATTTTAAAAATATTTTGAAAATAGATTAAATAATATAGGAGTATAGGCTTTTATTAAAATTTCATATCTCTTAATCAAAATTTACATGTTATATTAAATACTTTTTGGAAAAATTTCAAATTTCAATATTTTGTAATAAAACAACCAATCCGTTCCAAAATTTTACCACAAGTATATCGTAAATATTACCTATGTTAGTAATCAAAAAAATGTTCAATTCTTACTATCAAAACTCAATTAGTTATCAAAAAATAAAAAATAAATTTATTTGAAAAATTATCTAAATAAAGTATCAACCAGATGAAATTTTGTATGGAATGTGTACCCTATTTGTGGTCATCAGACCTTTTTTTCCCCAAAGAAATCTATCATAAAAAAAAAACTTTTAAAAACAATACAATCCTCGATCCCATCAGGTTTCTTAGGTATATTATTAATATAATAATTATTGTCGATTCACAAATAGCAGAACAAATTATTGTTTAACCAGATAAATTAATCCCCTAATTAATCCCCTAATATTAAAATTATTAAATAAGTTTCTGCCGTTTCTGGATAAACCATTATATACCTAATATAAACACATATGTTAGATGTAACACACTGTGTCAATAGTTATAAAACTATTTTTTGGATAGCATATTGTTACATAATTTATTACATAATATAGAATAATTTTTGGGTCAAAATTTTAAGTTAAGTGTGCTAGGGTAATGCACCTACGCGTGAACGTTAAAATTTGTAAGTATTTTTCTACTGGCCGCTTAGATATACTACAAACGATATTAATATCTGCTAATATTGAACTATTGGTAATCAGCTATCGGGTACAGGTTTTTTTTATTATAATAATTTTTATAATTATAAGAAAAATAAGATAAGATTATAATTAATATTACTTTTGTCATTTAAACTCAAACTAAAAAGTACCTATACGAAATATAATATAACAAATAATATATAATCGTTTATCATATTAATTCTTCGACCAAAATTGGTACTTTATTAATGTATTATATTAGACTATCTAATAATTTTGATTTTTGAATTTTTAAGTTAGAAAACATTATTTCCTCCCTCCTATAAACGAATATACATTGAAATATCTCAATACAATTCATTGATCAACTTTCTTAGAATACATTAGTACTTTTGGTGGTTCATAATATTGTTTATTATTTACGTTGATATTATTGTAGTTTTGATAAACTCTAAGGAAATACTTATTTTTAGTAAAGGTATTCATAGTATTATTGGGCGAATCAAATTGTTAATAAAAGAAATGCTTAATGTATTAGGTAAACAGTTTTACTTTTACGTTTGTTTTATAACTTATGAAAATAATCAGCACAATACTTTACATTTTTTTGAAAGTTTTTAAGTAATATTAGTAATATTTTTTTAAGAAAAACTTAATATTATCTATTGTCAGATTATAACAAATAGGGTGTGTTTTCGATAGAAAGATGCATCTACTTAGTAATTTAATTGTCTCATATTTTGAATTTCTCAATAGTTTTTCCTTCGACGAAGAAAAGGTACCAAAAAAATAACGGGAACACAAAAAAATTCACGGAAATCGTAATATTGACGAAATTGATTTAACATATTTTATGATAACTATTGGTAACTAATGAAATTTTGACGTAGGGACTTATGGCTGTGCTAGATGTAGTACTAGGTACATATATCTAGGCTTTACACAATGATAACTAACAACAAAAATGATATAATTTTTTTTATTATTCTTCCATTGGTTTTCGTTTTATAATAATATGTTGCTGATTTAAATGTACATCTTATGTTTTATATTAAACTGTAAAATAGCTGTATTGAGTAACATATTCATGGAGAAAGTAGCTGTTCATTAAAATCCATTTTTATACTACTTTTTAAGTATTTTATAATATTTTTATTCATACTTTCCTCGATTCGTTAAAATTAAAAAAAAAAACTATTTTTACTTTTTAAATCATCAATAATCAATAATTATATAGAAATACACCTAATAATGTATGTATATTTTTTACTAGCCATTTTTAATTTAGGGTTTATTTACTTTTAGTATAATAAGATACTACCTATGATAATATTGAGGTTAACAATCGAAGAAAATCCATAATTTATTTTTCGTTATTATAGATTTATGAGCCACTAATCAGGAATCATAAATTTATTTATTCATACTTTATGGCCTATTCTATATAGATATATATTAATTAGACTGTCTGTAGATTGAAACCGTTTTAAAAACAAAATTAAGTTATAATAGTAATATAATTATCATGTTTAATGTTTATATTTTATATTACATTGTGATATTACAAAAGAGTTATTTTTATATTAATATAAAAGGTTTAATCAACACATTCAATAAATTATTAAACTTAGTATGACTTAATAATCAAAATTATTATAACTTTTTTATATTATTCATCATGATTTTGTTAGATTTTTTATCATATATACTACATCTAGTATTTCTCTATTATCAGGTAAAATATTACAATAGGTCTATAGATACCTATATGGCTATATATATATATATATATATTATAATTATAATAACATAATATACATTATTTAATTTTTTCGATGTTTTTCTATTTGCGAAGCGAAACGAACTTAACCTAACCGATGAGCGGAGCGATGAGTTCCAAACACGGCCAGTATTTGATTACCCGAAATATTTTTGCAGAAATGGTTTTCATCAAAAATTAAAGAAAGATACTGTTACTACATCAAAACATCTAAGTATATAGTTGTACTCATGTGCTGGTTACCTACAAGTAACAGAGGATTTTCGCTTTTAGTCTTTAGCTTTTTTTAATGACTAAAATATTATAATAATATTATGATTTATTTTATTATGGTAATGTAGTTTAACATTTTGTTTCAATCGATCATTTCCGCTTTCAGTTTTACGAAAACTCGGAAGGATTCCGTCGGAGAATATAGTCACCAACAAATAAGTCACGTCGTATGAATCATGTGAATCGACATTTTAGACACGTATTATGTACTTATAGCTAAAAATTATTACTTAATGTGTTTGAATAAAAATAAAAACAAATTTATCTAGTATTATATAATGTTAATACCTAAAAATGATCTGGGTGTAATTTTCTGTTCTGACCTCAAGTTTCACACTCATATAAAGTTAGTCTGCTATAGAGCGTTCAAGACTCTAGGTTTTGTTTTTCGAACGTCGAAGAACTTTAAGCTAACCTCCTCACTTAAAGCGCTGTATTGTTCCCTGGTACGATCTTTATCAAAGTATGCGTCCGTTCTTTGGGATCCAACACGACAAAGGACTCCTCATATATAGAGCAAGTTCAGAGGTTTTTCTTATCATCCGCCACCAATAGTTTAGAAACAGAGAATTTTAGGCATCATGATTACTTTCCTGCCACAAATTAACTTGGATTGAGTTCCTTGGTTGACAGACGTATGCTAGTGAATCTAGTGTTTTTGAGTAAGCTAACTAATGGTTATATTGATGTTCCCTCCTTACTCTCTCAAGTTAACATTAGAGTTTCTCCTCGTTTTTCTAGATCACGTTATCCTTTTGTAAATCCTTTCTATCATATTAGCTATGGTAAAAAAAAATCCAATTGATCGAATGATGCGTTTGGCCAATGAGCACTCTATCTTATTTAGTTTATAACATTATATTTGATATGTGTTTAATTACTGCATGTCAAGTATGTACTATGTATTATTTAAGTTATAACAATTGATATATTTTTTTTTTTTTGTTGCCATAAATTTATTCATTTCAACCAATCATTTTTTCATTCAGGAATTCAACATATGTAAAATGTAATTGGGCCTTGTTATGTTATACATATAATAAATAAATAAATTAAATGTTTAAAAATAATTTCAATGTGTAGGTATTATAATGTACATTATGATTTTATGCAGTACCTAATGTTTATCTTAACATTGAAATTATTTTTAATTAATATTTTGCTTACATTTTATATATTCTTATGTATAGAATCTAAAATTTTAACTAAACTTGCACATATTTCAAATTTTAACTATTTTTTTAAATATCACGAAAATTGTTTTAGAAACATTGTGTTTTTTTAAATTTCAACTTACACAAAATTTTAGTTCGAAAATGTTTAATTGAATTTATTTAGTAATAATAATGGTTAGAAAGTATCTAGTTTAATAATGTATAAAATTTAAAATGTTGGTTCCCAGATGAATATATATTAAAAACCTAATTTATTTATATGTAAATTATAACACTATTTTTTTTGTTTAATAAAATTAATAAATAACTAGTCTAAAGATTGTTGAGTGGTTTTTCATTTATTTATTGACTGATTATTTATTTCATCTGTCTAAAACTATTTTAGAAGCTAACATCGTTGGTGTAGGTAATGAGCTATGGATATATTTTTATGGACCATTGTCAACCGTTGACAATTATGCCACTCCTAGTTGTTTTTAACATTATCTAAATTAATGAATACCTATAGTAAATATTAATACTGAACCTAAATTAGCATCATGGGTGACATGTAGTTAATGTACCGAATTTGGCATTTGGTTTATTGCCGTCATTCATTTTATTGGGCTTGAGCGACCTGAAGTGAAAAAGAAGTGTGCATTAATGACGTAGACAAAACAATGTTATTTTCCGTCACAACATCCAAATTACATAAATATGAACTTTTGCCAAAATGTACCAAAACTGAAATAAAAAATAAATAAAACATTTCACAGTTGAACTGTTAATTTTTCCTTAATTTCTTTATGAGAGTATATTTTAATCTAGTGAAACAAACGTTTGTAAAATTCGTTTTCGTCATCGTTTGTGTAATGTAGTGTCGGCAACTAAAAAGAAAACCGCTAACAATAATTAATGTATTTAATGTATAAGCTTGGCCAAAAAATAAATACCTACCTACCTACCTATTGCACGACGTACTCATTATAAAGAAATTGTTCTTACCAGTCATAATATGAAATATAATTTATAAACATTTGTTTAAATTCAAAATATAGCATTTGGTATACTTAATACAATATTATCTGCTTTCTAGTATTTAGACTGGTATTTATTTTCAAATATTATGTATGGAAAAATTAAGAAAAGGGAGCAGTATTATAGATAAAAAAGTACATAAAAATGTATTTATGATTTTAGTTAATATAAACAAATTAATATAAAAGACATATTTATAAAAATCCGACCATTAAATCATTCCATAAAAAAATGGTGTTCAGAATTGCCTATTAAAAGACAATATCGGAGGATGTACAAATAATTTCCTTTTGAAGTCTATTTACCTATATTATGTTAAAGGGAAGCCTAACAATAAACAAATACAACAACAACAACAACAAATAATAATAATAAGTGATGAGTAACAAATAACAATAAAATTACATATTTGTAATTACATATTTGTAATTTTAATTGTTGTGTGCACGTCTTTAGATAAATATTTTATTGATAACTTTTGTTGTTGGATATTTACACCTGAATTCGAGTTTGCACAATATTATGACGTACTTACGCCATATTATTTATCTCTCGTTTAAATGATATTTTTTATTAAAATTGTATTATTTCACGAGAATTTATATTAATAATATTAATAATTATGTATATATTGTCATAATAACATTGTTCTAATGAATTTAATTTTTAATTTATCATCTCTTAGTTAACAGTTTTTCATCTCCCAGGGAAAAAACTTTTGAGAAATTCGAAAAAGGAGCTAAATAGCCAACTAGACGCAATTTGCTACCGAAAGCTTACCCTACGTGGTAATCGACCATTATTTTTACGCGAAAAAATGTTTTCATATATATATATATATATATATAAAAAAATATACATATTACATTATTATAAAACAAATACATTCCAGGCTTCACTCAAAATATAAAATGTAGGTTCTAGGCATAGTGCCTATAATGCTTATGCAAAATAAATAAATAAATATAAACAAATTATGAAAATAATATAAAAAAACAATATTTACATTTATTTTCTATATGAATATATATATAAAAAAAACAAATATTGTTAACATTATTTACATAATTGCAATATTATAATCATTGTGTTGTCTATATTATAATATTTATATAGTACCTAATAATTATTTGTAATACAAATATCCATATTATATTATACTATATAATATATTATTCGTATAATCGTCAAACAGGAATATCACCACAAACATCAAAACTGTTTTATTCTTGATAATACCATTGCTTAATTATACAATGTCATTGTGTAATTAATCAACGATAAAAAATAACATTATATTTTATGTGACTGAGATTTCCCCTTCGGTAGAACGTATAGTAATTTAATTTATATTATATTCAAATTATAACATACAAAAAAAAAAACTTTGAATGAATGCAAGTATCATTATATTTGAATATCTTCAATATTCTGTTTGACATTGTTTTTCGGTTAATCTACAAAACAATAAAATTAAAAAAATTAATATTAAAACAAGAGTTACATAAAAGTGATTTGAAAATGATAAAGATCAAACAATTAAAGAAAATATAACCTTGTAATAAAATTGATTCGATATAAATAATTATTCGTGCTATATTTGCCTATACGATTAGCCCCGAGAATAATATATTATTTTTATACTTAATTATTATATTATAAACTAATAAAATTACGCCGTTGACATTTTTCAAATTGTAGTTTTTATTTTTGCTCAGTGGGAAAATAAACGATTAACTTTAAATTAAATTGCAGTAAAATTAAATAAATACTTTAAATCAAAAAATAATTTCCACTTAAATTAAAAACCAAATTGAATTATTACTTGTTAATACATACTATGTATTATATATTATATTATATTGTTTGTATATTTTTTTCATACCTCCAAGTAAATGATTTTCAAATACTATATTAACTTGAAATCTTAAGTTTATTTAAAAACAAATTTAACTCCAGTTAATAAGTTAGTAAAAAAGTGTATTAATTATTCATTTTAAACTTCTTTACTTAAATAACTTAAATAAATTTCGTTGAAAAGTGAAATATCATTACCTTCACAGAATTACAGTTAGGTAAATACCATTTACAAATTATAATGTTAACTTAATGTTGTTAAAATGGTTTAATCAGGAAGCAGGGTCGAATTTTATTATTAAGGGATCTAGAGCAATATGATTTTAGAACCTTACTTAATCTACTATGGAAATTGCTATAATATATAAAAAGTGTAAAATAAATTATGCCTTATTTATTAATTATGTTACACAAATTGAACAATTAAAATTTCTTTTTATATTGTAAAATATTGATAAACAATTTTACAGCGTTCGACTTGTATACAATATTAAATCATTTTTAAACTATTTTTTGAGGAAGAAAAATCTAACCATTTTTAATATAGCTTGATATAATATATTAATATATTCTAAAAGTTACATCTATGTGATTGTTATTTTACTCTACTCTAATATATGTCGGATAATTGTTAAAAACAAATTCGCTTTATTACATATTTCACACTTTAATAAGATTATAATTATTAGTACTTACATCATGTCCTTCATAATCTAACTTTGTATAACTCATTACGACGCGAAAAACCTGTGTAAATAAAAATTCAATATTATTTACTTCTAATAACGTTATAATATCATTACTAATGTTTGATAATATAATATAATTATTATGTGAGAATAATAAGTAATAATATACAAAGATTAAAATTTCGTGTTCTAAAATCAGTGGGAATAAACGTTTTTAATATACATTTGTTAATTTTATTTTTGTAACCAGGTGTTAAACGTAACCTTTCGTAAAATATCGAAAAAGTGGGAGGGTCGTTTTTAAATTTATGTCTTTGAAGGCTGTAGGGTTTGGCAAAAACCTAGTTAAATTTTTGAAGGGACTGTTGAGCAGAATAATAGTTGTATAATAAATTTATATTGAATGTTTAATTAATTCGTGAAATTTGAATAATTTTAAAGAGTCAAAAAGCTCTCTTAAATCACCTTTGCTTTTGTCCGCTTGCTCGTCATCAGATATGTCCGAAAATACCCACGACGAGGACTCGTTATCCGACGACGATCTGGATTCCTCCTCCGATGACGACTCGTCCTGATGTTCTGTCGAGGAGATTAAGTTGACATGTTCATTAGGTTTCGGAGATAGTTTTTCTACGTTTAACGATAAGACCGGTGATTGAACCAATTCTAATATATCCATTTGTTGTTTATGTAATTGCGACGATGTATTATCGTGCATAATTACGTCGAGCGGCTTCGTGTTTTGCGTGTTAGTTGTATTTACTTCCGGTGTATGGATCGTATACTGTATTTTCATTGGTTCGTCGTATTTGTTATTTATATTTTTATGACCTTCAATTACATTATCTATATCCATAGGTTCATATTCTGTAGTATAGTCAATATTCATCATTATATCATCTGTTGTGTAGTCTATTTCCATTAATTCATCTGATGAACTAATGAATATTTGTTTCTCACAAGTGTAATCTATTAACTTAGGTTGTCCCATAATTTCAACGTTTTCTTCAATTTGATACATTTCGTACGGTTGATACCGTACGAAAGGATTTGTAATATTATTTTCATAAATTCTGTAGTGGCGATCCTTAATTTGTTTACCATTTATCATTCTTCTGAATATTATAAAAAAAGGTTTTTTTTTATTGATGTACATTTAAAGGTTATAAAAATTCACGAAATTAATTAATTTTTGGTGAAAAATATTAATTTTGTTTGAAAAGTAAAACATATGAGTATATTGTATACTAATACTGCTTTTCTTTGTATAAGAAACGAAATTCCAGCCATATGTTTTATAGTTAAATATTTTATTTTGAAGTACGTAATGCAATTTTTTCAAACTGTATTGCAATGATATTGTATTCGAAAATACGATTCTGAGCAAATCTTAATATATTATACTAATAATACATTCCAAAATTTTACCATGTGTGTAAATTACTTATATAAATATTTAATTTTAATTTCAAATCCCTACGATCAAAATTCAAAGAGTTATCATTTCATGATAAAAATTGTCATTTACTATTTTCAAAATATTTTGTAAATAGATTAAATAATATAGCAGTATTGGCTTTTTTTTAAAATCTTGTAGCTCATAACCAAAATTTGCAGGTTATATTTACCAAAGTTCAATATTTTGCCAAAAAAACAAACATTCCAAAATTTCACCACAAATATATGGTATACAATACCTATGTTAATACTTAAAAATTGTTCAAGTCCCTACGATAAAAACACAATTAGTTTTCAAGCAATAAATCATTTTTAAAGAACGGGAACCGTAATTTTTCTGATTTTCCGCCATTTTTTGGTAGTTTTTCTTTTCTCGAGGAAAAACTTTGGAAAATTTGAAAGATGAGTCAAGTAAAGTATTAACTAGATGAAATTTTGTATGGAAAGAGTACCCTAATTTTGGTATTTGGACCATTATTTCTACCCGAAAAAATGTTTTCTAACGTAAAAAGAAACAACTTTTAAAAAAAATACATTCCTCGATCTGCTCAGATTTTAGAATATAATAATAATTGTCGATTGACAAAAAGCAGAATGAATAATTGTTCATAATATACTCCCCTAATACTGAAATAAATAAGTTTCTTACATTTGTTTAAAATTTTTTAAGTAATGTTTCATACTATCATTTACAATTTACATACCTAATATATTTCCGTTGTTTCTGTCACTCATAGGAGTATAGACAGGTTTTCTTTCCGTTTATTTTCATTTTATTTATGCAAAATTCTAAATTATGTATATTTTATATTATAATATTCAATTATTAATAATTTTTGACAATTATATAACTTTGTTAAATGTCGATTGATAGAGAACAGAAAGAATACAAATTATTTATCAATATTAAAGTAAATCAATTAGTTTCTATCGTTTCTGAACAATATCATAGTCATTAAATATATATATAAACAATGTTTATTAAATATATGATATAACACATTGAAGAAACGATAATAATTCATATTATTTTTGTCAGTTAAACTAAAATTAAAAAGTATAAAACATATATTATATTAAAACGATAAAATTTTAACAATGTGTAATTTTATATTATAAACATTAGATTAGGTTGAGTATCAAATAATTTACTTTTATTAGTCGTAAATACTATTGTGACATTGTGTCGATATAATTCGTCCAAGATCAGATAGACATTTTTTAAAATTAAACTTTTTTATTAAATTGCAAAATATAGAGCTATAAATTTTTTCCATAAAAAATTTATTTTACCTATAATTTTGGGTTTATCGATTTGAAAATTTTATAGAAGCCTTATAATATACTACTTAATCTTTTTACAAAATATTTTGAAAATCGTGATTGACATTTTTTTTATATGTTTTTTATTAATTTTTTTCTGATATATGAAATAATTTTTTCGGGTGAAAATAATGGTCCGATTATCATAAATAAGGTATTCTTTCTGTACCAAATTTCATCTAGTTGATACTTTATTTTGCTCATTTTTTGAATTTCCCAAAAATTTTTCTTTGAGAAGCGGAAAATTGGCGAAATTACGTTTTCCGTTATTTTAAATTTTTTATTTCTTGATACTAATTGAGTTTAGATCGTAGAGACTTGAAATTGATTTTTTTGAGTTATCACATAAGTAATATTTAAGTTTAGTAAAATTTTGGAATTGATTGGTTGATTTTTTGGCTAAATATGGAGTTAAGAATTTTTTCTAAAAATGTTTAATATTACCTTCAATTTTCGATTTAATGGTTTGAAATTTTTATAGAAATCGAATTATATACTATTTAATCTACTTAAAAAATATTTTGAAAATTGTGACTGACAATTTTTATCATGAAATGTAATTCCTTGAATTTTGATTGTAAGAATTTGAAATTGTTTTTGAATATATACACGTGTAATTTAAACTCGTGATAAAATATTGGAATGGATTATCAGTTTAATATATAGTATAATATATATATATATATAATATAATAGTATATGGAGATTTGCTCAAAATCGTATTATCTAATGCAATACTATTGCATTCAAATCTAAATAATTATAATAAACTACTAATTTCTCTCCGAGGACCGAAGGAACGAAAGAGAAACATCCAAAATTGACGTTCCCCCATTTTTTTTTTAGTTTACTAATTGTTACTGTTTAATTTGATCATTTACAATTTACATACCTAATATATATATCCGTTTTTTTGTAACCTATACGAGTGTGCACAAATTTTCTTTCTGTCTATTTTCATGTTTGTTTATGAAAAATCTTGAATTATGTATAATTAATATTATATTCAATAATTAATAATTATTGAGAATTAAATAACTTTGTTAAATGTCGATTGACAAAGAACAGAACAAATACAAATTATTTATCAATATTAAAGTAAATCGATTATTTTCCGTCGTTTCTGGAGAAACTATAATCAATAGATATATATAAACAGTGTTTATTAAACATATGATATAACACACATTGTAGATTTTTAATCCATATTACCTAAAGTTATAAGTAAATAAGGTGTCATAAAGTACATAAAGAAATATGGGCTGTGCAAGATGTGGTAGTAGTTACATATGTGTAGGTTTTCCACAATGATAACTGATAACAAAAATGATCCAATTTTAATTATTATTCTTCCCTTGGTCTTCGTTTTATAATAATATGTTGTCAATTTAAATTTAAATGTGTATCTTATGTTTGACATTTTATTGTAAAATATTTATATTGAATAATATACTCGTAAAGAAAGTAGCTGTTCATTAAAATTCATTATTGTATTACTTTTCAAGTATTTTATAATATTATTATTTATTCTTTCCTCGATTAGTTATAATTAAAAAAAAAAAAACATATACATTTGTTATTTTTTAAATTATCAATAGACAATAATCAATAATAATATAGAAATACACCTAATAATGTATGTATATTTTTAACTAGGGAATTTTTAATTTAGGGATTATTTAGTTTTAGTATAATAAGGTATACCTATGATAATATTGAGATTAACAATCGGAAAAAGGTAGGATATAAAAAGTGGGAATGTCCCTACAATCAAAACTCAATTAGTTATCACGAAATTAAAAAATTTTAAATAATGAAACCGATATTTTGCCGATTTTCAAGAATTTTAACTTTAAAAGTATAATTTATTTATAAATTATAAATTAATTTATTTTAATTAATTTATTGTAAAATATTACAATAGGTCTATAGATACCTATATGGCTATATAGATATTATAATTATAATAACATAATATTCATTATTTAATTTTTTCGGTGTTTTTCTATTTGCGAAGCGAAACGAACTTAACCTAACCGATGAGCGGAGCGACGAGTGCCAAACACGGCCAGTACTTGATATAATATTTTTGCACAAATAGTTTTTATCAAAAATTAAAGAAAGATACCGTTACTACGTCAAAACATCTAAGTATATAGTTGTACTCATTTGCTGGTTACCTACAAGTGGCAGAGGATTGGCGCTTTAAGTCTTTAGATTTTTTTAATGACTAAAATATTATAATAATATTATTATGATTTATTTTATTATAGTAATGTAGTTTAACATTTTGTTTCAATCGATCATTTCCGCTTTCAGTTTTACGAAAACTCAGAGGGATTCAGTCGGAGAATATAATCACAAACAAATAAGTCACGTCGTATGAATCGTGTGAATCGACATTTTAGACACGTATTATGTACTTATAGCTAAAAATTATTACTTAATGTATTTGAATAAAAATAAAAACAAATTTATCTAGTATTATATAATGTTAATACCTATATAGTATTTAACTTAAAACAAATACCTTCTATACAATTTTTTTATAAATTTACAAGTCTGTGTATGAAATGAAAAAAGTAAAACATGGATAACACAATATAGCAATAAAATAAACTGTATACAATTAGTATGCTTATTTAATCATTTAATTAAGAATAATATAATAAATACTCTGTAATTTTTTTGTCATCTATATTAAATGTTTAAAAATAATTTCAATGTGTAGGTGTTATAATGTACATGTTGATTTGATGTAGTTCCTATTTGTAGGGCCATAACAAAAGTGTTTTACGTTTTATATTTAACTATACCTATATGCAGTTAACATGCTATTTATATATATAATTTATGTATAACAAAAACTAAGAAAAACACCTTTTATAAATTATAATATAATATTACTATATTATAAAGTATAATTAATTTAATTTTTTTTTTTTTGTTGACTATCATATTATTATTTATTGTACTTATATTTTTTGTTAATATATATATTAGATATTAATATTAAATAATTTAGATATATTACTTTTATCTAATCGTGTTTATGTACGTACGATTGTACAAACACAGTATTAATGTCTAAAAAAAATTAAGTAGGCCTAGTATATAGTGTTATATTTATAACGAATAAAAATAGAAATTTAAAAAATCCGAACAGTCGATAAATATTCTGTGCGTTTCTCCTTCATCCCTTCGGTTCTCGAAGAAGTTAGTGATGAAATGTAATTGTGTTATATTATAAAATTAATCTTTGAATTCTATAAAATTGCATTGAAAAAGGGTCTTCATGCATAAAAAAGCACACATCATTATAAAACCAATATATTCTCAGCTTTTCTGAGCTTCCCTCAGGATCTAAAAGTAGTTACAACTTATGTAATTTGTAAAACAAAAGAATTAGTTAATATTTTATAATTATTTATTTATTTTAAAGAAATTACATTTTATAACTTATAAGATAAAATTAAGTTTTCTCGGTTTTGTTTTACCAAACTTTGTAATCTTGTCATCATTATCATAATTTAGAACACAAATATTTTAAAAAAATTTCAATTATATTTTTCGATTATTTTAGGTAGAGCTGAGTGCTGCAACTATAATTTTGAGAGCCTGGGTGAAAAATTATAATTGGGGTATGGGACTTTTATTTTAAAATTATAATAATACTTTCCATTTAACAAGGCCCCTAATTCATAGACTTTACTATTGCCTACTGCTAAAAGGTGCATCGCATCTCCGGTAGTTGTGACACTAAGTATCTGATACTTTTTTACCATTTCCTAATTCATATTTCCATTTTGTTATCCATAACTGAAATTCTGCTATTGCTAATTGCTTTAAATACATGAGGATTATTTAGAAGCTTGTATTCAGGAGATAATGACCGTACTGATCAGATCCCCCACTACGCACAAATACAACTTTTTCCATCAATATGTATAGGAACAACAATTATTTGTAGAAAAGGAATTAATAATCCATCTAATTTAATATATTATTAGAGAATTTATTTACATGTTTATCTTACCCATAAATTTGTTTTTAATAAATGTTTTGTCTACATTTTCAGACTATTTTTATATAACTGTTATGTTTTAATGTTTAGATAAAATTATACAATATGATCTCATGTTATTACAATTAAGAAAATTAATATAGGTAATTAAATATTTATATCTACGATAAATATGAATTCATATATTTTATTATACAGATTAGAAGTGTCAAGTGTGAAATATTATAAATAATTATGTACGAAATTTACAGTTAAAATATTTACGTTTTTATATATTAATGTTCAACCTGATATACCTACCATCATAAACGATACATATAAACTATAATGTAGTTAAATTTCAAATTTTTTTTTTTTCATAAATTATATATTAATTTCTTAAAATAATATATAAAATCTAAAAGGACAAAAGTATATATCTAATTACAATAATTAATTTATAACAATTTATATACATTTAAGAAAAACATTATTATTTCATAAAGGAATTAATTTTTGATTAATATTGATTGGTACAATTTTCATAATATATTGGAATGATTTGTGAGTACTGTATATGTTATATAACTCGTTTTTATTCCTCTCTAAATCTTTCTTCAAATTCTAATAATTGACTGATAAATCCACGATTAGGATTTATACAAGGTCTGCACTTGGCCACGTGATGATATGCATTACTCATGGTCATACCGCGGTATTTGATCAAGTATGCTATGCAAAATGCAGCTGATCTGCTTACACCAGCTGCACAATGAATTATGGTTGTACCTCCAGAAATATATTCCTATAAAAACACACAAAAATACGTTTAAAGTCATTTATAGTTTTTAGAATATTTATTATTTATATTCATTTCATTAATTACTATTTAATCACTTATAATTTAATAATATTTTTTTAACCCTATGTTTATTTATTTTATTTTATTATTTATTATCATATAAATCAGCGGCGTAGTGATGTTAAATTTGACTTTAATATTATATATTTTATATAATTACGAATACGACAAATTGGCACCCAACATTGAGTTTGAACTGATGACTTCGAGATTGAAAGTCTTACGCTTTTATATTAACTATCAAAAATGGGAAAAACTTAAAATATACGTAATGACATCGTTGTTATTTATATGGGGATTTCAAACACCATATGAACTCTCCTTGAACACGCCCATGTTCTTGATGACCTTATATAATGTGATAGATATATTTGTTATTTATTTATACAATTGTAACTACTAACTGTAAGCTAAAAATATTACCTGTCAATTTTTTTACGAGTTTATAAAAATACATCTAATGTTTGTTTTTACCAGTCACTATCCTTAAAATATAATAATACTTCTTGTTTTTCATTTTATTTCATTTTTTTTTCTGTAGTTTCTGGCAGAAATCATTCAAAATACCGTTGACAGCCATTTTTGGTTTGACTGACAACAACTTATTTTCCGGTTATCAGTATGTTTATGCTTAACCTAACGCGTTAGTACTAGTTTTCTTTCATGCTTGTGTGTGACGGGCTAACAGTCCAAAAGGAATTGCATACCGGGATAAGCGCCAAACGATTAATCCTCCTTGATCTCTGGCCTATATTCAATATACGCACATGGTGCATTGGTTTCCCTAATTACATATTATTTTCGTTAAAGTATACTTTAAAAATTTGATCAAATTTAACATTTTATTACTTAAGACACCTGTTGCAACATTCGAATTAAGATTTATTGATTTAGTAAACTTGCATAAAAATTTTAAATATTGAACTCTTTCCATAAAAAATACAACAACTGTTTGTTTGTGAGTTTATACTTATAGTTTTAGTTTATTATAGGTAAGTGTATATGGTATATTATTGTTTTATTGTGTATTAAAGAAACTCATACCTGACATAAAAAAAATATATTAATTTCCTCCTGTGGTTAACGATTTTACAGACAAATTAAAATCATTTTAACTTAGGTGTTATTTGTTAGTTATGAAGTAGGTATACTCAGGTGAAAAAATATAATATTAAACAAATTATATAGTAAATATATGTATATATTGAAATTACATCTACATATTAATTATGTGATAATTATTGAAATTATAGAAGGTTTAAACCTACAGGGAAAAAACTTCTCTGATAAGGGATAAGTTTTCACGGGTTCTCCGCTGCGCGCCGTTTTGTAATTTATCAAACTTACCACAGTCCAAACACTTGTCTACCCGCATGTACGTAGCTGCTGATAACGATTGTACCGATTCTGTTTATTTTATCTTATTGTTAAATGCATCATATTACCAATGATATGTATATTTAGTTTTTAAGTTTTATCGTCTATAACAAACGCCCAGTAATATTCTTTCATTGTGTTGCATATAATTATTATTTTTTTATTTACATAACTATTTATATATTTTTGGCCAAAATAACGATTGTTTGTTTATTTCACTTTAGTTTAAAATTTCCACCTAACGACAACGCTCCATATCCCGTATTTTTTTTTTTTTTTTAGCGTACGATGACGATCATACGGTGACGCGATCGTCATTGTCGATTTAAGCGCAAACATTTTTAACATTTTGAAAAATGTATTTTTTATTTTTGTAATTATATTTATTTTTAATTGTTTATATTTTAAAATAGGAATAAATATAAAAAAAATAAATAAATGAAACATAAATATTTTTTTGGGCTGGATACAGATTTTTTTCTGACTGGAGACCATTTTCGTAAGGTTTTCGTCATTATGGATACTTCTTATTCACGAAATTGGTATCCCAAAAACATAATATTTATGATTTATAGATATTCTATATAGAGGAAAATATCGAGTATCGTACTATGTAATAATATGCAATTTTTTTTATTAAACAAGTTGCTTAATATTTTAAGTGAAGTTAGTGCAACTGATTTTCATTTAGTCGATGATTATGAAAGTAAAAATTATTTTTCAGTTTACGGATTTTACGGATCCTTTTTGTATAATTTTTTAGAATAAGTGTATATTTTTTTTAATATTCT
Source organism: Eriosoma lanigerum (assembly GCA_013282895.1). Taxonomy (NCBI): domain Eukaryota; kingdom Metazoa; phylum Arthropoda; class Insecta; order Hemiptera; family Aphididae; genus Eriosoma; species Eriosoma lanigerum. The sequence goes on from CM023358.1 coordinate 42,326,654, forward strand.
TACACAATTAATTATATATATTTTTTAATAGTTTATTGTTTTTAATCATAAATTGTATAAGAAATATTAATAATAATTCGGGCGCATCGTTTTTATTACCTGTTGTATGAGATCAGCAACCGTGTCCATGTGAGGCCTAAGATCAGTTACTATGGTATCTGTAACAGGTACCTTATGATACGTGTGTACTGTGTCCGGCAGTGGTGTGTTGGGCAGTTCATCGGCGCAATTAATTAAACACGTAGGCTGTAATATAGCTACGGTTTCCTTGTCCGTGTAAATAGACAGAGCACCGCACAACGCTAATCCGGGGCAAATATGCGATACGCTAAACCTAAAAAAAAAAAAAAATTGAAGAAATTAAAAGAATATAGTTTACAAATACTTAAATAATTAACAAACAAAATAATCAACTAACTACCTAACAAGTATATTAATTATAAAGATTTTTTTATAGATATTTTTTTTTTGTAAATTGAAAATATTTTTTGAACATCAGTTATCAATTAAAAAAAAAAAAAAAAAATTAGTAAGACTAAAGCGTTATGAAAAAATCAACAAAAATATTCGGATGACATTAAATAATAATATACAGTTATAGGTAGGTTACTTAAGTACTTACAAATCAGATTTATCGAGAATAATAGTTCCGTTGACGGGGACTCTGTGTCGTTCGTGTTGCGATTCTTTGGACAGCGGTGAACACCTACCCAATACCATGGTTCCGGCCATGCTGATTGCTAATGCTGTCCGTGGTCGACACTATGCTGTTTGAAGAATGCGGATGAAACGAGCTTTTATTTAGACTATGCGCTTTACCCCACACCGGTCGACCGTCGCGCGCTCGTACGGACCAATAATTTTGGCGTATTATTCCGTCAACAATAACGCAATTGCCCACAACCGCGATGCTGTTATTATTGTTGTTTTGTTATAATCGAATTTTGTTTTTGTTATTTTGACGTTTTAGGTGACACGCACATGCAACAATTTAACGAATGCGAGCTCTAATTATACGTTTGATAATAATCGATTCTGCTACATCTCGTACTCGTATAAATTATTATCATCATACACTGGCTGTAAAATGTCAATCCATAATTGCCTACTTAAGATTTATACCTGGTACTCATACTCAGTACGGGGATAGAGAAAGGTACTGAGGGTGAAAACTCTTTATGGACCACAATATTATTTTATTTGGGAGAGAGGCAAAATTAAAAATATTTTTTATCATAATATTATAGGTAGTTACTAGGTACAGAATATGCCTAAGGTAAATTTCAATTTTTATTGAAATTTTTTTTTTTTAGATCGACTCGTGACATTTATTTTGAATACAAAAATGAAATAAATGATACAACACAATTAGTAGGTATTATATATACTAATTATTAATATTTATAAAGGAAAATAAAAAATTATGTTAAAAAAATAGAGAATATAACATTTCTAATGTGATATATGAATACGATTAGGTATAGCCAAATTCGTTTGATATATTATATAAAGAAGTTAAACTATGGAGAGTTTTAATAAGGCTAAAAGTTTAGGATAAGGAAAAAGGAACTAAGGAAGTAAGGACCAAGAAAATAAATAGTATCAAGCTATTATAAACTACGACTGTCGATTATTACGTTATATTTTTATGGGTAACTTCGTAACTTAATAATAGTTTTTTTTAATCAACAACAATTATAATACCAGGGATAACACTAGCTTTTGCCGATCCCGGGCCAAAGTTGTTTAAAACATTTGTGGAATTTGTTTTTGAATACTTTAAGTATAAGTCATGTATATTGAAGAAAACTGTGCGGGGCCTGGGACAACTGTGCCTATTACTCTTCTAATGCCGTAACATACAAATAGTAACAACAAATAGCAGATTTATCTTTTTTAAATTATATTTTTAGTAACTATCTAATACATTTATGCTATATGAGAAATATATTTCGTTGAATATAAATAATTTCAGATAAGTAGTTTTCATATCAGGAATACAGGATATACTTCACTTTAACTTAATATTGCTAATAATCAACCATTCAATCTAATACTCATGTTTTGTTTTGTGGAAAATATTTACTATTTGTATACAAATAGTTGGTACAATTAAATGTGATAATAAAAAAAATGTTATGATTACAATAAGACGTAATAACATGATATTATTATACAAGTTTTTTTTTACATTTTTACTCTGGTATATAACATTATTATATCATAAACCGATATTATTTAACTACTGATAGGTAATAATAATCAGTTAGATAAGTTTGCCAATGTCATCGTGGTTATTTTCACTATAGTCAATTAAATTTTGAAAGTAAGTATAAAATAAATTTTGAATATTATTGTTTATTTTACGATTAGCTTCTGAATTTCAAAAGAAATTTTTCCGCAATGTTTCACCGCTGTACGGGAACCGTGGCGACGATGATCGGTTGAATGAAACACGTGTGCTCGGGGGCTCGGAGCTTTATTATTGCGCGTCGGCGTCGAGGTGTTCTGTATTTTTGGCGCGATTCGTGCGACGGTCGCCTCTGCCGCCTGCCATCGCGGGGCCGCAAAGAATGCGTCGACGAAAATAGAGCACCGCCGCGTCGTTCTTCTCTACTGTCGTCCCTCGCCTACATCGTTTACCTCACGGCCTCGTCCGACCTACACGGACACCGAATTGTTTGCATATTTTCCGCGTGACATGTTCTTGTTTACCAAAGCTGACCCCGGAGGCGCCATGCCATAATATATTATATTATTATACCGCTCGGTGCCCGCCACTGCCGTGATTCGCAGCCAGCCTGCCATCGATCCATAATCCATATATGCGTACGGATTATATTAATATACTCCGTGCAACGAGAGAGATATTTTTATAGCTGTAATTCTTATACGGTAGGATAATACGGAATCACAATAGTCATACCTTATACCCAAAGTATACGTTTATAAATTATAAAATTAACGATTATACCAACATAATATAATTTAATAAGTAACTATATCCCGCCGAGCAGCAGAGTAGTTATCAATATATCTTGGGAGGGATAGACATTTTTAAATTTTTTTACACAAACTGTAAATGTTCACTAAATTTTCAAGTACAGAGAATACTTGTATAAGTAACTGAGAATAGTGTTTATATATTATTAGACACTGGGGTGATCTATCACCCTCATACCGCCACTGCTACCAAGTATTTGTAGGTAAGTATATCTGTAAAATTATTATTATATTTTTCATGTTATTATCGTCACTTGTATATTTTAAATTTGTCATTTTAAAATATGAACGAAGCGATGCAATGAATGTATTGTCATGTAAGAAAGGCTTATGGTAGATAATTTTGTTTACTTAGTATAAGACGTAAGCAATAGTGTAGTCGTAAAAAAAGTTTTGAGTATATGCAAAAAATTCCCAAATTATATAATTATATTCTAAGTTTCTCATAATTTGAAATATATCATTTATTAATTGTAAGTTCTAATTGTAAATTACATAAATGTTTTAATTTTTTTTAATTTCATAAAATATTAAATATAATCCGATTAGCGAATAATGATTATGGAAAAAACTAAATTGATTATATAAAAAATATTCATATTCAAATTATTTTATAAGTATACGCACTATAGTAAAAACTGAAAAGTTGTTATAGGTACGCCGCATACCCGCGTATACGCTCCACTACACCACTGTCACATAAATAATTATATAATCTATATAAGTATCCAGTTATAGGTTGTACTCATAATTTATTTTTCAATGATTTTCTTTAACGGTGAAAAATACCATCCGAAAATACGAAAAAATGTCAAAAATAACTGGAAGCTCGTTTTAGTTATTTTATGATTATTCAAAAAATAATGAGCGTAGGTAGAAACTAAGGACACTAGAGAGTATTTATTTAGATATTTTACATTCGTAATATCTACATATAGTTTTTTTTTTACATATTTTGATATAAGTTATTCTTAATGTTGAATATTTTGTATATGCTTTTATATATATTAGAAGAATTCTATAATTTTAAATATTTTATATGATCTATGAATACAGTTAACAGGTATATTTTACTAAAATTAAATCGGCTCGACGAATGAATTAAACGCATTAATTGGCTTTATTATTAACTCTTGTTATTTAAAAATTGTTTAAAGCCTATATATTGATTGTCAATTGTTAGTATTATTTAACATAATAGACAAAGAATATGAAAAATGTATAACAATATCTATTTAACTTCTAATAACCGATTTCGTCTAAATTTTAAATCTTGAATATATAGGTTTATTTTTTTATTATCCTTACTATACTTTAACCTACATATGCTATATAAGCTACATATACAGCGTCATAGGTATAGCTGATATTCATTATGTAGAAAGATAGGTAAAAATATAAATATTATTTTTTAAATTCGTTCCAGTAATATATATTGTTTCAAATTTAGATATAATTTATACTGCAAATGAAAAATTATATTTTATTCAATAATCGCCAGTCTTATTTTATTATAATTATCACGAGTAACTCTGATGCCTATAATATCCATGTATCATATATTCATATGTGACATTGTGGCGCCTTTATTCTACGACATTCTTGCCAAATTTTAAATTGATATTACTTAAATATATATAAATGAGCGATAGCGGTATGTATAATATATATTAATCAGTCACCAGAAACTTAAAATTTCATAAACATCTAATTTATGTTACGGTTGTAAATTTTTGTAACAATAATTAATAATTATATATTAATGTATGCGAGAAAAGTAAAATATAGTGTGTCTTGTATCTCAATAATATATTACCTATAACTAACTTTAGCTTACAAAAGTATTTTCAAAAGTACATAATATATTAAAATTAGAATGTATTAATAAAATAAACAGTTTTTGAACATACAAAATTTAAATTATGTAGCCATGCAGATTTTGAGTCTATTTCAATAATTGAATTACATCTATTAAAATACTGTGCACGTGAAATTAAGTACCATTAGAATTCAATACAGTTTTATAACCTATATTACATAAATAAGGACTATATAGTATAGCAAAATTAAAAATTTGGTAAACAATTTTTTTTCAAAACCAAATAATAATAAAAACAGTATTAAATACGTTATAAGTCTGTTCTCATTTTTATTCAAATATAAATAAAGTATTGAAAATTGAATGCACTTTACTGTTTTTACTTCAATACTAAAGAAAATATATATCTTAGAAACTCAATGACTGAGATAATATATAATAATCTCAAATTATAAAGTATTACAATTTTTTTCTAATAATACATTTGTCTTAGAATCGATATGGACTAGACTAATACTATATGATAGAAATCCATAAAACTATAACTATATGTCTATATATGTAACTATAGCTCAAGTATTGGATAAAATGGCCAAACTATCAAGAAAATTATAGATCTTTTACCTATTATCATGATAATAATAATATATTTACCTATATACACTATACAGGTATATAATATAAATATATAATATATAAATAATTATAATCTTTTAATAAATTAAATATGTTATATTAAATAAAATAATTATTTATTTGTATTTAATTTTCAGCTTTTATATTCTTAGCGAGTAAGAAATATATTGGTTTTACAAAGGTGTTTTTTTTTTTTTTTTGTATCTGGAAACATTTATTTTGGGTAGAAACAATCGTCCGATTATCACAAGTAGGGTATGATGCTTTCGGTAGTAATTTTTATCGAAAGCATACCCTATTCATGGAAATTAGGCCATTATTATATTTACTCGAAATAGATGACTTCAGTGTTTTCAGACTAAAAAAAAAATGATAAAACCGATGCCTCGCTTAGCTCAAAGGTAATGCTTCAATTACTAGTATGTTTAAAAGCCATCGGTGGAATACATGTTTTCAGTTGTTCAAAACACAAATAATATTTCTGATAATCCCAACCGTTGTCTACCAAGCACCTGGAAAGATAAAATACAATTGCTGATTGTCTGGTAGCATGAAGATTATAATATATACAAGTGCAGTAATTTTAGTAAACTAATAATTTTATCAACACATTTCATAAAGTAAATCTTCCTTTAATTGAATATCCTCTCACCATGATTGACACAATTCTCAAGTTACTTATTTCTGATAGTTCTTGCACTTATTAAATTTAAAACCTCCTAACCATCTTCCATCTTTAATAAAACACCTGTCCATAATATGAATGAATTTCTACCAATTATACTTTTTAAACCTATTATATTATAAACCTTGTTACAATTCCAGAACTTGTCTTTCCTCATACAATTAATTAACAGTAGTTTTATCTTTTTTCTTTTTTCCCCTTTTATAAAGATGCAACCTGACTTCAATCACGTGCCAATTTAAATTATACTTTAACTTAATATTTATTATATTTATTATATCAGTGTTTTTTTGTAAATATTCTTGCAATTTCTTGTAATTTTTTTTTCTAATTTTGAGATATGTGTATGAAATGAAAAATGTAAAACATAAACGCAGTATAGCAAAAAGAATAATTTGTGTACAATTTGTATGCTTATTTAATATTTTAATTTATAATAATATAATAAAAACTCTGTAATTTTTACATTACTTATATTAGATGTTTAAAAATAATTTCAATGTGTAGGTGTTTTAATGCACATTAAGATTTTATGAAGTACCTACTTGCAGGGCAATAACAAAAGTGTATTGCGCCTTATATTTAACTGTATACGCGGTTATACATGATTTACATAATTTATGTATAACAAGAACAAAAATAACTTCCTATAATATAATCATATTGTAATATTTTTGTATTATAGTAAGAATACCTATTACTTTTAGGCTATAGTTAAACATTCTTTTGTACTATTGACTATCATATTGTTTGTATATATTTGATATTATGTATATCGTGTTTATGTAGTTAAGATTGTACAATACTACAAATAAAATAATAATAATGTTCCAAAAACAAAACAAATAAGATACCTATATATTAAAATCTACGAAAAGAAACAAAATTAAATAAACATGGTAAACAGTATAGTTATAATGAATACACTAACAGAAATTCTAAAAAACCGGGAAGTCGATTCTGTGTGTTCCTACTTTGCTCTTTCGATCCTTGGACAAATAAGTGGTAAAATGTAATTATGGTGTTACCTATATTAAAATTAAGCTTTAAAAAAATTATTCTGAGCGAAACTCTGTCACATATACAGGTTAACTAACCTACCTATTGATAATATTTATTTGTATAGATTTTCTTTATTTAACAAAGTATGTACAACAGAAAAATTAGTTATCATAAAATAATAAAATTAAAGTTTGTCAAAAATGTGGCTTCCGCAAATTTTGTCAAAATTGTCTTTGACCAGGATTTCCTTAAAGTTTAAATCCGGCCCTGTCCATAAGTATACTGTATACAACATACTTTTAACTTATTAAGTAAATAGTTATTTTTTTTTATTAATAAAGTATTAAAAAAAATTAAAAACTGTTTACAAAATAAACGTTTGTTTATTTTGTAAGTTTACACAGTTGTTTCTTATATAAGTAGTCGGATGTTGGGTCGTGTAACAGTTGATGTCAGTCAACACTGACCAATTCAATGATTGATATGATCTCGTGAGTGTAATGAGTAATGACTATTGATATTATTGGCAACTGCAGTAGTACATTTTCAAGCGATGGAAGAATGTTTCCGGACAATATGTTGGAATGTGTCGTTATATAGCGCGACAGATGATGTTGGAGCACGTGCGACTAAAAAAACTATATACTTTTTTGGAACATATCCAATTTAATATTTCAATGGTCTGACGGTGAGAATTTTATACCTAGGTAATAATAAATTAACATTAGTTGGCGACTAACGGGGGGCGGTTTATTTGGCATTTGTCAACTACGAAATGCGATGGTATTTTTACACTGTACCTACACGCAGGTACATAAGTTTATATTATTATTAAATATTATAAGAATCCATTATATATTTTTTAAAATAGAATATATTACATTAAACTACAGTAAAAATGTACAATATCACGTCTTAACACTGCTTTGTATGAAAGTTCAATATTATGTAAATAAACTGAGATTCATCAATATTTATCAAATATAGCGAACATGTTAAACATTTAGACATTATCGGTTATCCTACGAGATATCGACTATTGGAAATCAGTTGTCCGTAAGGAATATAAAATTAATTGAAGTATTTTGTATTCATAATAAGTAATAATGCAAGTCATTAAATTAACAATTGTTATAATATAATAAATAAAAATAAATCGAATATTACGAATACGATAGGTAGTAAAATAATTAATATACTTAATACTCAGTTGAAAACTGTTAGTAAACACAGTGGCGGTGATAGAAACCTATCTTTTTTAGCCCCGTGAAACTCATATAGTATGAAATGAGAGTCCTTTATTATTTTTTATTATTTTAAATTAATTTTTGTAATAAATAATAATTTGTAGGTACTTTTAGCTATGTTACGTGGACCTCATTATTAATTAATAAAACGGTATTTTTAAAATTAATTTTTCGTCAATTTGTATTATATATTTAAATATAGGTATTGATTTTTAATCTATTTTATATTGTAAAAAGTGATATTTATTATAATTTGGCGTATTAAGAAATTACCGAATTTCGAATAATTTCAACTTTTTATGATAATCGGAAGATTTGGTTAAAATCCATGTTACTTTAAAAAACCCTAGGGAGATTATTTAACTCCTATACTATTTAATATTTTTATTAATAATAAATCAAATGCTGTTTCTATTTCCAAAATTTTGTTTTTAGCTGATGAGTGATAATGCAAAAATTGACAAGGAAATTAAATGTTTAGATGACGCTAAAATAATTGTAGTAGGCCTATCTATATATGGTAGTGGTACACACTAGATTTTTTTGGGGGGTTTGTGCTTATAATAATTTCCTAAAGAGGGGAATCTTGTAGAATAAGCAGTAATATAGGAAAAAAATTAATAATATATTTTCACACTGTAAATTTTACGTCACTGCGGGCTTTATTGCATGAACGTATACTGGATTTTGAATCCAAATTTAATAAAGGAAAATATTTCGGGGGAGTGATAACCCCTTATCCCCCTTGTGTATGCTACAGATATAAGGTTAGGTTATAAAATGATTTGTATTTAAATTTAAATACATGTTATAGTGTCCTTTTCCCAAAGAAAAACTATTGAGATACTCGAAAACCAAACTTTCTTTTATAAATGATCATAAAGGTAATAAATAAATATAAATATTATTAGAAATAAATTATCTGCTAAACTAGATTTCTTAAAACGAACATGACGAAATTTTAAAAATAAATTTACATTAAAAAATGTATGGGTATACAGGTATACTATTACTTATAAGTCCGTTTTCTTTCTTCAAAGTTCTTACTTTGATTAACACAAAGTCTACATAAAATTCAAAATAATGTTATAGGTACATAGGTATTTATATTTTCAATGTTGTGTTCATAAAACCCCTCAGTACGAATATGTAATTATCTAATTTGAAGATAACCAAATTAAAGAATACGTTTTTTATGAAAATTTTAATGTGTCTACTTCCTTGTTTCATCAATACGGCAATTTTCGGAATTTTTTCCTATTCAATTAAAATATGAAATATTACTTACTGTGTGTTACCTGTGTGTAACTTACACCTACATCATAAAAAAAATTATGATGAACAAATATAAATTATATCTTTTACATAAAAATTGTAATATTATTAAAAATTTTATACATATAATATATTAATATATAAACATACTACTTATATTATATTATACCTAATATTATATAATATAATAAATTAATTTTTAAATTGTATTATTTGAGTTAAATACATATCAATTATATAATTTTAAGCGTCGTCAGGATGGCCGAGCGGTCTAAGGCGCCAGACTCAAGGTTTCCTTGTTTGCCATTGCGGTGAATCAGTTGAGCGTTCTGGTCCTCATCTGAGGGCGTGGGTTCGAATCCCACTTCTGACAATTTTTTTCATTTTTAATTTAATTTTAAACATTTTATTTATCAGATATTAATTAAAATTAAAATTAAAATTAGAATTAAAATTTGAATATTACAACTTTTTACAAGTCCATCATTTTAAAAGCTTGTATAATATGTTTATTTAATAAATCATATTGTTCACCTGAATGTATTGGTTATGTAAAACAAGATTTTTCATTACTAAATACTACTAATATACTACAGAGAAGGACCAAGACAAGCTTGGAGACCATGCACTTTTCATATTCTTTCAAAAATTTTGTAAAAAATAGTATCAAACTATTGGTGATGCCTTAGTTGCAGGTGCTGTTTCTGGAATAATAATCATAGAAACATTTATAATAGAGGCATTTATATTACTTGTAAATCAAGGTACCCGTGTAGATTGTATAACAACATAAGGTACGATGTGGAATTATAGTACCATGTGAAAAATATTTGATATAGATCAGAATTCTAACAGCTGCTTACATCCATCAAATTCTAATAGACAATTATGTTTTGCTTCTGACTTTCCACACCTCGTAAAAATTTAAAGTCTAGAATTATTAACAGTAAAATATTGGAAGTAAATTGTAAAATACAAGAATGAATTTGATATTTAATAATATTGAAAATCTTTAGTCTTACTAATATGAAACAAAATTAATTATTATAAGTGGGAACGTCAATTTAGAATGTTCCTCCTTCGTCTCTTCGGTCCTCGGAGAAATTAGTGGTTTATTATAATTATTAAGATTTGAATGCAATAACATTAGAAAATATGATTCTGAGTGAATCTCAATATATTTAGATATATTATACTGATAATCCATTTTAAGATTTTACCATGAATGCAAATTATACATGTATATATTTAAAATAAATTTCAAATTCTTGCGATCAAAATTCAAGGAGTTTTCTTATCATGATAACAATTGTCAGTCACAATTTTTAAAATATTTTGTAAATAGATTAAATAATATATGATTAGGTGTCTATAAACCAGGGACTGAAACCGAACCCGAACCCATATTTTAATCTAGTCAATTGTAGGTTTTTTTCGGTTTTTCGCGGTTCTAAAAAATAACATTTATATGTTATATATTTTTTTTTTTGTAATTTCAAGAATTGTTATTGAAGAATTAATAGGCCACAGAAAATTGATTGTCTGTAAAATAATAAAATATTATTGTAAATATGAATTATTATATGTTAATAATAGAAATAAAATAATATGGGCGCATATTATTTCAGTTATAATCTGGACACATGCGGAGATATACTTGTTATTTTTGTAAATGTTTATAACATAATCGGTATAATATCATATATATATATATATAGTTAAATTTAGATAATTCTGAAAAATGTTATCTGTTATTTTGAGAAAATTAGAAAAGTATAATACAATACAACATTATACATAAACAGTGGTGCTGTAGCAGTGGAGGGGGGGAGCAGAGGGGACATTTGACTCCCCAATAAATATATCGGGGAGCAAATTATAATTTTGCCCCCCTGAAAATTTGTCATTTTATCATAGTTATACAATTAATATTTATTACTTAAACATTTTAGAGTTATAGTTTATATTTAAATTACATTTTTATTATTTTTAATATTTATATAAAATAATATGTAATAAAATGAATTTTGAAAGTTGTATAACAAATAAAATTAAAAAATGTAAAACATTAAAATTGTTTTTAGTTTTATATTCAAAATTAAATTAGGTAAATAGTAGTAGGTAATAGTAAAGTTTTTTCAAAGCAATTCAAAATTTTGTATTTAGCCAAAAAATCAACCAATCCGTTTCAAAATTTTACTAAATGTAAATATTACCTATGTGAGTATTCAAAAAAATATTATCAAGAAATAAAAAAATTTTAAAAAACGGAAAACGTAATTTTGCCAATTTTCCGCTTCGCAAGGAAACAATTTTGAGAAATTAAAAAAATGGGTTACATAAATTACCAACTAGATAAAATTTGGTACGGAAAGGATACCTTATTTGTGGTAATCTGACCATTATTTCTAACCGAAAAAATGTTTTAGTAAATAAAAAAAAAAAGAAATAATATAAAGCCCATACAAAAAATTGTCAACCTAAAGATGCAATTTGCTAAATTTTGTCAAAAAAAAATTGAACATAATCTTGTAAATATTTAGAGTTCACTATTACAAAATATTAAGAAAAGAGATAAAGTATATTGCTAATTAATATTATTTTAAAATAAAAAGAATGAACAAATTAATAATCAGATACCTATTTAAAATAAT
>CM023358.1:42348974-42438571 GCA_013282895.1 Eriosoma lanigerum
TCTTAAGGGAGATTTTTGTCCCTTTAAAATCCCTTAAATTTCACGAATTAATTAAACATTTAATATAAATTTATTATACAACTATTATTCTGCTTAATAGTCCCTCCAAAAATTTAACTAGGTTTTCGCCAAACGTTTTTAATATTTTACTCCGTCACGTTAGATGTGAATGAAATGGAAAACAATCCGTTTCGTTCCGTCGTAATGGAATCGAAATTATTTCTACAGTAAATAAAAAATGTAAAATTGATAATGAACATATTATGTAAGACTAATCGAAATACTAAAAGGCAGATAATATTGTAATAAACACCAAATACTACATTTTGATTTTAATTAAACGTTTATAAATTATATTTCATATTCAGACTGTTAAGAACTATTTTTTTTATAATATAAAATCGAGTACGTCGCGCAATAAGTGGTAGGTAGGTATTTATTTTTTATGCCAAGTTTGTACATTAAATACATAAACATAATGTATCATAATGGTGATTTCCATAATCTACACCAATAATGTTTCTAAAATACTTTTAAACAAGTGAAATAAATACTTAGTATATAAATAAATGAAAAACCACTCAACTTTCTTTGGACTAGTTATTTATTAATATTTTCAAATAAAACAAATAGTATTATAAGTTACATATTGATAAATGTTAATAAGGCTTTAATAAATATTCATCTGGGAACCAACATTTTCAATTTAATACATTATTAAACTAAATACTTATGTACTAATCATTATTATCAAAAAATAAATTCAATTAAAAATTTTCTAACTATAATTTCCTCTAAATTCAAATTAAAAATAACACAATGTTTCTAAAACAAGTTTTGTGATACTTAAAAAAATAGTTAAAATTTGAAATATGTGCAAGTTTAATTTAAATTTTAGATTCTATACACAAGAATATATTAGATAATAAAATAACACTTTAAATAATCAAATTATATTTTACTTAATATTTTTATGTTTAATGAATAATTTTCTAATAAAATGCTGACAAAATAAAATAAGAAATATATTAAACACTCGAATAAGAGTTGTCGTTACAATCATATTATACAGTGTCAGCCTGGGTCAGGCTGCAAACAACTAACCTATTTCTATAAATGGAGGATTTTCTCTCAAATGTAAATTTTAAATTATATGATATAATAATTTGTTATTGTTATTTGTAGTTTTGTTTTTATGTTATGCTGTATTATAATACTAGCATACATATAAGTATATGATTTGTGAATCGTTAGGTAGGTATTAGGATATTAGGTATACCTAATATCCTCGTTTGTTATTGACTATTAGTCATTTCTTTGGAAATTTTGGCTCGTGCTTTTTCCGACCAAGTTCATGTATAAGTTTTAATATTATAACATTATATTTTATTGCATACTCGTTAATTGTGGTAGTTATAATATATGTTTTGTATTTTTTTGCGTAGGTACTTGTGTTTAATAATTAAAAATATAAATTATAACTGGTACTAAATAAGTATGTGCAGGGCCGTGTTTAAGGGGGGGGGGGGCAAAATGAGCAATTGCCCCCAGCGTCAAAATATTCTTAATAAAATATCGGCGTTCAAAATTTTTTTTATGTCAATTAATATGTGTTGGGGGAGGTAAAAAGTAAATATGCAGCATTAAATTTATTTTGCCCCCAGCGTCTTCAACTCTAAATCCGATATTGAGTATGTGAACTCATTAGTCATATCATTGAATGATTTAATATATAAATAATATATAATACTATATTAAAGCCCCAAGGAAAAATTACAGCCTGGGCCTTATATGCCAGGTCGACACTGGTATATGAAGTACATAGGTACAAAAAAAATTAATTAATTAATTAAAATAATATAATATAAGTAAAATACAAAAATCATTATTCCTTTTTCACACAAATTTATATACAATACAAATTATAAACTAGCAATAAATATATAAATTTATAACTTTAAATATAAGTACTATTTTTAAAACACCCTGTAAAAATTGATTTTCTTAACAACTAATAATAAATTATGAGTTTAATGGGATAGACAATAACAATTATATAAAAACTACGTAATAAACATCTACATAAAATGGTTTTTATATTATTGATAACTTTATAACATACAACCCTAATATTTTAGTTATTGTATTACAATAACCAGTGCCATAGAAACTGTAGTGCGGGTTCATTGCAACGGGGCCCCCATACTTTTAGATTTTAGAGATCTATACTCTAAAGCTATTAACAAAATAATATTTAAAAAATATATAATGATTATTAAATTTTAAATATTAATTTCAATATTTCTAACATTATTTATTACATTACAATAATTACATAAGGAATGAACATTTTTTTAAAAGGGGAGGACCAATGACCCCTAATTACGGCACTGACAATAATATATTATATCATAGAATACCTAATCTATATTATATTCTTATTTACAGAAATATTCGATCTTCAATAATTTTTTTTATAAATATTTTAATTACATTATTAGTAGTTTATAATACATTACTAATGGTAACTTTAGCAACACAATTGGTGATACTATACCAAAAGAGGAAACTCATAGAATCAATTTGCGATGAAGGCCAACTAATTAACCATGTTAATGGTGAAAACCAATTAGATGGTAATGCATTTAGTACTGTTCGATGATAGTTGTAATACACAAATGCAATATTTAAAATTACCTAAAAAAAAAAAAACAAAAATACATTATTACATGATGTATTATTATGTTCCATATTATAATAAAATAATAAATCTAAAAATTGTATATTATCACATCAGATATTGATTATAAACTTTATTAATTGTAATTATTACATTATAGTTTTTATTATTATTATTAAGTAAATTAATTAAAACAATTAAATCTATGAAAATAATATGTGATAATAATCAAAGGGTGAAGTAATATGAAAATTACTATAATCTGTATAATATTATATTAACAGTAAAATAAAAATGTTAACAAAAGCATTTAAATAATTAATCGTCTTCGCATTACCTCCTAACTATATGTGGTCAACCACTCTAGTCCTACAACTCCATAGATTTATAATCACTTATATCTCATCCATTCACACAAACTATCTTCTTATCATTCTCAATTCCATCTATCCACCTCTTCATTACTCTTCCATTTCCCCTCCTACCAACCACATTAATTTCCATAACAACTCACACTGTCTTTGAATCATCTCTCCTCATAACATAACCAAACCATCTCAGTCTATTCTCTCTCATTTTACCTACAATTGATGTGACTCCTACACTATCCCTTATATATTAATTTCTTATTCTATCCATTTTAATTACTCCACATATCCAGTAACAGATTTTTAACATTTTCTTGGGGGTGTCCCTAAAAAATAATATAAAATTGTATAAAATCTATAATAATCATATTATTATTATCAGTAATTTATTGTTACATACAGGTTTATATATGGGAACATAAGTACATTTCCGTTAAAGTATACAAAAATAGATAGGATAGATATTAAACATTATACTTTAACATATTATTTCAAAATAGGTAAATCAAATATATAACATTATATCGGTGTCTAGGAAAGATCCATTAAATCTGCCACTGCACACATTTATTTAAACGTTCTCATCTCCGATACTCATTCTCTGTTCCATTTTTTTATATATATTGCCAAACCTCTGATTCATGAAATGTAAATATTTAAATTTAAATAATTCAAATAAGTCATTCAAGTAATTAAATTTCTGAAAAGGGATACAAAAAAATACAGAAATTATCTTTGATATTATATGACGTTACATGTGCAATTTAATACACCAACATAATTTAAATAAAATTAAACATAACAATTGAAAATATACTTACAGAAAAAATATATATAGATACTTGACAAGTCAATTTTATTTTAAAATTTTTAGATGCACTTTCTCTAACTGTAATGCAAAATGTTATGTACAATTTTAAATAAATATCACTATTATTATTTATTATAATCAAAACTTACTATTATTTTTTAATTGTTCGTTTAGCTTGTTAATTGTGCGCTGTAACTTTGTATGTTTAGCAAACTCTTTTACAATAGAAATTTCAGATTGTTCTTTCTTTAAACACAATACTTTGGATCTTATATCGTGGTTTTCATTGTTGTTATCTAAGAACCACGAAACTAGCTATATAATAGACACAAATATAAAATATAATTTATATAAATAATTATAGTTAATTAGAGTACAAAAAATACAAACAATTAACTTTAAAAGTATACAGGAAAATAATAACTTATTTATTTTAATACATCACATTTACCTTTGGAATAAATTTAATTGAAATCATATTACTGAAACTAACAATAATTGACCAAATCAACAAATACATGTTGATTTTATAAATATAAATACAAGACTGATTTTGTAGTTTTTTTATTATAATTTAGAAAAATAAATACTATAATAATAAACAGTTCGTCAGTACCTACATTAAAATATTAAATTAAAGTTTGAAAACCAAATTTGTCCAAACAATTTCTATTTTTCTTATCGGTTAAGACTACCAGCACTATATAATCCGTGTCTATTATCAGTGATATCAGTATTGATAAGGTCAACTTACAATTTATAATGTTTTCCTTCACACTACACCAGTTGCACTGGTGCACATTTCTATAATATAAAACTAGCGTACGGCGTACCTTGTGCATATTTTTAAAATCTGTTTGCGAACATGAAACTAGAATACTATGGACCAGTATATATGGTGGTGGGGGTGTTGAACGGGCTTAAACCACCCCATGACCAGAAAAAATAATTGCTATTAATAATATTATTTTGCCACCTGTTTTAGATTTTGCATTATATCATTGTATACGGGTACAGAACATGTTTATTAAATTTTTTTGGCAATTTATTTTTTATATTATCAAATAGTGAAGGGGTGGGACTTCGGCATCATAAAGTTTAGGTTCTAAAAAAAAATCTAAACCCCTTCCCCTTTAAAAATTACTAAATACGCCTCTGCTATAGACCTTTTATGGCTTACTCGTGTATTCTGCGCATGCGTAACACAATTTGTGTTCATTTAAATAAAAACTCATTTTTTTTTTTTTATTATCATATTATTTATATTCGTTGAATTTTTTAAAATTATTATGTCAACATATTGTGTTCTAAATATAATATTTATCGCGTAAAACTTGTTTCAAATAACCAAAATCAAATTATTCTAATGTTACTTATTCATAATTTCGTAAATAATAGAGTGATATTTTTACGAAGTATGTATAATGTAGGCCAACTGCAGTAGCGTATTAAGAATTTTGGCATCCTGGGGCAATTTTTATTTGGCACCCTTACCGAATAATGCTGACATATGTGCGAATACTTAAATTTTGTTCTATCCTATTTTTTATTTTTTTATTTTTGGTAAAATATAAAATATTTAAATGAACTCTCTTATCAAAAAATAAAAAAATAATTACAATTAGGTACACATTCTTTTAGATTTAACAAAGTATTAATTTATTGATTACATTCAAATAATTATACTAATAACGTGTTTTTTATATAACAAAAATCTAATAATATATATTTTTCTTTAAACTTACGAAATTAATAAGTAGGTACTTTTATAATCACTTAAAATTAAATCTTTTTACTCGTTTTTTTTTCTGAAGCAATAAATGAATTTATTATATTTTATATCATCATATTAGATATTTCTAACTTATTCTTCTAATTCTTCTCTCAACGTTTAATGTAAAATTAGTTTACTGACATAATGTAAAATAACTCTCATTCAAATCGTCATGACTTTTTTTTGTTTATACATACATTTTTCTATAGAATATACATATATCATATATAATTGTCTAAATAAGTTATTATTATAATATTTATAATTCTTCTTATAATATTCTGGCACCCCTAAATCCTAGCGCCTTCGGGAATTTGCCTTAGACTGCCCTCTGAGTACCTATATACCTGTATAACACGCCACTGAGATCAAGGTGGTTCTATAAAAAAATTCAAAACAATATTGGATACATTCTTTAAAATCAATGGTAAAAGTAACGAGAAAGCCAATTTCAAATAAACTTTTAATTTTGAAGTTCTACTCGCTACTCTTCAAAACAAGTTTTAAAATACCTATCTAGATATACTATCTAATGATAATTACTTTTATTCATGTATTTAGTGGCGTATTTAGAGATTTTTTTTTCGGGAGGACAATATTCTTTCGTTTGAAAATATAATTATAGTTTGATCATAGAACCGTTTTTTACGTCCACCCCTTTACATTAATATATTTTTTTATTATTATCTATAATTTATCACGTTCTACACTTTTACAATTTGAGATTAGCCATAAATTTCTTTAAAAAAAAATTAGTGGGTATTTTAACCCCCAAGACACCCTCTAAATACGCCACTGCATGCATTGGTAAGTATAATTTAGAATATAGATATGAATATTATATTTTGATAATATATACTTACACTTAATGTAATTTTATACATACAGGCTAACTATTAACGATATATCATTATAAACTATTTATTTTGAGAATTAATTTTAAGAATAATACTATTTAAAATTTAATTATTTAATTTTAGTAATTAGATATTAACGCATAATTATGAAAGTATAACACAAGCTAATTATTTTCTATTTAACTTAATAATATGACTTCAATAGTTTATATTGCTTTATAATTATGTATGTTTTTTTTATGTCTGTAAGCATAAATAATGATCCGATTCCCACGAATATCTAGAGCTTTCGATAGAGAATTGCATCTAATTGGTAAAAAAATTTTCTTTATGATAATACAATTTTGATTAATTGATTTAAATATTGCATGATAACTAATGCAATTTTTAACGCAGAGACTTTATTGAGTATTAACATAGATGTCCTACAAATGAAAAACAACTTTAGAACTATTACATTAATTATGAGTCTATAAATATAAATATAGAATTTTTAAATTTTACAAAAGTAATTTTATTCTCAATAATGTTTAGGTAACATTTCAGGTATTTGCGATTTTGGATTTTATAGTTTGGAAATTTACTTAATAGTAGCATAACCATCTAACTTTTTAAGTATTATTAAACCTTCTAAACAATTTCGTTAATTGACAGACGAAGTACTATCAGTATATTATACGTATATGGTATATTTGACTGAGTTGTGCTCAAAATCTTTTTTTCAAATTCATTATTATTGCATTAAAATCTTAATTATAATAACACTTTAACATTCTAACTAAGAATATAATTAACAAATGTCATCGGTTCCAATAGCTTCAACTGAAAGTTCACTTTAACCCATCTTAAAGTCCAAACTGATTCACTAGAAAATGACAATATTAATCTATTTTTTAAAAGATAATGAAGCAGAGTATCTCATATTTTGACTTCAATGTAATAAACTATTTTTTTTTTCATATGAGGAATCTTCACTCTATAATATCAGAAATAAAAAAAAATACTTGAAAAAATCGGGTATTTTGTTAGACAAATAACAAATATTAGATATCATCAAACAAAATATCCATTACCTTGTCCTTCGTTGACATTGAACCGAATTTTATAATTAGGTATTATAAGGAAATAATAGTGATATTTTTAACATACCTAACCCTAACATCATTGTTACATATAAAAATGAAAAACAAAGAACCTCATGAATAATGACAAATACCACAATGCTTGAATTGTCAATCATACGGGCATACAAAAAGCTATTGTGCTTATACTCTCATACACTTGTTAAATATGGATAACTTCACACTACCTCAAATAGTATCAAATCATGTGACTCACTTGCTACATGTGCTCTTTGGGATAGCAGTCGCCCTGCAACTTCTATAACGCTGCAAATCTCCAAATAATTATAAACGTATTCACAAATTACATCAAAAACTATCAAATGCAACTCTATCCTGTCAAACAAGAACAATCAACAAGAGGTTCTCAAACAAACACGAAAATTCGCTCATATGTTAATGTAACAAATTTTAAGTCTATCATCAATATCAATATCAATATCATACCTAACCTATTGCTTTCCCTTCTGTCAAAATTTATCTCCAATCTAATAGACACTAACCATCATACATAATGCTTACATATTTACATTAAATTCTTTCTTGATTCTCTTATAAAATTCAAATGGTCTCAAAAATTATAAAAATGAACTAATAATAAATCCTAAGAAAAAAATTATATTGTGCTTATATCTTATAATATATTTTACAAACCATTCCTACACTTATCTTTTTAGTTTAAATTTAGTGAGTTTCTTGGTTTTGTCTTATCTTCAAGATCATTTCTGGGTCCTGGAGATATAAACTATAAAGACTATGAAGTTAAAATCAATCCATCCACTGAATAATATTACTCCACTAAGGAATATGCTCAACCGTCTCCATCAATAATAAACCTCTCCCAAGGGTAAGTTTAATAAATACGCTATTTAGGTATTCTCATCGATCGAATACTTATATGAACCATCCACATAGTCAGTAAAGTACGCTCGATTAACCACCGTTTTCGCCGTCTTCGTAATTGGTTTACATAAAAATACTTAAAACTCCCAGTCAAATTAATTACTAAGACCTATGTGATCATACAGCATCCAACTTTGGGGCGCAGCAAAAATTTCTAATACAAATCGTATCCAGAAATTGCAATCTTAAATTCTACGTTATATAACAACTTCTCCCTTCTATGTATCCGCAATTATATCTTCAATAATGATTAAAAAATCCCCACTATAACTGAGTAGGTAAGTATGAATTACAAAAGATATGACAAGTCGTCTAAACCATCATCCAAACCTATCCAATTCACACATCAATTCAATACTAGGTGATTTTTAAAGGATATTGAAAAGGAGATGGTGTCGTGATCTACTTTAAAAATAAAAATATAATAATATGTTATTAGCGCCGAAGTACTTCCAGTGGGAGATAACTTCACTCTGTCAGGTTTCGTCATTATATTTATTTATTTATTTTGTCTTATTATTTTACATCAATTTTACTTATTGTTCTTATAAAAAAAAATAGATTGTAAAAATAAATATTAAATGATATATATATATATATATATATATCGATTTGGTATTTATTTTTTTATAGAAAATGACGAATCTTCTGCATAAATACATAATTGATTAAAAAACTTTAAACCAGGACTTTGAACCCCAATAAACCCGTATATTATATATTTGAAAACCTCGAATAATAACCAAAACCCCAAATAAATTTTCCAAATTGAAAATTATTCTGATACGTTATTTTATATGTAGATATCTTATGGTTCGAATGCAAATTTGGTATCAGTTTACGAAGTATAATAATTATTAAAATTATTTTAAGTTAATGCAGGGTCCTAATATCCAAGGTAGGTAATTGATTTAATAATTTATGTGATTACTATACCCTCGTAGTAACCCTTGTGTTAACCCTTATTAACCAATATTAACCCGAATAGTGACGGTTTGCGATATAAGAAAACCCATCTAATGCGGCGCTGATATTGGTCGACCGACCGTTCGTTATCAACTTTGGTATTAAACTATAATATATTATTGTTATATAAATTAATTTTCACTTACACTAATCAAATGTTGCAGTCTAATTGAATAACACGGATACCCATATCGCCGGGATTCTCTTATATGTGTCCGAACCAATGTTTCATTAATAATACTTTCTTTATTTATATAAAACGTGTCTTTTTTTTCTTGTGAAATTATTTATTTATAATTAATTATATTAAATTAAATTAAACGTTTAATAAAATAAATTCACATCAACGTGTTTAATAAATTGAATATGCATGAGGATAATCTAGTATAAAATTCAAAATGAGTGAAAAATATTATGTTGGGTAGTTTATATTTATATCAATCAGACGTTTTTTTTATTTTTAAACAAATTAGTTATAAATCAATTGCGCCAAGATCATTTAAAATGTTTAGTAAATTAATTCATTTTTTAATGAATCTAACTAAAAAAATATACAACATAGTAGGTAGTAGCGTTGAATCATTGAACATTATAGAATAGACAGAATAGCTCAATCAGTGTTAATATTAATTGGCGACCCCTCAAAGGGTGCAACCAACAGAAAGAGCTAGTGACGTCGGGATGCAAGTTGATGATACATCTATCATAAGTAGATGAGTGGTGCTGAAGATTCCGGGATCCAAAATGTTTGAAGAAAACAAAATCAGTTTTGCTCGTAATAAAAAATAACAATATTCACATATATTATAAAAATACAATTTAATTTAATTTATATAAATAATAGTGAATTATTTCAGCTGGCAAACTAGGACTATTTGAAAAATTGTATAATTTATAAATAATATATGTTATTATGTAATTATATTCTATATGATATATGCATTATATTAATTATAATTTATATTATACAAACCGATTTTGTAGATGGCGCTGTTGGTTGAAAATTATGCAGAGCAACCGCGTGCCACCAAACCACGAACCACCGATCAAACGACGGTGAACGGATACCCGCGGTTTGTCGTCAGTCAGTCTAAATCGCTCGTCGTACTGATCTTGTTCATAATCTGCGTACGTGTTGTTGTTATTATTATTATTATTTTTATCGCGTCGTTTTTAATAGATAATATTTTTCTGTATATTTTTTACAAAAATCGTATAATCAATGACTAAGTACCAACGAGTGATAATTAAGTCGCCTGTGTTAATTCATTATAAAATGGGTTAAGCGTCGAGAAATGTGTGTTCGCGCGTATTTATCAACATAATAAGTTATTTTCGTTAATTCAAAAAAATCTTCAGTTCTGTTTTCACTATTTTTCGGTGTCGATTATCGTTATTGAGAATTTAAAATCGGAAACCCAAAACCACATAATGGATACTAGCAGATAAGATGCAGTGCAAGTGCGGCATTTGGTGCACGTTTCTCATTGCACTGGCCGTGTCTACTCATTCAACTGCTCAACTGATCAGAGGTACGTTTTAAATTAAAATGTATCTTATGAGTTAGATCTGGTAATCGTTTACTATGTTGATGTAAAATTATAAAAAATATAAGTTCACTATCGTAGACATTTTTAACCGATTACTGCGTAAAACGTATCTGGTATAATATTTGTATACAATTATATAGATAGGTAGTCTATATAGTACTTAGGTATATTAATACGAATAACCAACTTATTATGTTCTTTAGGATATCTTTGTAGAAATATTTAATATAACAGACGTTTACTATAAGAAGGAATGCGAGATTAAACATAACTGTGGTAAAATAATATAATGTAGTCATATATAGATATAGGACATATTATTATGGTACCTACTACATACTTATTAGTTCTATTTACCAATAAGTATAATTATTTCATTATTATACAAAAGTTTGAACAACTTCGATAAGATTTTATTTTTAACCAATACAATTAATATATATAACGTTACATTATAACAACTCAAAAATAAGTTCTCAAAATAGCAAAAGACAGGAATTATATATATCTACTATATTTTTTATTATCATTATAATTATTATTAAAAAACTAACGTAAGATTTATTTTATAGGATTTTTTTTTTTACATTAATTATTATTATTTCTCACTAGTAGAAAAACGTTTAAAAAATTGGTATTTGGATAAATATATCATTTTATTTTAATAAAATAACATCGTAAGTATAGTTTAAAACTTTTTTTATTCAGAAAATATTACAATCTGTAATATAATAGGTAAAGTAAAACTAAATACAATATTTATAGAGAATTATAGACTTGAGTCACAAGTAAGAAAATATCCATTGACTCCACTTCAAAAAGAAGAAAATAATAATAATTAATATAAGGAATTCTAAAACTTTAAATTAATTTCCCCATAAAAGTAATAGTTTTGTACAAGTGAAATTAAATATAAAAACATAGTCAATACGGATAACGCGTAAATCGTAGAGTATATAATATAACTATTAAATAAAATAATTAATGTTAACATCCTAACCTGTTCAGGGTGCTTAAGGAATTTTTTCAAATCAAAATCGTGCAGAACACAGTATTAAAAATATGTATTTTAGTTGTTATTAATTATTTAATTTTCTAAAACATTATATACCTATTTGTTTATATCAAATCTAATATCATTAATATTTTTGTATAAAGTTGATTTTATTAACTATGATTATAATAAGTGGAATTTGATATTTATACCTAATATATAAGCTGAGCAATATTACAATACTTACCGTATAAAATGTGTAGGTAAAAAGTAATACTAACAGGTATATAATGTATTTAATTATTATACTCGTACATTTTAAATACATTAGTGTTAAAGTAGAAAAGTATTTATAAAAGCCATTATATTTAAATTGTTTAATTAAAAAAAATACATATTAACATATTGCCATGTATTTTATTATGTGTTTGAAACTGTCTTAAAATAAGACATTATGTCTATATTTTTATGTAAGTTTTCATTATAGTTTGTATTATATTTAATTGTCACTGATTCGGCATAAATTCAAGAAGCAAGAATGTTTTTTTGCCCACAATTCCTAGATTAGTTATTTAGTTCGTCACGATAATATGATATATACAAAACGTTTAAAAATATATATAGCTGTCAGCTGTATAATAATATAAAATATACTATAATAATAATTGTATAATATAATAACATATTTACATTATTTCGTACATTCACTATGAGTAATAACGGTTTATCTGATTTTACGTACGTACATAAAACGGTTTCTATACAAGAATAGATTTGCTACAGTTAATAAGGTATTCGTTATATTATTATATGTATGTGTTGTAAATCAAAAAACATTGTTGACTGTAGTGTAGATGTAAAATACGTCACGGCAAGAAGAATCTACTTTTGCAAATAAATAGACTCGTCATGTCAGTTGAGACAATAATAATAGCTATAGGTATATAACTAGGTAGGTACATAATAGTTAATAAAAAGAAATATGAAAATATGAATTCTATGAAAGCGTATGAAAGCAGCGATGGTCGATTGATGTTTGATAATAGAAAAATAACAAGAGCGTAATATCAAAGACATAAAATGATAAAATATATTATTACAATTCACACACATAAATAATTATAGTATTTTTTTTTTCTATTTGATTTATTCGTCATTATTGGAATAACTAATTGATTCAATCAGTATCGTCTATCTTCATAGGTAATCATACTATTTTAAAATAGAATCGTTATAAGTTTATAAATTTTATATGCACCGAACTAGTTTGTGTCCGAAGAAATAAATTTTTTTCTCTGTTCCTAAATCTATATTTATTTATACATACTATAAAATACATTATTTATAATATGAGGTAAAATAAAATGTCCGAAGGACAAGTTTTTCTTGCTTCTAGTATGTACCTATCGTTTTGTCATCTTTATTATTGGTTTATTGCAGCAATAATATTAAATAATATTATTGAACCTATTCGATACCTACGTATAAAATTTGACTTCAATCGTACTCGCACTGTAGTAATAAACTATACTCATAGCATTATATGTCTCCATTGAGTTTGCCTCCAATAGGAAGTTACAATACTTAGGTATATATATATATATAATATAATATACTATATAGATACGTCTAGAATGCATTACATTTGTCGGCTGCTTTCAAAGCTTGTATTTATTTTTCCCATGTGATACACTCATAGTCATACTTACAATTGCACGTTAGATATTATAATGTATTATATACTTTCGAATGACAGCCAAGATGCAATGCTATCAACGGGAATCCATCTAGATGTTACAATATAATATAGTTTATACGATACTAATACTTTACGATATAGTATGTACATTGTACATACTTATATATGACAAGCCAGAAATGTATTTTTTTTTCTTATCGTCAACATAATTATTAATACTCGAATGTTCTAATGGCCATTGTTAAAAAATTCTACATATGTAGGTAGGTAGGTAGGATAGGTAGGTAATTTCTTATGCGGGTACTATTGTTTTTCGTTGTTATTTATTTTTTAATCACTCGACTTTTAACTATTCTTCCCACAATTTATCGTTGGCACCCTTGAGTCCTTGACCAATATGAATTTCATGTGCATAATATACAGCTATTTAAAATCAAGTAAAGTTTGAGTTCGACTTGTTGGCAAATGTACATGCGTTTGTTCATAGATATAACTAAACCTTTAATTATTGTAGGTCAATTATTGTTTAAATAAACTTTGGTAAAGTTCTAAGTTATGAATTGTTTAGGTTCCCGCCTACATACGAAGTACAAGAAGATCCTTGTATTTCCCATTGTATCCGTTCCCCGTCCATCGCGCATCGTGACTTTTCGTTGTTGTGGTTTAATATTTATCAATGTTATACAGTAAAAATAAACATGGAAATTGTCAAAACATGTTCTTTCATCTTTTTTTTATAAATTACATACGCACGTATAATTTTAACTATTTAGTTTTTACTGTCGATTATGATTTTTGTATTAATAAAGAAAGTTTAATAATATTTTACATTTACAACATATATATCTACTTTAATATAAATAATTATAATAATAATAATAATATAAGATTATTCAGTGAATAAATGCAAACTAGATTTATACAAGAAAAAATATGCTTTCCTTTATTAACAGGAATAAGAACATTGCTTTATTTGTCACATTGAAGAATAATAAATCAGTGGATAGTAATTTGTTCACTGATTTATTTATTACCTTCAATTACAACAATCTTTAATCAGACTGTATAAGTTCCGTGATGTTCCTTATTGACTATTGTATAATCGTAGAAACTCCTTGTTTTAGCAACGATTATTGAAGCGACACATTTAGGTAGGTATCTAATTAGAAATCTACTTGTCAACTAAAGAATATTTTTATAATAGTTTTTTTTCTTTCTTTGTTTTGTGTTACGCACTTTTACAATACTGTTATAAGCATATTCAATATATTCAATATATTCAATGTATTATTGTTAATGTTGTAATATCAACGTAATTATAAGATACACAGGAGGACGATTGTTGTATACATATAATATAACCGTACGTTGAGGTTAATTGCGTGATACCCGTATGCATTTTATTCATTATTGTAATACTGTAGTGCCTATAGTAAGTTTTATAGTAGGTAGAAACCGCTCTTCCATGACCTGTACCCGGAGGCTGTGCTGATTTTACGCTGGCGATTATAACAAAATAATATTTAGTTTATTTATTAAATATATTTACAGGCAGCTTACATTTCATAATGTTTAAATATTAAAAACAGTTTTATAACTCCATTTTCTATTAATTGAATTCATTTAAAAGTCAATAAATCATATTATTGGCACATATATTATTAAAATATGTTTATGTATGTCTATTTATCTGTTTTTAAATATCTATTTTAATACATATCTAACGACTACGTTTTATCGTCAAAATAAATCGTTCAGTGAACGAGAAAAAAAATATTCATTACCTTCCTTGTTTGCACAAACATAATATCCTGTTCAATTCAGGAACTAGGTATCAGTTTTTTTTTCGCGTTTGTCGCAGCCGGAGGTCTGTATTGTATAGTTGTACTTATGCGTGAACGATATTCCCATGATCGGTGGAAAATCAATCGCACAAATTCTTGCGAAATACAAACGCAATGACTTGAGGCTAATGGTCTCTTCGTTCAATTGTTGCAATAGAGTATAGATACCTATCCTCTTTCCGTTTTCTTATAGAGATACCTGATACTTAATAATACTAAAAATAATACTTAATGGAAGATACTTCTACGTTGCTGCAGGCCGTTGAATCTGCTCGGCTCATCCGTGATTACTTTCCTTTGTGTAATATTTTCCTTATTTGGTACTATAATTACATCACCTACGGGGTCTATTGAACGTCTATATGTAGCGTTCTATTATAATATTATATGTATATTTTTTAACGAACCTCGGCAGTATCATCATGGTTAAATCTGACCAAGACGATATAGGTAGGTTTTATAATAAGTTAATACGTTATTATCAAATATATAATCAAATTATGCATTGTACATGAGGAACAATGAATTATACGAGAGGAGAATTAGAGAGATCAGAGATTAAATTGAATTTTCACTATAAGGGTATACGGAATGACACGAGAGGAAATTTCAGTTTTTCAAGGTTACTAATTATAATACCTACAGATTATTATGCTTTTATATCAATAAAATTCTACAACGAACGTGTAAAATATTATACAGTTTCTAGATATGTTTGATTCAGATTTCATTATAACATGATTTAGGCATATGATTATAATATTTATATAGGGTATTATTTATTAACATAAAATATAACAATGGTTGTTTATTATAATATAATGGTTATATTTTAATATCTAATATAATTATAATTTTTAAACTGATTAAACAATTGTTTAAGATAAAAATTATACATTGATAATAGACATTGTATAGTTTTATCAAATTTTGGTATATAAAACGTATAACTCATATCAACGTTAATTTAAGACTATAAATTTTCCCTTTAACATTGATGATAATTAATTAAGTTTTAAATAGTTTTTACATTGTATTATTGTTATTATTAACAAATATAAAAGTTTATCATATAAATATATTTTGTTGAACAGATTACATAGAAATGATAACTTTTTAATGGATAATATTGTTTTAATAAAACATTCTAATAGTTTATTAATTTTATCATGGAAAATTAATTATTAAAAGAAATGTAATTTCCCTACTTGTTTTTTTCAGTTATCTACGAGTACTTATATTACTTTATTAGATAAATTAAATTTCCTATTAAAACGTGTTTAATCATTTCGCAATACGAATATTGATGTTTTTAATTTGTAAAGCTAAATCGCGATCAGTATAAATGTACCTGATATAGTTTGTTCAGTTAGATCATACGGATAGTGATTATCATTACTTCGAGATATTAAAGTATGTACCTACTACCTACCTATAAATTATTACATAAGATAAAATGACAATATGGACTTATACGAACTCGTAAAATATAAACATATACAATGTATATTTTATACTGGTGCAATGTCATAATCGGTGTATTAGCTTTGGTAGTTTGGTACCTACTCCTCGACCAACAAACCACATTCGATATAAAGTTATTACATGAAAAACGTACATGGACAATGTAATTGGAATATAAAAACCAACGTTTTTTTTTTTCTTTATTTACGAATGCGAGACTGGAGCAGTTATATTATACTATGCCGTATACGACTCTGATTTAAGAAGCGTTATTTGATGTTGTAGAGAAGTTCTACGTAGTTATTTATGTGTCTCTTTTCTGTTGATTTATGCTGTTTTGCAATGTTTTTCACATTAAAAATGGCGGAAACAACGAATGAAATGATAATGTGCTGGCTATAAGAGTAAACTATCTATAGTCATCTAGATTGTGATACATGTATAACTGGTTGTATATAAGATAGAAGATATGTCTAGTGACTAAATATAATTTAGTATTTACAATTTTTTTTATTAAATAAAACACATTAAGTTTAATAAATATTTTATTTTATTTCGAGAGTTTTCAAATAATTGAAATTCAAGTTATTAATAACTCATCTCATAAATTTACTGCAATATTGTTATATTATACACTGATTCTTGTATATAAGTATTGAATAATTAACTAGAATAGTTTTAGTACAGATAATAATATGATCTATTAATCTATGAAAAAGTTATATTAATTATACACGCATATATATATTAATCTATATTAAACAAGATATCTCAGATCTATTTACTAATTTATTGCAATATTTGCGTAAAAAATGAAGATTTTTAATTTTAAACATCTAGTAAAAAAATTTAAATATAACTTTTTATTTTTTAAGTAATGTGAAATCTGAAGATAGCTAGTTTAAAGAATACATTTTTATGATAATTTTGATAAGTCGTCCTCCTGATCTAATCAAGATGTCGATTCTTAGAAATTTTGATAGGTCAAATTTCTTATTTAATCAAGGTGGTGATTTTTAGGAACTTTTTTCGTTTATTGGATAAATTATATTTCTGACGTCATTTTATAACTATTTAATCTATTATTCTACGATTCTCATATTACATTGTGGATTCTAAAATTCATATTCAATAGTATGATAAATAAATGTATACATTGTATTATAGCTCTTCAATTTTGTAATTACTGAGATGATATTGATAAAACAAATTTTGAATCGTGGTATTAAAGTATTAAATTATAACCAGAGGTAGGTTTCATATGCAACAATATGTTTTTTTGCAACGCCCGAATATAATTGTAGTCAGTAATGTCCACGATTTGTATAATTCTGATTTAAATAGTACAATTTTTGTCGAAAATATCATATTTCCTATAAATAAAAACAATTTCTAAAACTCAACATTTTGATTAAACTAAGAGATTGACATATCAAAATTATCATACAAATGTATCCTTTAAATAGCTATCTTCAAATTTCATATAGTTGAAAATATAAAACTGTGGAATTATTTAAATTTTTTATAAGACATATTTTATCAAAAAAGAAATAAAAGTAATATAATAGGCTGTTGCTTAAATAATAATTTTTAAAAAAACCGCATTCAAAAATTTTAATTTTTCGTGGAGATATTGCAATTAATAAATAAATCTGGAACAATATATATATATTTATTTAGTAAAAATAAAATATGGGTTTGTAGTAGGTAAAATATAATTTATAGTACTTATCTATAGATAAATAGTTTGTTTTTATATTGTTTGAACGTTGATAGCAATCTATTATAGTCCTTCTTCGTTAATATTTATCAGTCACGATTTCATATTTTTAATAATAATTATGGCCACTTCGAATTAGAAGATTGCTGTAAGTACATAACTAATATACATTACATGTTTGTACTAACCTAAATATTGTATTTTTATGGAGTTGTTTTTAAGAAATATAATAAATTACCATTTTCATAGTTATATTTGTCAAGTAAAAAACTATATACTTACATTATATACTCTTCTTCTTCTTTTTCTTCGCTTTTATTTGCCTACCTATACACATTTGTTTAATTTATTTTCTTTATAAACATTTTCTTATGTTTACAAAATTAATGGCTACTAATTACAGAAATTAATTTAATATATTTTTAACCCTCAAAAAGATAAGTGTATATTAATTTAATTTAAAATTTTTTCTCATTATTTATTTCCATAGTAATTTTATTTTAAGTGAAGAAAAATTATTAGCAACATTTTGTGTCGATCCACGCAAGAGTAAAATAAAAAAAGGCTTAAAAATTATTTTAATAGCAATTGACGAAGTAGCGAAAGTAAAAATATTTTAAATATTTTAAAAAGAATAACTGTGCACGACTAACTGCACTAAATGACGCATCACCGATGATTTACTTTACCCACTCACTTTGATCAATTGAACCGGTAGATATGTGCGCATACATGTCAAAATATAACTCGTTCACATTCATCTAACGGAAAATTTAGATCTGGGTCGAACGGCTATGTCATGCACAGTGTCTCAACAGTCAATACCGTCGAGTGCCACACTAAATTCATCAAGTAGCTACATAATAGATATGTATAGATGACTTTGTTTGCTACTCTCTAAATGGAGTTCTCGATGTTATTATATTATGATGTATACCTATTGGACTTGAAAAGGTAACTGTTTGTGATTAATCCATCAAAATAGTATTGTACTGCCAGAAGCGGAAAAAATTACAAATTGATAGTCGTATAATGAAGTAAATAGCATCGAACTTACAAACTTCAATAAACGAAATAAAACGTTCTTAATATTAGGTAGGAGTGGCGTGTCAAATTACTTTAATACACGGAGCAGATATTTATTTTTACCCCCCTCCCCACCACCACCACCACAACTTTTAATCATCAATACGTACATAATTGACTCGCAATAAAAGTTTATAATATATAGGTACATAATAATATTATATGATACATATATTTATAAACAAATTATTTGACTTACAATTTTGTAAAATAAAACGTTTTTGTTTGAATTTTATCAATGTTATTTATTTGATCTAATCTATATTTCATTCATATCACCTATATAGTAGTCACCTAAAATTTTGAAGGAGCAACAGCTTGTTGGGTATAGGTTATAATATAATATAGATAAGGTCTTAAGTCGAATTCAAGGGCAAAAGATTTTCAGCGGTCTCATGGGAAACTGGAAAATCGTGTTATCCCCTCGGAACAATATATAAATATATAATTCTCCATATCTCCAAATGTCGTAAACCATGTTCAAACCTGTTTCGGTAGATTCGTATTTATGGACGCTCTTTGCTCGGATAACTCCGTACAGTTTTCTACACACACATAAATATGTCGCGCTACTTAACTGTTGCAACACCGCGTGTCACACCGACGTCCGTTGAATATATATCGAGTGTAAAATATACTCTGAGACAGGAGACTATAATAGTCGGTGGGACTCGCGCGTGTGTATATAAAAGAAGTACCACTGCTATAATATAATATCGACTCGGTATGATCAAGCGGATGTCGTGGGTTTCAGTTATAGGATGAAATATTGTATATTATTATCGAAGGTATAAAGCGAACCGGTGAACGGAAGAGTTCCATTCGTATAGAGGATCTACTAACACGCGGACGTCGAATGAGTTATCTGATCGTGTCTCTTGTACAACGTTAACGTTTATATTTGTATAAACCACACTATCATAAACGTTGTAATTTCGTATTATCAACAACTTTGCAAACGGTTTTAGAGGTTTCCGCGTAAAAAATAAAATTTAACGCAACCCGTAGGTAATAATTAATTAATATAAACATATAAAAAAATTCATTATTATGTTGATTATTATGCGGTTTAATGTGAAAAATATATATGATTTTTTTTTTTTTCAAAACAAAAAACTAGTTCTCACTAGATTTAACATAATGTATCAAGTGTATAAAAAACATAAAATATTATTTTCAATGACTATGATTATAATATCATAATGTTAATTTGTTTTAAACGTGTATACTTATTACATACTGAATTTTAGAATGATTAATTCTACAAATTATTGCTAGTACCCACCCGTATTTACTGCGAGACTATATAAAATTAAAAATTATATTTTGATTAGCACTAATTTATGTATAGAAACAGGGTAAAACAAATATTCGCTATACAACCTTGTATTCTATAATTTTAAATAAATTTCTATCAGTGTTATTTTAAATAAATAATCAATTGTGAAATACAAAAATTTAATAGTATATAATTTTATTATTAGGAAGGTATATAATTTTCAATATCATTAGTAAAATAATAAACTTTATTTTTTATAATGGGATAAAACGACAAGTTATTTTAAGTATTTGTAGGCACATTTAGTATACCCATATACTACCTAGCTGTATATAGAATTAAAATGTAATTTTTCGCTGTTTTCATTGGGTAACTTGATGTTTAAAAAAAAATTAGTAAATTATTTGAAAACATAATTCAAGTACCTACCTATATAAAAACTGGGTTTATTTCTAAAATATTTCAGCGTATTATAGGTACTTATTATTAATGCATGAAATATTAATAAAATCGTATAAAAAACAACATACTTGTCCTTCCCATCCAATAGCTTCTTAAAGCCGCTCACTTTTTCTCTCGTGACGTTTGATACCTATGAAACGGTTTCGTAACATTTCTATTTGGAATATGTATATAAAATATATGGTTGTAGATATAATATAATATATTATATTGCCGAATACAATACGAACAGGTGGATAGTATTAGTAGCAATTAAGCGATAATTATTATATTTTCATTTATAGTTGAAGAACTCCCCCTTAGGATGACCTCAGAGGTTGTACTTCGAATAGATGTAGCTGCGGTGTTACATAACTGCACGATGTTTCAACTATTCTTTATTATTATTAAATGTATTTATCTATTTTGTAAAAGATAATACTCATTGCAGAAATCTCATGTCAAAAATATTGTAAATATCTCCAGAGTAAGTATTTACACGCCCCACTACGCAGTTTTCGAATTCAGTTTTAAAATCCTGAATGGCTAGATGCAACATTCTAGACGTTTAGAATAAAATGTGTAAGAGTACCTATATTACTTTGGTTTAACTAACCATTTCGATACAGCTATAAGTAACGACTGATTGCGAAAAACATGAAAAATCGACTATTTTCGGAAAATGAAAAAAATAAATAAACCATCAATAAATTCATAGATTTGACGAACCCGTGCGTGAAGCGAACAACTAAATAATCATCAAAAAAAGTGTAGCGTGTGTGGCGAAGTGTGAAGGTCGAAATCACAATTATAATTTGCTGTTTAATACGCAAAATAATATTGTTACCAATAGGAGGATTCATCTATATTGATACAATATAATTCACTCTCCATGTTTTTAATTGTTGAGAAATGTAAATATTTGAAGTTTTCGTTGGACGTGACGTACCCATGTTTTTATCGTAGTATATTTTGTTTGATTTTCTAAAACATTTTATTATTTTATTTAATATTAATATTAAAATTGGTGTATTTCAAGAATTTGATAATTTTATGTTGGTTTTATATTTTAAAAAAAATACCATATCTCCATTTCTCTAGGCTGTATTCATACCGATCGTTTTAAAGGCAGGTGCATTATATTTAACGTTATTAACGAATCTAAAATTGTTAACATTTCACTTTTTGCTATTTTATCATTGAATAATATTGATAATAAGTATATATAACACTTGAAGTATGATGTTTGTATTAAAATATTTTATAGAAGAACTTAAATTCAAAATAACATATTATTTCCAAAATAAATATAATAGATTTTTAATTTTTAATTTATATTAGACATTATTCATTATAGCTATAATCTTACACGGGCAATTTAAAGTGTAATTTAATGGTGTAATGTTATAGTGATACTGTAAATTATGTTTACTTTACCTATAATTTTTGTTTATAATTAGTCTTAGACTTTGGTCAAAATATTGATATGGTGTGTTGAAATTTTGTAAAGCACCTTAAGTATTGAGTTATGAATCTTAAATAATTAATGTGTTCAATTAATGTAGTATCCTATTCAGAATATTAATGTACACATATAAATAAGGACTTTTTAAGGTATTGAAACATTTCAAAGTGTCATAATAAAAACATTATTTTTATTAAATTCGAGTTAACCAATCCAATACTTTTTTCAATTTATATTAATAATTAATAAAAAAAAAATTCTAATTTTTCATATATTAATTGTAAATATGTTGACCAAAAAATAAAATAGGTAGTTAATGTTAATGTCGGATATCCTATTCACTAGTATTTTTTTTTTTTTAAACTAGGTTAAAAACTGATTCACAATTTATATCCACTAATAATGTGGGACAATTTGCGCCTATATTATTTGTATTTTGAAGATGGTGAAAGTCTACTTCCACCATTTCATTATATTTATAACATACTGAAGCGCACACACGATTACGTTTGCGTTTAACAAGCCCATCAAATTCTTAATTCATACGTTAGAAACTTACGAGTTTTATATAATAAATAATAATTATTAAAATGAATGGGCTATGGTATTTATTCCCACGGTGCTAACTTCAGAAAATCGTTCGTGTTCCCAGTGTACGTATCGCATGCATTTCTTTCCGGTCACTCTGAATGTATCATTTATAGTTTGTTGTTGTTGGTGATTTTTTATATTCAATATTTACGACTCATTTTTACAGTGTATATAATATATTGTATAATACATTATACTTCACAGACTATAAAATAATAATTATATTATTCGTCCTCAATCGCCGAATATAATAATAGTTATATCCTATTTTATTTAGGTAAATTCGTAAATTTTTTACTTGCATTGATATATTGGTTTTTTTCCAATGTGCCATTTCCTTGTAAGAAGAATTAATACTAATCGCCATTACGCTGTAGGCTTAGGGTGAACCACTATACGTAGAGGGGAACTCCCCGAGGTCATTTTGCTGATTTGGTGTTCGTGCAAAACTATAGCGCGTGTTTAGCAATATGTACAGCATTGTTATATTGTTTCTCAGTTCGAGATTTTTTTCCTAGATCAGCCAAATGTGCGGAAATTCAGATTATATTTGTAACTACTAACTTGGTTATTAAATTTTACATACGTAAAATACGTGCCTTCTTATTTCAAGGTTTACAATGTATGATTGTTGATTTCATAGTTGAAAATAGTTCGTAACATATCAATAAATGGTTAATTTTCAATAATATTATGTTTCTTTCATATCGTTATTGTTTCGCTTGAATCGATCCGATTCCCTCATTACTACCTAGTTCTGCATAATACCTATTCTGTAAAAATACTAAAAAAATTATTATTTTACAGATACATATTTCTTGAATTCTAGTAGTGTATGTATATAGTTTAAGAAAAACAGTTTATTGTTATAATACTATTTTTAATAGCATTTTACGAACGTTAAAAATATAATTAAAAACATATTAATCGGTTTTAATACGTAGCTGCAGAGTTAAAATTGTCGAGCTATTATTTCAAATTATTTTTCCAATTTAATTCAATAAACCATTTGAGTATTTGAATCATTGGAAATGTACATCTGTTATATCCATAATAATATATACAATGGTATAAAAATAAATGGGTTAAAATAAGTGTCCAGATGTTTCATGTATAATTGTACAGAAAAGTAATTGTATACATTTCAGACCCATTTAGGACTTTGCTCCTTTCCGTGTACGTACCATCTTATTTTAATTTTAATTGCTTATGTTTTGTAAACATTGTACTATGTAATTGTAAGAAATACGTACGAAGATGTAAAAATGTCTGTAGTTTTTTCGTAGTTTATATAATAGGAACGATATATAATTATAAATTCAATTAAAATGCTGATTTGTGAAAAAGGTTCACGAAGGAATGAACGATGCATTTTTATTAAAAGATGGATAGTGTTGACTATTCGACCTTTTATAGTATCATTCATTCGACCATTCTATAGTGTATAATATAATATATACACGGAAATAAATTTGATTCTTATTTATACTAGAAAGTATAAAAATGTATGAACTACGAACTACGAACTCTTACTTTTTTCCTAATCCGGATGAGTATAACACACACACAAGCTAAAACAATTATTACGTGTACTCACAATGACTCGCGTAACCATAATATAATATTATAAGTTATTACATTACATTACGGTAGGTAATAATAATAATAATAACTGTATAATTTTTTTTTAATCGGAGAAGCGAAATAGGTATAATTATTCCGTTACGGATTCGACTCTTTGTCAACTTGTACCGTCCTTGATTATGGCATCGTTTTTTTTTGTTTTTTGTTGTTGTTTTTTTTTGTGCTATACCACAACGATGGTCAATCGATTTTCATAACACGATGGCCCACCTACTTCCGTCATTTTGTCTGTTGTCTGTGTTAGTAAATCCGATAATGTTTGATCCAACAATGCGTGACTTACGGAAATGTGTACAGCAGATAACGTTGTGTATATAAAAGTATTATTATAAATATATTTTGTTGGAAAGTGATAATCGGATATTATAATGTTCTAATAATATAACGAGCAATTCATTATGCGATTTGGTAAGAGAGACATAATAATAATAATAATAGTATAATATTTTCGCCTGTAAATTTTCGAACGAAAATGTTAGGTAAACGGTGGATTTTCGCTTTCAATAAATAAATTAAAAAAAAAAAAAAAAAATAGCAAACAAAAACGAACTTTCTTCATTATTGCGATGATTAATGTGATTCGTACCTATATATAGGTACTAAATCTACCTATTGTACATAATATTATACGTGCGAGTGTTACAAATGTAAATATTTTGCAATTGGCGCAGGACCAGAAGTTGGCGTATAACCTTCGTTATCGTTTTCGTGACACACATTCAAAATATTAATAATAATAATAATAATAATAAACGGGCGCGTCTTACAAGTTACATTTACCAATCGCTTATAGTAGACGGACAACGGCCTTCGCGTAAAAGTTTTATCATTCTTTTTTTACTTAAATCACCAAGTATACCCATGTATTGATATAATAATATAATTAATGTTATATTGATATTAACAATTTGAATATTGATTAATAATGATATGTTATAATATCGTAGGACGATTGTATGATATTTATTTAGCTAATAGCTTAGAGAAGGTGTATCCGACACGTATAGTTGTTCATAAATTAATAACTGTACAATATATATATAATTTTGTTACCTATTATTATTATACTGATTAATGTCAATAATATGTATATTGTATATAACAATTGAAATGGTGTTTATTTATCTTATATTCGAATTATTATGCAATTTTATATTTCTTAAACGAAATCAAGATACATGCAAATATAATAGTTAGAAATTAATAATTCCTACCTAGTAATAATATGTACCATAAACAAACTTCATCAGAGTTCGCAAAAATAAAAATGTTAGGTGCAATTTGCATTGTGATTATGAGACTAGTGTGTTCTGTCTGGTAAATTACTTTGGAAATTTTAAGGACGCTTTACAATATTATTGATGAGATTGGAAATTGACATTTTTAAAATTACAAGAAATAGGAGAGTTTAGATGAGTCGCGTGACCGGTAAAGATATTTAATATGAACACACGGTTTGTCTCATCGTGTCTACGGGGTCATCAAAGTGAATCGTATGATTTGTACAATAAATCTAAAAGAAATCTATATGAAATAAATAAAAAAATATTAGACAATCATAATTTGATCATATTTATCAATAATTTTTATTTATTTAGGTACTTAATTGTTTTTTGTGTAATCTAAAATAATGATAACATTCAACGATAATAACAAAAAAAATTTAATTGACATTAATTCAAATTTGATAACATATTTATTATACGTATGTATATTTTCTATTTTGCTTTTGATTACATAAATATTTTCAAGAATTTAAAATCGTATAATATATATTGTATTATTTATATTTTCTAAATATCATTAAACATTGACGTGTGTTTGTTATAAAGAATTTCAGATTGTAAGAATATGTCTAGTTTTACAATATAAATTTGCAAATAATGTTTGACTTCATTATACAATAGTTATTACTTTATTAGTTATATTTCACAAAATATATATATTTTCACCTGTCAGTGTTAGATATGGATTTTTTAGGTTTTGTTCGGAATTAAGAAGTTATATTGATTATTAAAACGATTTGTTTTTTTTGTATATATATATATATACAAGCAGTGATCATATTTTTAGAAAAAAAGAAAGTATTTATATCGAAAAAACTGGTAAAATGATTGTAGGTATAGGTAAAATGATTACATTGGTTTTGGCTATTTTATTTTATATTCAAATAATATTTATCTCAGAGATTACAAACTTAGAAAGTATACTTATATATTGGTGTGTTGAATTTAAAACGTTTATAATTTTAAAAACGTCATTGTGATTATGTTTTCCGATTTTTTGTCAATAAAGTTACTAAATTTCATTAGTCAACACCGAATAAATTATTATTTTTTAAAACTAAATATACTTATATAAATAAAGATGGATATAAAAATTAAATCAGCGTAGGAAGTTTGGTAAATATATTTATTTTAAAATAAACTATTATA
The DNA here is from genome assembly GCA_013282895.1 of Eriosoma lanigerum. NCBI lineage: Eukaryota > Metazoa > Arthropoda > Insecta > Hemiptera > Aphididae > Eriosoma > Eriosoma lanigerum. Next base: position 42,376,667 of record CM023358.1, read on the forward strand.
TCTTGTGAATTTATATCTACATTTTTTCTAGACATTTTAAATTTAATATAAAAATTATCGGTAAAAAAAATTAATATTAAGTATATAGTTTTTAATACAATAATTTAGAACATAAATACTTAGATTGAATTTTCATTATTGCTTGTTAGTCAGTATTTTAAAGTATTTTAATAATTGTAATAATTTATAATTTTAATAAATGATTCTTAAATATTTCTATTTAAGTTTATATAATATTATTATATATTAGTAATTTAAAGTTATATTTGTATTGTGGTATGTTCAAGGATTTATTTTTATGTTTAATGAAATAAATTAGGTAGGACCGTACAATTTCAACAAATTTTATCTTATATACAATAATATATTTACTCTGCTTATTGAATTGTATAACTGTATAATTTGTAATAATAACTTGTATAATTGTATTATTAATAGCAAAGTAAATAATTTTATTCAATTTAGTAACGCTTTTTATGAATATCTAGTTTTTAATAATTTATAAATTTATAATAAATGACAAATCTTGATTTTGGAGTTTTAAATAAAAATAAAATTATGACAATAAATAATAAATTGAAACATGTAGGTTTAATAGTTATTGCGTAATTATCGTTTTAAAATAATAAGTATATTTATATACTATCTACAATTAATTCTAAAATTTATCACGCAGAAACACGATAAGTTTCTTATCATGTTTTGTTACAAATTTTTTAATGATTTACTATGATATAACATAATATTATATGTATCTAAAAATAAATTTATCATAATTTGTTGGTATCAAAGTTTGAGTTATTTTTTTATATTTTTGATCAATACGGTGAATTTATTTACAAAAAAAAAAAAAAAAAAATAGTAATTTGTTTATGCTGTTTTAAATTAATTTAACTTTTTCTTTAATGTTATGACTTATGACTTTTACTTTAGTTGATCTACATGTTGTTTATGGGTACGACTTATTTAATACGACAACAATTTGCATATTTTTTTAAACCGTCTACTATATATTATGTCTGCCCCGTTGTATTCACATCATCCAAGGTTGTTGCATTGTACATTTTCAAACTGATATTTTATCGTATAACTATAGGTATAGAACGTTATATTATATTCACACATCTGTCAATGTCCCCATGACGATTCAACGTAGTAATGCGTTCATTTTTTTCCAACTGAAATTCGGCCAATGTCTTATTGCAATATATATATATATATAGATAATTTTTTAGCGAGTACAAAATAAGAAAAAATACCTAGGAGTAGCACCGAAAATTTCTTGTCACGCTCTGTGGATTCTTGGTCTCGGTCAGCTACCTCTCCGCAGGAACATCGCGCTGAAATCCCATATTTTTTATACTCGTAATTTACGATTCTTTTCTTTCCTTTCTCATAAGCACGTGTGTGTATTTAATACAAGGACTTGTATTATTTTATATATATATATATATATATTGAAATTTGACACAACTGTATGGTCTGAATGCTAATTAGTTGTAGTCAGGTTAGACAATAGAAACAACAATACTCGTAGGTATATTTACACAAAATATTCGTTTTACGAACACAAAACAATTTCACCGTAAATATTAAATATAATGCAGTTGAAAAGTTACTGATGTTATTGAGAATAAATCAATACATTTTATTGATGAAAATCTATAAACTATATAACGATTATACAATACTTATATAATAATTATTTATAATTATTATTTATTTACTCCGCATTCATTGCTATAAACTATAGTCTGAAAATATTTGAAGTAAGCTATACTATTTATCTACTTATGTTTAAATATATAACTAAAAAAAAATTTTTTTTTATTCCTTCGTTATTCCAATTATTCAAAAGTCAATGTATTATTTTTGTATTTTTTCAAATATGTTTAATGTAATAATTAAATATATACAATAGAAACATATATATATATAATATAATATGAACATAATGAGTATTACGATTTACCTATGTCGTTTTCATGAACGAAGAACGTTTTCACACAAACATTTAGTTATCTTCAATTAAATTAAATTTTTAGTAAAAGTGATACATTTTAATTTAATAATCAGTATTATAATTTATAATGTTACATTTGATTGGAACTAATTTATCAATTACCTATATATTTGTATTTCTATAGTAATCTATTTGCATTGAACATATAGTATAATTTAAAAGATGGACCCATAAGTTCCATATACGACGCACATTCAATTGAAAATGGAAAGTTAGTAAAATTTTCATCATCTTAATAATAATAAGTAACATCTATCTTAATAAATTTTAAATGTATGCTTTCTAGTCTATATACCTAATATAATTTAGTTTGTAAAATGTTTTTTTAACGTTAAATTGACAATACAATTATCTACCGAGTACAAATACAATGTTAATGTTACATCAGAAAATTAATTTTCAATAGGTTTCACGGTAGATCGCCAGTTAAAAAAAAAAAAAAAAAAATCATTCTCATTTACTTATGTGAAACATCACGTACCTATACCCATTCAATTATAATAATCTTATTAACATTATGTTTTATTTGGGAAGTGAAAGTAATAATAATTTTCACTGCGGGCAACAACATTAACATAAGAAGGACAATTTCGTTTTAATGAAAAAAAAAATATATATACTTACACCCTGCCCAATGTACCGGGTCATTGGTAACATGATGTGGTAGTATGCCTAAACGAAATTCATTCAATTTCACACTTAATTTCTGTTATATGGGACGCTCAAGAAGGTGACAATCGGTAAATATATTATATTACTAACAACAATTATTATCTAATGTAAGATGTTTGTGTGGGCACGATAAGTCCATTGTTCAAGATCAACTTTCTCTTGTATACCCATACACAACGTCGTTACAATACAAAATATTTTCGCGTAGGAATTGTAAATGTGATGTGCAAGTTTAATCTAAAACTGAGATAAATGATAATCATTTATGGTTGGTTAACAGTTATGTTGTTTTGATTTCGTTGGTCAATAACGTATTATTATTAGCTATTACTATATTCCTTCTTATACCTATTATAACAATATTATCATTTATCGACGTCATTATAATAATACATAATGGTGGCTGATAAGTAGAAGTTTTTTCAGAATCGATTGTTATGCTTATGACTTATGAGTTATCACCAAATTATTTAGTAATATATATTACAACCGACATTAAAATATGGTTAAAAATATTGATTAAATAACATCTGATGGCAATTCGCTGGATGTATGTTATTATAAGTTTAATGCGAAAAAACCGCAACCACTGCAGTTAATGATATTTAATAAATGATTGAGTAATGTAGTTATGTTATCCAATAGAATGTCTGAATGCATAATATTGCCGCAGAATTATAATGTTAAATTATTCCTCCTTTCTTATTTCTTTTAGTAAAATAACTGAATATGAGTATTTTTAAAATTAATTATTTTGACTTATTTATTAGTCATCGAATAATTTAGAAGGTAAGAACTATTAACATTAATAAATTGTACATTTTTGTTTATTTATTTTTTGTGTATTATCGGATTTTAATGTTTTATTTTTACTCGTAATGTAAATAAAAGAGAAAATATAAAAGTTTAATTATATAAGTTTATATTAATTTATAATACATTTTGAAAAACTGATAAAATTTTTTTTTTTAATTCTTGATAGTTTGTAAATTTCCTATTTCATATAATAAATATTTTCACTTTTAAATTTTGATTTACGCATAATTCTAATTAAGAAATAAAACTGATACGAATTTATATGCATTTTTTGTGTTTGCGTGTAAAGACAATTTTTTTAATTTGTATAGGTACTAAATTTCTTGCGACTTATATAAAAATACTTCCATAATATAAAGTCAAAATTAGAGAAATTGAGCACATTAAACTTAATTAGTAAATAATGACATCAATAAATATGTATTCCATTCCGTTATATTTGTTTGGATATTCCTAAATATTGAATTATCAAACATAAAATAATAATATAATATAATAGGACAAAGAATGTTCAAATATTTCATATTATAGGTTTTCGACTATATAGAAATTTAAATCACCGCAACTACTTTTAAGTAGTTTTAAGTACGTTTTTTGTAAAAAATAACGAGTACATACACTTAAAATATAATTATTTCTGGTTACACATAGAATGATTATAATATTTTGGTTTTGGTTTTAGAGAAATCGGGAAGAAAATTTATGATGGTCACTTCGTTGCGTATTGATCTATTTATTTATCAGCACGTTATGTCACGGAGATTTTATTACCATCTCCTTTAATAGATTTATGTGTCGCATAATTATCCGATAGTCCGATGCATTTAATAATTGGAATAGAGTCTTATGTAAATGTTAGAAAGTGACGCCATCCGACATTGGTTTTACATATACGTATAGCAACGCGTGTTTAATCGTTGGTATCAGCATAACACATTAATCCCAATGCTAAATTAGGACGTATCAAAACGTATTAAACGGTGAACGTTTATAACAAATTGTATTTGATATTAATGTGTGAAAAGTAAAAACAATCGAAAACGAAATCATTCGTTTTAAAAATAATATAATATCTGATAATAATATGTAGGTAGTACCCCCCAGTTGTTATTATTGAATCCATTACACATATGTGATATGTATCTATCTATATTTATGTTAGATTATAACTTATGATTTATATATAACATGTACTTACGCCCATAGATAATGTAGTATACGATAAGATCTATGATATTTTTTGATTAACTGTACTTATATATACCCATATATGTATTAATGATGAACAACGTTAATCTTAATTCAAGATTTATGAAGCACTTTATGGATCTTTGTCTTAATATACTATATAATTGCTTCAACGTGCAGTATTATATAATAATAATAATAATAATAATAATATAACTTATAATGATTCGAAAATTACGAATTGTAATTACAGTATTTTTTGCTATTTGTTTGTTTATACCTTGCATTATTGCAGTCCTTGAAGAACATCAATCAGCAAAAGTAAATATTAAAGAAAGTACTTATTATATAATAATATCGTAGTTTTTGCACGATCGGATATAATTCACCGTGTGTATTTACTTTATTTTGTTTTTAATATACCTATTCTAGTATAATGACAATTATAATTTGTATTATATATTATTATTTACAACAATGGTGAGCCATGATAATATTTGTTTTCAAATTAGACGTATCTTATTTCTAGAGAAGAAAATATGAGCTATAGAGTAATAAATTGTCTAACCACCCCAATTGTGTGAGATAAAGACGAAGTAGAAGAAGAAATTAAACATAAATAACGACGATGACCACCATTCGTTCAGTAATGTTTATTATGTACATTTCGCACTTACTTAAAACATTGATAGAAAATTATGAATTTAATTTATTTCCATATCGAATAGTGTTTTCTTGGTTTTAATATTAATTAATGCATTTTTGTTTTTGCATATTATCGTAAAATCAAGAATTTTTCAAATCGTTATCCTTGCGTAAATTCACATTGTATTTTCGATTAGGTATTCGTTTTCCGGTCACATGTCACTAGCTGCGAAATCGCCGTTGACCGTATCGGACCGTTTTGTACGTAGGTACACCTGAATATTATGCAGGCGGCCGCCGCGTGGACCTATAATTTTGTCGAGTTAATCTAATAATGTTAGACGGTTCGTGCGTGGATCCGTTGTAATAATAATAATACCTATACAGGTAATAGATTTGTGTGTACAGAAACCGAGTAACTATGTATATATAATTTGATAATATAAAAAAAACTTACTGTTACTGTAATAATATAATAATATACTCCATACATAGGTATACTTATCCCCACGAACACATCGGCGGCATCGTATAATATTATTTTATTTCCGCATTTCAATTGTTTCACTGTGAGAGAAGTAAACAAAACGCAGAAATTATTGTGCGAAGAACGAATATACGAGCAAGTCTCACGAATAACTTTCCTCGATCATCGTACTATAGATATTATATTAAATGTACAGTTGTTGTTTTGTATCCTGCAGGACATTATAATATCTATATTATATTTATTTTAATGTTATAAAAATATCGGGGATAACATTCCCATAGTTTTTTTTCTTTTTGTGACGAAAAATTCTGATTATTCTGTATACTAAATACGTATATTTTTCACAGATATTTATGATGCCGTTAAATCATATTCTTTTTCGCAGATTTATACGCAATTTACATATACAAAACACGTCGTCGGCATAACGTCTTGTGCAACGTTTTTTTTTTTTTTTTATATTATATTCACCTCGTGAAAATTATTGTCGATAACCATTAGGTACCATTGGATATTATTTACGTACGGTGTAGTTAATAGCCTAGCGAAATCGGGTGCTCGGTGCACTATAAAATAAGCTGATAAAATAATATGGTTTCATCAATCATTCGAATGAATTACAAATTTTAATTCGTGAAGTTGCACAAGAAGACCCGATTGAAAGAAAACGAGCGTGGCTCGTGATGGAGAGATATATTAATTCATCGAAAAGTATCGATCGGTATTTATTGACCGTTGACCCGATGTATATATATCCGCAATAGCTGACGTGGGACCAATTATAGTATTTCGCTTGTTTTCAATATTTATTAATAATATTATGATATAATATCTTATGTATAGAGATACAAATTGATCTGGCTATGTCTTGGCGTGTAATATATACTGACGGCTGTGTTTAATAATTAATACCACGTAATGAGACGTAAACCTAGTTGAACCTTACGCTTGAAGCTGTAATCTGTAAATCATTTTATTATAACACCATCGGTGTAATAACTTCGTGTTCACTGCGGGGGAAATTATTGAAGTTTCCGGCACATTTGACATATTCATTTACACTTATTATATGTATAATTTCAATTAAAATAATGTATTGTTATATAGTATAAATTATAAGTTAGGTGATAGGTATGATAGATCCCTGTTCGGCATATTCGTTTAGATACTAAACTTTCTAATAGAGTGCAAAAGTAAAATTGTATAACTAAATACAACTTTTTAACGTCTAATTATAAACTCAATCGATTTTTTGGTATACATGTATCTACAACCTACCAATAATTACAGGATTTATATTTAGCGTATAATATATTTATATGTTTAATATATCAGTGGCACAACCAGAAAATTTTTTTTTGGTCGGGGGATTTTTATATTATTTTATACTATAGGAACTATACAAACGACGAAAAATATCCATATATTATACACATAACTAATTTATTTTTATTTTTTCAGACGAGAAATATTCCCCCCTTCCCCCTCTGAATCTGCTACTGTTATTAGACTCAAATATATACTATATAATAACATTTATGCTGAGTATTAGTATTATATTATAATATTATACACTTTTTTATTTTCAAACATAATAAGTCAAAGGTTTAATTTTCTTTTTGGTATTTTCACCTATTCATTATATGAATATTATTATATATATATATATTTTTTTTTTTCATAATATTTGTGGTCAAAAATTCATTAAACAATGGGGAAATCGCATGACACGGTTCTTCTGATTTAATATTTTGGTGTCACATTTCAAGTTAGCATTATAGTTTGATTTTATTATCGATTATATGTAGTCAGTGAAAATGATTGTATACAATGGTTGAATGAAAATCAAAAGACAAATATATCCAATCGAATATTCGTCTTAACAATAAAAGTAATATGTCAATAGATTAATATTGTATGTTCGAATCTGATGTTGACTTGACATCATTGAAATATTATGATAGTGGGTGATTGTTCTACATTTAATATAAAATATATAATACAGTTCAATTGTGTGTAGAAATATTGCTTCTAGGGTTGTTCTATTTTACATATATTTTCATGTTTTATAAACTATTTGAATGTGTATAAATAATATTGTAGAAATAAACAACGGAAATATAATTTCGGTTCAAGCTCAATTCGTTATAATTTACAATATATATTATTCCGTGAAAATACCATAAAACTCGAATATTAGTACTTGTAAATATATGAAAATTTGATAGTTTGTTTTGTACATTTACGATAAAGAACAATTAAGTAATCTATTAGAAAATATATGATTTTATTAAGACATTGTTTGGTATCTATGTGAATAATTTATTCATATAATTTTATTTTTACATACAAAACTCTATAACGTGTAGTAGTAACAGTATGTTTTGGTGATTAAAATTTAGTGATGCAGTTTAAAACAAAAATTTAGTTATTTGATAAAACTATAGAATATAATTTTTTATGCAAAAATAGTATATTATTAATATTGATACAATAAGCATTTTTATAGATTAATGTATATAAAACAAAGATTCAGTTTCATAGCATTCGTTTTTGCAATATTCATACATAGTTGAAAATCCAGTACTTACTTCTCTACTTAATATATATAACTGATATCATTATGTAGTTACGTTTTTGACCATGAAACATAATTATTGCCATCGGGAACGAGTAATGTAATTTTTAACGCAACTTCATGAAAAAATCCCATCATAATAACGTATATAACGCGTATATCAAATAAAACTAAATTGTATAATTGTGTCTCATTAATGGTTATGTTGATACCGGAAAAACAATAAATTATTGTAACTTTTTATTTCATATCTACGATTTCATGAATAAATTTTTGGTGATAAAATATGTCATACTATACAGTAGGTATTAAATAATATTTTGTTGTTTTTACTACAATTTTATACCATTTTATCAATGTTAAACAATATTTTTTTTATATATAATTAATACTGTTAAAATGTATAATATACTTTAATATAAGAACATAATATTATATGTTAGATAAATAAGTACTATTATAGAAAGCAATTCATGGTTAGTTTAACAATAAAGTACATTTTAAAATTAATTCTAATATTCATTTGTTGAGTATTATAAGAAAAATGTTGAAATAATGTCTGAATATACGACTAAAACCTTATTAGTTAAGTACTCCATTTTAACTTTAAATCATTAGTGGAAACATTGAATAATTAAAATGCATCTATTTTAACTTATATCTGTAGATAAATTATAGTTAAAATAAAATATTTTTCTGAATGTTTTTTTTTTATTAAATTGTTAGATAATATAGTTACGTTGTTTTATAATATAGGTAACTATTCTATTAATTGATTTATATGCTTTAACTTTGTTGGCCATTGCGTACACTATTTTAGTTTATTTTATTTCAAACTCATTAGCTCAACAAGATAACAAGTATGTTTACTTTAATACTATTGTAACAAGTTATTGCTTCAAACGATTTTCATACGACATATTTTGTATATGCAAATTTAACCGCACGTGAACGAGTAAATTACTTTCTATATATAGGACATAGATAATAGTTATTGAGTTTATAGCTAACCGCAGTCGTCAGGTTATCAGATCAACACGAATAAAACCGAACGACACTGTGATATTATTACTACCTATTGTTCTTCTTGTGGTATATATTTGTAGGTTAAATCGTAATATTGTATTTATCATTATTTACATCATTTAGTAGCATTATAATAAAAAATATAGGACAAAAAATAACCTTTAATAATAAGAAAAAATATTAATTCAAAATATAACTATTTAAAAACTGTAAAAAATTGTAGCTCAAATTACGTCGGATAAAAATATGATAAATAATAATATAAAAATATATTTTTTTAACAATTAATTATATAATGTTTTACACTATCATATTAGGCTAGACGAAAGGGTAGTCGCGTATAATTGACACACCTAGTCAATTAGGTAGAAAATTAAAAATATGCTAAATGTTTTGATGCATAATAGGTAAATAAGTATAATAATACTGTTAAATCATCTCAACCGTTGCAGTTGATTCTAGAAGAAATGATGCAATTCCCTGCTCGAGCAAATTCACTTCTACTGCGCGAGTTTACTGAGTTGTGTTACAGTGTTTACAGTGTGTTTTTTCGTGTTCTAATACAAATGATGAGATGTTTATATATAATTAAGGAATATATATAGCGAAAATATAAAATAATATTGTTATCTTATTGTTTAGTAATAATTTCAGTGACCCTAAACTAAGAATTCATTGAATTTTACTAATTCAAACAAACTATACCTGGCATCATACGTGTCAGTTTTCTAACATTATAATCAAGTCTAGGTATTATAGAGTTAAAAACGTAAGTTGATTTTAATTAAATTATATAACAAGTTACTTTTTGTTAAGTAATTTTTAACATTAAACTAATTTTTTCTGAATTACCAATTATTTTTTTTATGAAATAGTTTAATAATATACCTATTTTTATTGAAAATAAAATGTTTTTAAATTTAATTTAATTTGCAACAACAACAGTTTTAAACTTTATAACAATTGTTTTAATAACTTTTACTTTAATTTAACTAAACATTTATATAATATAGCTTAATAATTTAGTGAGTTAAACAAGTTGCCCATTCTTGATAATAATATACCATATTAACGTATTATAATATTATGTCTCTTAAATGGTAGGCGTTATTAACCCTACGTTGCAGATTTCGTAGGCCATTAAGCTGAAAAATAGTATATTTTATTATATTATAAATTAAGATGAAAAATAATAGGTAAAAGTAATATAATACTTAATATTGATGATACGAAAAAGCGAAACGATAATATACAAACGTGTATAAATTATTATCATTCCGCGTATAATATAATATAGCCGCCTACTACATATCGACGTTTAATGTTTATTTATATTATACGACGAAGACTGCATAATAATATATACCTAAAACACACATGATCATACAATAAATATAATAATATATGGAATATCCAAAGACAACTATCCGATGAATGAGTATGGGACTAATGGACTTTGTTTGTATATAATCGTATATCTGCGGCAATAACTTATATTATTATTATAATCATCCTTTCTCCGTCAATGTGACTCGACGGCGGCATTTGATTACGCATTCTAATCGCGTAACGTTTCGTTCTAGTGTATACAGGGTGATCAGAATACTTTGTGTTATAAAAATAATGGAGATCATATTGAAACCGTATAAAATTATGTAATTCCAAAAATTTTTGTAAAACGAAATTCTGATCACATTGTATATAATGTAATATGCATAGAGGAAATACAGTCATTGTTTCGTTGTAATACTATTATTGTTATTATTATTATTATTATTATTATTACACTCCGCCACCGTGATGAGATTCCTTAAACGTACTGCTTATAAATGTTCAATTATACAGCGTGATCATTTACAAAATTTAAATCTGCAACTATAATTATAGTATTAATTTTTTATTTCTTAATTTTCGAATATTATTCATTATGCACAGAATATTATAAAATATATAAGAAATAGTTTCAAAAAACGAACATAAATTACTTATATTTATAGTGATTTATATACATTGCAAAATAATCCCTCTGTATATTGTTATTGTATACGGCGGTTTTACAATATTCCTTTGTCGATATTCAAAAACGCCTCATCGCGATGGCATAATACGAACGCGCATAGCGTGTAAATAAAATAATACACGAATATTTCTTATATAATTTTTACAATATATATACAGTGGAATAAAGGGCATGTCCCTGCTTATCCAACTGGTCTTGAATTTTGATTTTTATTCTTATTTACACATAAGTTTTTGAGCTTTTTTACCAGAAGTTTAATACAAATATGTAAAATATTGTGATAAAATCGTCTAGAATAGAAAAATTTTTAAGATTCATCACCATTTATGCCGTCATCATGGTGTTCGTTATAATGAAGGTATATCTATATACATTCACACTGATATAGTCAAGAGTTAATTGAAAATATAATATGATTAACAATCTTTCATACATCTAGCAAGTATATAGGAATATTATAGTATATATTTTAAACAATGAATTTTCGCAATTATAATATAACCATGCATATATATATATATATATACGCATACGTAATTTATATAGAGGTATTTATACAGCGTGTTAATATTATATTTATTTAGTAATCACGATCACTGATTGAAATTTAATTTTACAAAAATATTTGGGAATTACATATAGGTACATTTTCAATGTCATCTCCATTTTTGTAAGAAAATAATATTCTGATCACCCAGTGTATAACTATATATGTATAACTTTAAATTATAATAAATTAATGAATAATATAATATTAATAAATAACATAATATATTAAATATTTTAACTATTGACGAACTGCGAAAAAACTAGTATCGGTGAATATCGTATTATGTAAATTATACGCAATTTATAGGTATATGTAGGAGACATCGAGTTTTTTAAACTGGCAAAAAACCAAAGTATAAAAAATGAAACGAAATGATAAAAACACGTCGTACGGTTTCCCTTCGATGTCCTTGTCTCAAATTCTTTCCCTACATTATATACAGATCGGAAATTAAAGTTTTTCACACATTTAATATACAGTGAATAAAAACATAATACTTATAATTAAAACGTATTATAATTTCTTACATTTGTGCAAAACTGCAAAAATTATTTTTTGTAAGTTATATTTGAAATTATGATCACCCTGTATAAATCTAGTACCTAAATAAAAACTTTTATGTAATCATAGAGACGAGCTAGGTGAAAAAAACTTAACTATACTTACCTACATTATTCAAATAAATTATTTACCTAGTAATTATTATATTATAATAATACTTATGGTCTGCGGGCGTTAAAGTCACCCGCGTAATATTATTATTAAAAATAAAATAGGTATTGGTACTCAGCGAACCCGCTGCTAGATATGTATATTATTATTATATAAAATACAAGTATACAATAATATACTTTATATTTGATTTGATTCTTTTATACCGCATAGTTTAGGTTAGATGTGAATTATTTTTATTTAAATTATAGATGTTTTCTCCGGTGACTAAGTGTTTAGTTTGACTTATGAAGTTTTTCGAATCATCGAAAGTCTATATTATATGACTATATAAAATAACCGGTCGAGTTCATATAATATCAAACGATGTTATTGAAACGAACGATATTTTTAAACAACATCCGCGGAAGATGCGCTTCTATCGTATTTATGATTATGTTTGTCTCCGACCGAACGGGTCACATTTTTACACCGACACAGAACATATTTTTTTGACTGCGTGTTGGAAATCGGCAGCGCGTTTATACATACTTTGCTATTATACAATATTATATTATTTTGATGTTTATCAATCCGACGGATTCCGCGACCTGTCACGGTACTGTCGTTGCGTCATTCACGTGTGCGCGCGTACATCCTGTGTCGATTGCACATGAATCCACGCTGCAAAACATAATATTATAATATTATATAGTTTTGCTTTCTAACCTCAAACGTGACGGACATACCGTTATAGACCACGGTCAGGTATAACACATTATAATATCATATATTATAGTTTATACCGTGGTATAATACTTAACCGATTGTAAACTATAAAGACCAATAAAGGTTATAGGTTTCATGTTGTATGATTACTGCGATGGATATAGCATATAAAGCAATAAGTATAAGTGCATAGGTGATCCTCATAATAATATTATAAATTATACATAGGTACGTAAACTCTACAATATATATATAGTTTATTGACGAACGGTTTAAATATTTGGTATAGGTACCTTATAATATTATATTGTATCACGTTTAACTTATGATAATAGTTTAATAAATAATTATATTTATAAAAAAAATATATTTGTTCAGTTCAATATCGTAATAAATAGTACCACATTATCGTGTTATGTACTATAATTAGCTTATTTGCTGATTTTCATCACATAACATACCAGCTATTGCATATTTAATATAATAAATGTATATTACACATTTTAACCGGTTCCCAAATAATCATATTATAATTTAAACGACTAAATAAACTTCATTTTTATTTTTATTTTTTATTTTTTTGCTGTAATTAATGTTGTAAAACAATCAGGTTCAATAGCTTTTGGTATTATGTTGTTTTTTTGTCTGTTGGCATAATATTTAGTAAATTGTTTGATTGTCTTTGGACGTGACTAGACTGATGATCGAGTAGTTATTATGTATTAAAGTATTGTATATTGTATAGTATATTATTGTGGTTTTAAATACGATTTTTTATTATTATTATACCTCTTCTATAGTCGTCGATTATGTTTAGAAAAAATAAAATTATATTCTTCATAATTTGCCAAACTATACTTGAGAAGTATATTGTGCGTTAGATATATACAAAATATAAATTCGATTTGTTTAATATTTTGCGATTGGTCAATTTTCCCTTGTAATCGACTACAGTGAAGAATTGTATACTTTATATATGTATTATGCAAATTTATAATCGGTAGATAACAAATAGGAATTTCGCAATGGAATAGATGCGAAGATATCTCATAATAATTCTATTCCTACTGTAATTAACGTTTGTCTATTGTTAAACGTCATAAATCATATAAGGAAATTTAAATGAATAAAAATGAATATTTTACTAACCGAATTCTTCTACATCTAGTTATGGCGTATCTTTGTTTCGGTGGGCATTATTAATTATAATGGTATTATTGTTGCTATATTATCATTTGCTCATTAGTCTGAAGTCTCATTTCATAACAAAGTGTAATATTCATTTGCGCGTGTGTATTGTTCGGTTATTTGAAACACAGCGATGATGTCTATTCCGCGAATTATTATTATTATTAACAATATAAAAACTAAATTAATCAATATTGACAGTGTAATCTATTGTGATGGTTGATGGATAGACAATATTATGCAGTAACTATATGATTTTTTAGAAAAAAAATCAAAAAATTCAAAGCTTCCACAAATGATACGTAGTGCCCGCAGTCATATCGTGTCATTATGACGGATAAAAAATTGAAAATTCACGCTCAAACAAATAATGCGCCAATCTAATCGTTTCGTTCTTAACATGAAAAATGTGTCTACACAATATAATTTATCGTTTTAAATTTTTCATTAAGTCATTATCGGTCATTACGATATAATAATGTGTAGTATGTATTATATTTGTCTAGCGTATAATTAATCAAATTATATAATTTTACATATTTTATATATTCCGGATAATCATCAAATTCGTAGAATTTCATTTTAAGTCCGTCATAATACGTCTGGATTTACCTATACTTATTAGTTTATAACCAATACGTTTTAACGTTGTATTTTGTTTACAATATAATTTTTAAACATAAGGTTAACGATTAACAATAATAACATAATATTATTAAAATATTAGTTAGAAATTAAATTTCAAGGTTAGTATTGGTTAATGCGTATTGATTACAAAACTTTTTCTTAAATAGGTTTTCTACGAGTATAGATTTTAGACGAAATCGGTACCTCTATATATATATATATATATATATTATGTATATTTTATAAAAGGAAACTAATTCTAAGATACAATAATATTTTATGATATAGTTAGTTATCGTCATATTCGTTCGTTCGTTTGAAAACTGGATTTGATAAATAATAATAATTTTAATTTCACATTTTCTCATTTTTTTTTTTTTTTTATGCTATACGAACGAACTGTACAAAATTAAATGTCTCGCGAATATGGTTTTAAGTGAAAATAATTGGTAAACAAATATTTTCTCCGTATTACACGTACATGTATTCATAATATTATATATATATTAATAGGTAGTTGACAAACTGTTAATATTATATGTACATGTAATAAAGACCTTTCTCTCGCGCGCAAACACCGGTCATCACGACGATGGTCGTTCACCTGCACCACATCGCGGTACGACTATAACGACTACCGCGGTATCATAAAATCGATTAGCTGGTTATTTCACCAGCCGCGTGTCGTAACATTATACACCGTCGACCTGGCCGATCCAATACCGTATACACGAGGACGACTACTACATAATATACAGAGTGATCGAAATCTTACGTTTACAAAAATAGTGGCAATTATACATGCGTTGTTGACGTTAATGTAAAAATTAATTATTGTTTTTTGATCGCCCTGTATGCACGTGCGTGCATGTGTATTTATGCGTATATTTAACATTATACGTATATATACGTGAATGAGAGAGAGAGTGACGAGATGGCGTGTTTTTAGATGTTCCAAGTTCTCTCGATCGGTTTTTTAACGACTCGTTTAAAACAAACATTATGTGATGCGGACGTGAATCTCTTAAATTTTATTTTCGGTCAAGGTTTGAAAAAATAATTTTTATCGAACCAGTATTATTATTATTATTATGTTTTGCCCATAAATATTAAATAATAGTTGTATTAAATCGTATTTTATAGGTATAGGTACTTATATATTATTATTTTAATAATCCAGTTTAGTCATTTATAGATTCGGTTTCGTATAGGTAAGAATCGTATTTATCGTTACGTGGCCGAAGAATTAGTTGCCGAAAATGCATTTAAATAAAAAAAAAATGTTATAATAACTATAACAACCATTAATATTGTAATAATATTTTACAACCATTGATTAGATGTTAGTGAAACGATTTTTAATCTTAAATACGACATTTTTAAAACCTATTCATTGAAATCGTATTATTGTTCACATGTATTTACGTGTTTTTTGTTTGGTAGATTGAAATATAAATTAAATTAAATGATTTCAAATCTATTATACTAAAATAAAACTTTTTGGTTTAGCTTCAACATATACCTATACTCGATAGAATACGTAATTTTATTCTTTTGATTCATTGATACGTAATATATTTGATCGCATATAATATATAAATAAATGGTTTATTAAAAATGCAAAATATTATTGAATGTATTAAATATTTAATATTGCCAATGTATAATTTCTTAATTATTCCTATTTCCCGCTGCAGTTGCGTCATAATTTATTACTTAAGGAGACGATTCAATATCACCGTTATTTTATAAAAAAAAAAAACATTCATATTCGTTTTTAAATTCAAAAATACGTTGCAACGCTTACTGAAATTTTTATTTTAAAAAATATTCTGATTTTGTACAGAATGTACGAAGGAACGATCGAGTGAAATTATTATTATCAAGTTATTTTCATCATTGATATGTAAAAATTATGGTTGAAAATGTCGAAAATGTTCAAAATTTTTAATTGATACATTTAAATAAATAAAAAATTTGTTTAAAGTGTGCTTCAATCATTCAATCATCGTTATATATGTAGAGAATCCTAATGTTTTTTTCAAAATACATAAATTGAGATATTTGTTGTGCTTGTAACGTATTATTGGAATGAAAAATCGTCTATTTGAGTGAAATTTAATCATTCGCCACTATACAGCATATTAATGAATGATAATAATTATACGTATATTTTGTTTTTAAAATCGCATTATCAATATTATATTATACTATACAGTACTTGAAAAATATCAGTGATATATATATATTTCTCAAATATGCCACTAAATAATTTGAATGTGTATTATAATCCTGTGTGAAAAAAATTGGAGCACTATATAATGTATAGATTGTGAAATATTTAATAAAATCATATCAAGTCGTCTGTGTCTACCACGTTGCGACGGTATTTCGATTTATCATATTAAATTATTCGTAAAACAAGGTCGGTAACTCCATAAATTCTATACAGTATATTATTATATTATTATATTATAAAAATATATAACATTATTTGTACCTGCCTATACTTACCATAACAGTCGTATCAATCAGACAAATTGATTGTTAACGGAGATTGTTTCATGACTATAATCATACTACAACAGTCAGGTTAGTGGAACTAAAATTTACCTGACAAATTATTCAATGGCAATATTGCTAAGAATTGATAGGAGAAAATAAATAGGTAATGAAAAATGGTCAAAGAATTGGGACAATCTCGTATAAAAATATTATTGGTAGTGTAGAAATATGACAGAATAGTTTTATCAGAATGAATAAACATAATATCTCAAGCTAAAAAATATCATTTTTTTTTTTTATTATTATATATATACCTATATCTAAATTATCTATTCGTAGATTATGTTCATTAAAAGTTATTAGAAGAAAGACAAATTATTAATCTACATTATATTAACAAATAAATAATTTGTTTTTATTTTACACACCGCATAATGTATACATCAAGTATAAATATTAAATTATATTATTAAATTTAGGTACACGCTTTGAACTTGAGATTTTCTAGGATATTAATCTAAAATAATTTAAACCAGTCAGGCTGTACATGGATGTCATATAAAAAAAGATATATAAATAAGATAGACAATATTTCAATTAATTTAAATATAGAAATTAATGTTAGTTATAGTCATATACTTATGAACTAAAAAAACAAATTAAAGTTATCTAGTTCAGTAGGTAGCAGATTATAACGTTGTGAATTAGATACATTATTAATTAAATCTTATATATATATCAGTATTTTCAATTTTTTTTAAAAACGTTCTATGAATGAAAAACTAATTTATTTATCTACATAAAATACCTACGTTGGTATTTTTTATTGTAAAATTTGTTGGAAGGGGCCTAAGATTAATATTTTTTTTTAACTGGAAAACGAGACCTAGAAAAAAAAAATTAACCTAAATTAAAAGATTAAATTATTTAGGTTATAGTTAGGTTTCAATTATAATTTTCACTGGAAATAGATACCTATATGTCTTTATTTATATATTTCAATATTTGATAAAATCAACCAACGCGCTATTATTATACAACTATTGTAAGTAAGTTTTTGTTTTAATGGTTTTTATTTAAGTAAATATGTACTCTAAAATAATATTCAATTTTAAACTTTATATAAAATGTATTCAGCTTGACCTTATTTATAAGAATAATTATTAAACTATATTATAATATATGTTTATATTATCATACGCATAAAATGTCAAACTTATTGATTTTTACAAAAAAATTAATACCGATGAAATAAAGTACTGTATGCATATTTATAACTTGATTAGCGTTTATTCGCAATAAAGTTATCATGAATAATTGTTGCAAATGTTAACCATATAGCATATACCATTATATCTATTATATTTTTACTATACAACAGCTTTAAGATGATAAAAACTTTAAAAACGTCTGTTAAGCTAACTTAAATGTTAAAATTTATAAATTATACAAATGTACACGATAAGATATTATAAATTATTATATATATATATATATATATATATATATATATTATCACTAATTATAATAATAGGTAGTTATTATTATAATAACAAACGAATTATAAACCAACAAATACCAACAAAGAAAATTATATATATATTGAAAAAAACGTAATGTAAAATTATTAAAATATTTTACGTTCTTGTGAATTTTACTATAATTTAACAATTCACACGCATACATATTATAATATATATAATATATAATATACTCGTATATTATATATTATAGAGTTTTCTTGTGACAAGCATACGGTATTATATTTTAATATTTGCAGTTTTGACCCAGAAAAAAAATATTACGACCTAACTGGTCACACATTTTTTGTCGATATAAACGTTTATAAAAAGACGGTGGGTGTAAAGTTATTTATATACGATATACTTTCTATATCCGTATACTTACAATCATAATAATAAAACAGATTGCGGAGAAAGTGTTAAACGAAGAAGCCATAAACCGGTCGCAATGACGTGATGAAGTGTAACTAGTCTGGACTTCTTACATCGGGTGTCAGTGCGTCACCAGACCTGTTATAATTTTGGTCAACCAACTAAATAGGTACATATTTTGTTTTATTTGACTCCTGTCAAATACGTGTATTATACGAATATAATAAGTATATTCAATTATTGTTTGTCCAGTTGATGTGTCACAGTTAATCGTTTTTAAATTGTCACCTGCATAGTTTAAAATTAAAAATTAAATAATATACAGAAACCATTATACGAGTAGTTCTTTAGAATTAGTATTTACCTAGGACAAGAAAATAACAGTACATGCGCAGCTATATTCTTATTCAGTCAGATGCAATTAAATAAAAAAATAAAACGTTATTAATATTTTAGCAGTGTTTGAAGTAGCTAAAAATTAGGGGGATACTTTTCATCTCTGAGGAAGAATGTCCCCATACATTTTTACCCAATTAGTATGAGTTATAAGTACAACCTGTTTCAAATAGTAAAAGTACGATAAAATTTCTAAAAAATTAGTTGAGATACTCAGTCTCCCTGCGTCCCCCTAATTCGAGCACTATATGTAAGTGATTTATATTCAAATGTTTGTAAAAAATGGTTTTTAAATTATAAATGTATTGCTTCTCTACGATCTATAAAATAATTTAAAAAAATTGTGTAAACAAGAATACAAGTACTTGTGTCTTATATATTTAATTATGTTATATAATAAAAATATATTTGTGCGAGTTTATTACAAAATAGAAAATAATAATTAAATACGGTTTATTAGTTTATTATAATGTCATATATTAAAAAATTTAATTAGGTATAATTAATTACTTTTTTCATATTTTAATGGAATAAATTTGTTTATATAATTTCAGATGATTTGATGGTCGTGATTCCTACTAGTATGCCAGTTGGCGATATCCGTCCCATAGCTGACCACCGCCGACAACGTAATGTGACTAGGTTATTTGGAGCTCTTAGAAGAACATCTATACCACCTAATTATGAAGCCGGATCTACTCCATTAGGGATGTTAGAAAATACAGAATCTTCAATGGCTCGAGTTAAGAAAAAAATCAAGCACAAACGAATGTGGGACGACCAGGAAACACAAGCGTCTGAAGTACATGATACCACATCTAAGAGGCCTGATCGAATCAAGACACGGAGACGGTTAATACCGTCATCTAGTACAGCGAGAGCGCTCCGGACAGCAGTTTTGCAAGAGGATCCGTATTACGATTTCGGAAAAAAAATTAAACACACTTCGTCCTCGACAGTTGGAATCAATATATTAGACTTGGAAACAAGGACATCAATAAAAATACCTGTTATAGTCGCTACAACCGAAAAAAATAATTCTAAGGGTGAAGTTGATGTACCTAAAGATAAATTAGTTACTGAACGGCCTAACAATTCCAGAACCAGAACGCAATTAAATCGAAATCATAATTCGACTTATAGTAATTTTAGACGACCTGAGAATATAACAGAATGTGTATACCCCAGATTCAATAGAAGAAATAAATCGCGATCTCAAAGAGACGTGAAGTGTTCGCCAGAATCCGATACGAGAACGACAAAAATATTATCAAGTGTCGTTACTTCTGTATCCGTGGAAGGAAATCAAAAGAAAAATGATACATTTGAGACTGGATTATTTAACTCTACTAGTAATATGACCAATTTATATCCGACCACCACTTCTGGGACTATTTCGAGCACAGTACACCCAGAACCCGTATCTACAAATCCCAAATATTTTAGGCACCGATATAGAAATATATCGTTGCCCGAATATTTAGAAATTACAAAAGTAAACCACAAACGATTAAATAGCACAATTACAACAGAAGCTGTGCGACTTACTACTATCGAGGTAACTACGGTTGGTTCGACTAACGCGACGTCTTTTCCTTCTCCAATAGATAGTACGGAAATGCTCGATATTTCTACAACAAATGACAAATCTTTAACCGAGACCCCTTCACCACCAACTGATTTACAGGATTTTATTTATTTAAATAATAACACATCGGAAACTCCTCTCAACACTACTAGTAACGGAGCAATCGAAGCAAGACAAAGAAGGCCACTGTTTAGAAATATTACTAGGCTTACAACCGATCATGATATTGGTGTGGCGTATCCTGAGGGATTAGCTACGTCTACGTATTTTTTAACTTTTTTGGCCATTATACCGTTAGTATTAGTAATAGCATTTGCATTCAAACTTGCGATTCAAAGAAAGAAGAAAAAGGTTTTCGACAGTTCGGAATACTCATCCGAGTACAATCGCAGTCCTTTGGACTTCAACACAATCACCTCATCGCCAATCACAACAAAACTTCCCAGGGTACCACAGCACATTGTTTGGGATACGGAAAAAACATCATCCGTTCCGTTGCCAAGTAATAGCCGATGGGAATTCCCAAGAGAAAAATTACGTCTCCAAACTATATTAGGCCAAGGTAATTTTGGTCAAGTGTGGAAAGCCGAAGCGGATGATATAAGCGGACACGAAGGCCTCACCAGGCTTGTAGCTGTAAAAATGGTTAAAGAGGATGCTGCTTCTAGAGAAAGAGAAGATCTGATCAGGGAGCTTAGTATTATGCAACATCTTGGGTCACATCCGAATGTCGTCACGTTGCTGGGATGCTGTACGGAGAAAGGTAAACAAATATATAATTTCTATCTACTACTTATATTATTATAAATGAAAACTATTATTATAATTTCGTGATTCTTTCAGAACCATATTTACTGATCATGGAGTACGTTATGTATGGTAAACTGTTATCATTCCTTAGAGATCGACGAACACGATCACATTATTTTAATTTTAGCGATTCGACCGCCTCACTCACGTCTAGAGATTTAACCGTGTTTGCTTATTGTGTGGCAAGAGGAATGGATTTTTTGGTTTCCAAAAAAGTAAGAACTGTTATATTTTATTTTTATAACATATAAATTCATAGCATAATTTCTAATTATGGTAAAACGTAAAATTGAAATAATTTATACTTATTTTAATTAATGAAACATTATCAAATACATACATCAAATATTTAAATACGATACATAGATTTAGATAAGAATGTTATAATTCATTAACAATAACATAAACAAGCCAATAAAAATGCATAAAATTATTTGTATACGTATACAAAATTAAAAAAGTATTAATGTAAATTTAAAATCACAACTTAATTATTATAATATATTATACTAAACTTTAGGATTAACACATTTTTATTCGATAAAAATGGAAATATTCTAATTTGTAATGTTTGCTTACAATTAAAATAATAAATATATCATTATTATATAGATAGTGCACAGGGACTTGGCTGCGAGAAATATATTAGTCGACCATAATAAGCTATGCAAAATAGCTGATTTCGGTATGTCTCGCAATGTTCGTGATACTAATCAGATTTACGAACAAAGGCATACAAAGGTAATATATATATTATTTTATTAAATGTTGGTATTTGAAATTCATTTGAATCATTGTAATATAATAAAATATTATTGTTTAATTACAGGGTGCATTACCAATCCGTTGGATGGCGCCAGAATCTTTGCATTACAGTATATTCACATACAAGACTGACGTGTGGAGCTTTGGTGTATTAATGTGGGAAATCGTTACGTTAGGTAAGCATAAATAATACATTTAATGACAGGTATTTCGATCATAATTTATCATGGGACTGTGTCAAGTTTAAAATAAATATAGTCCTCAAGTGAACTTTAATATGAATTACTAAAAAAATCAGGAAGGTCGATTCTGGACCTTCTTACTCTGATTCTTCGTTCCTTTGGTCCTTAGAGAAATTCTAGAGAGTGATTTATTATAATTAAGATTTGAATGCAATGATATTGCATTAGAAAATACGATTCTGAGCAAAACTTAATATAATACAATATATTATACTGATAAACAATTCCAAAATTTAATCACGCATGTAAACTACCATTATGAATATTCAAAACAATTTCAATTTCCTACGATCAAAACTCAATTAGTTATCACGAAATAAAAAAAAATTAATAACATAAAACATAATTTATTGATTTTCCGCCATTGTTTGGCAGATTTTCTTTTACTAAGGAAAAACTTTTGATAAATTTGATAAATAAGCTAAGTAAAATTAAGTAAGGTAAATAAAGTACAAACTACTGTACGTACTACTGTACGCTTACCCTATTCATAGTAATTGGACCATTACTTCTACTTTTAATCATGCTTTCAGACATAGAAAAAAAAACATTGTAAAACCAATACATTCCTGACTTCGCTTAGAATCAGAAAAAAGTCACTAAAATTTTTTAAAAAATAGTACTACTACGATATTACTGAAAAGATTCACTATATTTTATCATATTACTAAAGCTTCAGCGATTATTGTAGGTATATGTAGTTATATGTAAGTATAGGTATGTTGTCTTCGTGTTCTCTGGTCAACTGGATTAATTGAGATATTCAATGATATGCGAGTTTTTACGTAATTAATTAAAGTATACCCATAGCTACACAGCTACTATTATAATGAAACAACAAAATCTCGTAGTTATTTAAAATTCGAACAGTGAACCTTGAGCTACAAGGTACGAAACTCGAAATTATTCTGTCTACTTAATATATGGTTTATAAAAAGGAATGGGAGTGAAAAAATACTACCTATATTATTTTATATCTTTGTATAATTCTATATATTATAGAAATTAAATTTTGAATTTTACAGCGTATTCAAATTTCTGAAGCTATTCAACTTAAATATAATTTTTACGAAAAAAAATTTAATTAACCGACTGAAAATGTTCATAAAAAATAAATTTTTAAATACATTTCTTGCACAAGACAATATCAAAATAATACCAAGATCTTAACTTGATGAGTTACACCATTGATTTTATAACATAAAATTATTGATTTTAATATACGTAAAATCATAGATAATAATAGATTTTTTTAAGGTTGAAATTATTGAAGTTACAGACATTGAACTATAGATTTATGTCCTTATGATGCGACTTTATGCAACCTAAGCATATACTAATATTATAGTTTTCAGTATTAATATTTTTTATATCTAGCTATACGAGTAAAAAAAAAAAAAAAAAACAGTTTTACATTTTCTTATATTCCTTTCTACCAACAAGTATATATGATAATAATTTTTGTTCATATTTTACACAATCTATACTACAGGTTCGACTCCTTATTGTACGATGGGTGCTCGCGAAGTGATGAGACGTGTACGAGAAGGATACAGGCTCGACAAACCAGCTCATTGTCGATCCGAATTGTTCAGGGTGATCACGAAATGTTGGGCTGCCGATCCATCAAAGAGGCCTACATTCGCCGAGCTGAAACAAGAGTTGGGCGCTCTTTTAGAAAATCCCGAGTTTGAAGGCAGTTACGTGGATTTGGAGAGCCTAGTCGACGAATCTGACGCAGGAAACGCGAAAGACAGACAGTGTTGAATCAGACTACTACCTTTTTCCTCATACCTAATCCATAACCGAAGATAATAAAACAATGGAAGGCAAAGAAAAATAGAATATCAAACAAATCAAATATTAAATTAAAAATAGTACCATTTTGAAATCTAAGAAACTTGAGATAAGGTTATATAAGCGTAATATTAAGATTGCTACATGGGGTCATTTTTAAATATCAGAAACTTCATTCATATCAATATTACGAAATAAAAAAAAAAAAAAAAAAATTCTCGTCTAATAGCCTATCCATTCTATTATTATCTTTGGCCTATCCATCGATTATCATCAGTATTGATATTTTATTATCTGATATAACCCTATCTGTAAACCTACATAATATTATATTATTTTTTTCACGAGAGAAATACATTTTTCCATATAAATTTTATAATTTGATAGCTGTTTTTAATTATATTTCTCTTAAGAATTTACAATAAGTCATTTAAGTAGTTTTATACTTAAAAACGAAAATTTAGACAGTACATATAATATATCCATTATGTATGAATTCTCTCACATTATATAGATTAAAGATTATGTTGTTTTTTTGTAATAGATTGCAATTAAATATCTTGTAATGCATGTTCAAACGAGTACATGAAAAAATGAAATGTGATTTGAAAACCATATTATTTATAAGTATTCAACTAAACGATATTATACAAAAGATAAATGGTATAACTCTATAAGTATTATAAATTTATATATATATTTTTTTTTATTTTAAGTATTAGAAAAATGGAAAAGAACTGATATATTTGAAGTTATTCATATAAATAAATATAAATTATTATGCTTGTAATTTTATTAAAATCGTAGATTTATTTTTCTATATTATTTCTGTTGGTATATGTATAGTAAAATTAAAGTTAATTTAATATTATTATTTTTAATGAGAAAATATAACTTTATGTATTTTGTTAAACTTGTTTATTTTTTTCATTTCTATATGAATAGTACTTACACTTATATATTTTTTAAAAACTCCCAAGTACGAATAATTTGCCATCACAATCACAATTTTAATGTATTAGAAAAATTCGTTGTCAACAGTAGACATTTTTTTTTTTACTTATATATTAAATACAATTAATATATTGGTTAGCCCAAATAATAAATGAATGAATATTTTATTATTTTTTTTAAATCTAATAATTTATATATTAATTATAAATTTTAATATAAAATATAAAGACTTTAAGTCCATTTTATTAAATAATATCTCAAAATATAGAAATAAATATTTATGTATATGTATACATATTTTCATATTATTAATTTTCAATATTATGATATAATAATGATACATAAATAGTTGTAGCTATGCTCTAATCGTTGCTCGATAATACGAAATAATTTTTCGAGAAATATTGATAACTAATAATCAGAGATGTTCAAAATATAAAATATGCTATATTGATATAGACAGCGCGTCGATGGAACTTTAGTCAGCTAACTTCACACGCTCGTCAGTAACATTTAGAAGAAAGTGTTATTTTAATACTTTTAGTTTAGTATTCCTATTAATAAAAGTGGGAAGGTCGATTGTGGGCATTCCTCCTTCGTCCCTTCGGTCCTCGGAGAAATAAGTTGTTTATTATACTTAAGATTTGAATGCAATGATATTGCACTAGAAATAAGATTTTGAGCGAAACTCAATATACTACAATATACTACACTAATAATTCATTCCAAAATTTTACTTCACTTGTAAACTACCTATGTTAATACTCTTAAAATACCGTTAAAATTTTCAAGTCCCTACGATCAAAACTCAATTAGTTATCAGTAATTAAAAAAATTTAAATAACAGAAATCGTAATTTTACCGATTTTTTGGTAGTTTTTATTCTCCAAGGAAATACTTTTGAGAAATTCGAAAAATGAGCTAAATAAAGTACCAATTAGACGCGATTTGCTACCGAAAGCATACCCTACCATACCCTTATGGTAATCAGACCATTATTCCTACCTGAATAAATGTTTTCATATATAAAAAAAAAAAAAAAAACATTTTTGTAAAACCAATACATTCTTCGCTTCGCTCAGAATCTAAAAGTTAATGGTTAGAAGAGGTAAATAGATGTGCTGCAAGTTATTTACAAAATATAAATGAATTTAAAATTATATCACAAATTGTCAATGACCCTGCCTTGGACTTTTTAAAAAGTATTCTACCCGATATCAAAACTTTAAACACTAAAACAAAAAGAAAACATAAAATAGAAATCATTTAGCCGTTGATGATGCTTGTTAACTTGAGGCTCAACAAAAATCAGCACAATTAATGGCTTAATAATTGTTAATCATACATACCAAAGTTAAATTACAATCTTGAACCTATATAACCACCATCATGTATACGCACGATAATTAAGAAAATGACAGCCCAATAAACAATTTGTATTTATATTAAATAAAGTATTACAAACACGATTTGCTACTTTTTTAATTTTTTAAATTTATATAAAATTAGTAGTTTACAGCTAAATTAATCTATAAAAATCTTTACAACTTGCATATTTTTTTTTCCTTTTATCTTTTGTTTGGTTATTATTATTAATGTTTACGCATTGTATTACTGTCTGGCTCACTGATGGCCACACTCAATGTTTCCCGCCGACGACTCTTCGTTCAAAGTTCAAACCGAGACCGGACCGTGCGTCTTCATTGCTGTCGTTTTAGCACCACCAAGCCCGGATTGGCCTAGCGAGCTATCGAAAAAATCTCGGTGGGGCGCCAGAAAAATAAATAAACAAAAAATAAGATATTAATGTTACATTCAAATTGTATTGTATTTCAAAATAAAATTAGAATGTTCGTGTGTGAACATCACTATCGCAAAATAAATCGATAATATTATTATCGTTATAATAAATATTGATATTCTACTATCGTTTGGGTCCAACCTGTAAATGGATGTAAACAGCTACAATTTTTTATATTACAATAGTTTTAGATTTTGAGCGGAGCGAGGAATGTATTGTTTCTATAAAGATGTTCTTTTTTTTATGTATAAAAATATTTTTTTCTGATAGAAATAATTGTCTGATTATCACAGTGGGGTATGTTTTCGGTAGCAAATCGTGTTCTCTTGGTACTTTATTAAGCTCAGTTTTTGAATTTTCCAAAAGCTTTTCCACGAGAAGCCGTAAATTGGTAAAATTACGATTTCCGTTATTTAAAATTTTTCATTTTTTTATTATTAATTGAGTTTTGATCGTAGGAACTTGACAACTTTTTTGAGTACTAATATAGGTAATATTTACGTTTAGTAAAATTTTGAAACGGATTGGTTTTTTTTGGCTAAATATAGAGCTTTGAATTTTTTCCAAAAATGTTTAATATTACATGCAGTTTTTGGTTTAAAGGTATGAAAGAATTCTTTTTATAGAAGCCTACTCATATATACTATTTAATCTATTTACAAAATATTTTGAAAATTGTAACTGACAATTTTTATTATGAAATAATAACTATATGAATATTGATCATAGGGATTTGAAATTCATTTTGCATATTTATATATGTAATTTACATTCGTGGTAAGTGTTGGAATTGATTATCAGTACAATATATTGCAATTCATTGAGATTCGCTTAGAATCGTATTTTCTAATGCATTATCATTGCATTCAAATCTTATTAATTTCCTTCTTTCCACTAATTTCTTCGAGGACCGATGGGACGAAGGAGGAATGTCCATAATCGGCCTTTCCCGCTGTTTATTATTGGTTATTTTCATATTATTCATGTGGATGATGATTGATTATATTGGACATTATGATTTATATTTATATTACATTATGAGTATATTATTATTATAAAATAATACTATATTAAAAATGTTACTATATTTATACATAATTCTAATTTAATTAAATAAAAGAAGGAGAAATAATATTATAATTTAAAATTTGTTTATGACTTATTTAAATAACATGGTTTATTAACTAATTTAATTACAAGTTGATTAAATTATAAATAAATTTTATCAATTAATCGATTGATCGATTAATCGGATAATCGTAATTTCGATTAATCGATTGATTTTTTTTGATTATTTGTGCGTAATCATAATCGATCACGATAAAAAATAACCGAACAGCCCTAGTTTAATTTATGTCGTGTGCATAAATAAGTAATTAATTAAAATTATTTATAATATTAATATATTGTGTTCTTAACTGATAATAGGTAAAGTATATAATATATACTTAATACTTATTATTTTTTATAATGTTAATCTAAATAAAATGACCTATTTTAACTTGTAACAATATTTGAATATTATATAAATAGTTCAGTCACTATCAAAGGCTCGATTGGAAGGGCTTGTCATATTTAGTTTAGTGATAGCCTATCGACTGATCTTATCGGTGATAAACTGATAACTGATAACATTTCCCGCATAAAATACTTCGCACAAGGATTGAATGATAGGATCATGACAAAATAGATCATTTTGGACCATCTTTGGATCATCATCAATAGGACCACAAGAGACAACGCACATAATATACATATTGCCACGATATTGATTTTAAATATTAAAATTGTGGTTCTGTTATACTTATTATTATTATGATACTGTGTTAAAATTGTTTTTTATTTTCTATTTTTATCAAATTTCTTTTTTCATTCTAACAATTAGTAAAATACTAACTACCAAGTAAGTAATTTATTAACTAAATGTTAACAAGTATAATATTAAAGAGTCAATATTTTATTTTTAATATAATATATTTGTAGATAAGTAAATGGAACAGAACGTAACGGAAATGAGAATATTATGCTGAATCATGGATGTGTAGACTAAAGAAGGTAGAATAAGAAATGAATACAGAAGGAAATATGTAGGTGTTTTTTGTGGGGAAAATGAGAGGAAAGAAGTTGAGATGGTTTGGACATGATAGGAATTGAGGAAAGATGATTCAGAGGCTTCAAGATTTTGATGGAAATTTATATAAAAGGAAATAGATGGCAAGAATGACCAAAGTTGAGGATAGATTTAATTGAGAATGATATCTGGTGTGATGGAACAAGTAGGATATCAAGATATATGTATAGGTATATAGGTATTAGTCTAGGATAGCTAACTCCATCTTGTTTGGAATGTAAGACAAGGTAGAAGAAGAAATATATTTATCTCTGTTTGCACTTGAATGTTCAATATTTTCATTAATATAATATCTTTTATTTTATTATATTTTTCTTTCAGTTCACAATTTCAGTAAGTTTTCTGTTATCAAATTAAATTAATATTCAATTGATTATATGAATTAGCAATGAACGATTTATCGCACCTGAACTCGAGTTTAGACGAAACAAATAGGGGAGAGGAATTCCAGGCATTCAAAACACAACTCAATAAAGTTCAGGATCTGATTGATGAATATAATAATAAAAGTCCGTGAATTACATTAGTTTTAAATTTACATATAACTAATTTTATTTATAGGTTATTTAATTTCATATTTTCATATAATTATTTACAGTTATCGATAAAACATTGTGTTTGGAAGACTTGAATAATATGAAGAAAGAAATGAAATATATGACTGAATTAGAACAGCTACTAACTGCAGAAAAAATGAGTATGTACTTATTTCTTCTCTCAAAAAAAAATTTTTGTCATTATATTATTATCAAAATAATTTCTAGAGTCCATTTATGTTCCTTACAAAGTTATGTCTTTGAAGGCGGTTGAAAAATCATATCATATATGTAATTGGCTTATAGAAAAAAGGAGCAGTGAAATGGATAATGCATTTAATATAGACTCATTTACTAAGAAAATTGTATGTTGAATAATATCATTATGTAATTAATTATAGCATTTCATAATATTTATGATCAATTAATTGATGATACAACAGTATTATAATAGTATTTAATAGTTAGATAATTAAGTTAATGTGTACTTTTTATTTAATTTTTAACTCAAGTTTGAAGCTTGTGCTGGCAAAGAAAATCCTTTGAGTCACATCAATACTTTATTCAAAAATGTCTTTAAGAACACAGATTATTTTAATCTGAGTTTTCTTGGTAACATTAAATCGGAAGAAACTGAAGTATTAACACAATCTAAAAAAGAATACAATAGAAAATCACAAAAACGTCCATTAGAGGATCAAGTTGTTCCTGATGAGGTATATATAATGATAATATTAGTAATTTGATATTAGTAATTATTAACAATATTCATATTATAGTTTAGTTTTGTAGGTACACAAATGTAATTAAATTAAATACTTGTAATAGTTGTCTATTTTATTGCTGAGAGTGATTAAACTTGTGAATGTTTTTACTTATTTTATATTTCTAAAACCTACTCAAAGCGTTCCTAAAAGATTAATGTTTATTATTTGAATTATTTATTTTATTAGTCAATTAATATTTTTTTATTAAATGGACATAGTAATAATAAATATGTACTAAAAATATTAAATAATAATATAAAATACTATTATTATAATCGTAGTAATTTTTTGTATTTGAATTGATCAATATCGGAAAAATAAAAAAATACTATCACATTTAAACATTTATATTTTTGGCCAATAGCAATAATAATATTAATGTATTTATAATTTACATATTAATGTGTAATATTTTGTTTGTTTTATTATAATAGGTAGACAACGAAAATGCTAATAATGAATTACAAATTACTTTAACAAGACTTATTAAGTGTTTGAAACAAGCTATAAAGAATAATAATGGAAAACCAGTACAATTCTATAAATTTGCTATTGATCCATTTAGTCTTGCATACAGTGTAGAAAACTTATTTCATATAGCTTCATTAGTAAAAGATCATCACGTCAAAATTGAATTAGGTTATTAAATATTTTAACATATAATATATGATTCAAAGTCCCTTGTTTGTATCACATTTTCTCAGGCTTTTTATTATTATTACTGAACTGTTTTTAATTATTGATTTTTTTTCTTTATAGATGATGAAACTAATGAGTTTACAACAATAACAATTGTTAAAAAAAAGGATGATAATACGGAAAATAAAGTATTCTCATCATTATTCAAAATAAATTATGATATGTGGAAGGTAAATATTTTTAATATTTAATTTTCATATAAATGATTTACAATCACTTTAAAAATGATTTTATTTTGGAGTGTTTTATATTTGGATGCCTTGAATATACTTATTTTGACAAAACAAATAAGTGGTATTACTCAATATTATATTACAAAACTAAACAACATTAGTTAATTTGTTATAATATATGACAAAATTATTTTTAGTGTGATATAGTTAATTTATTTAAAATTTAATTTGAGGATATTTAGGTTAATGAGGATTAGGGTAAAGTAAAAATTAATTAATTTTGGTATAACTATCCTCTATTTAGTTTAAGAATGAACTAATTCACCCACCAAAAATATTCAGCTTACATCATGATTAAAGTTAAATCTTTTTAATTTCTTTAATTGTAGCTAACATTAAGGCTTGAGGTATAAAATGTTTGTGAACAAGGCTACGCAGACATCACCAGATTTGGTCAGCTTGCTCGGTTAAGAGTGAACTATTCATTTATTATTAACTTGAATAGAGCATAATAATTTATAACATATTAAACTATTTTACCTTTTATTAGAAAGTACAAAAATAAACATATTTAAGCATTATTAATTTAAATATAGTATTATAACATTGATTAATTTTACATGTATATATCTTTAATTAATCAATGATTATAATAATATTTTATAATTGTTACACTTTTGTTGAAGAATTATTTTTGTAATAAACTATTTATTTTTTTTGCAGTATTTCATTGAAAAGTACGATATCAATGAAAGAATGATTGAACAAGATAACTCTACTGACTGATTAAATGCTTTAAGACCATTAATAGTTATAATTTTTTTCTTTTTAAGTTTAGTTATTAATAATGTACTTTTTTTAAAAATAGATATTGAATTTAAGGATTTTTTATTAAAATTGCAAAAAATGTTATATAATGACACAGTTGGAAAACTAGCTAATTATAATGATTAGTATTATATGTTAATATTATTCGTATTGTTATTTAATGTAATGTCTAATACTAATTTATGAAAGAAGTTACTTTAGTTCATATTTAAATAGATGTTTTCTAACAAATAATTGTCAAGCATATTCATTATGAATAAGTCAACATCAAATTGTTGCTAAGGCAAATATCACCAAGGTAATAATAATAAATCACAGTTAAAAAACATTTATCATAGTCTACAGATTATAATTAGATATTATACAGATAGATTACTTGTTATATCTTTTACAAAAAATTTTCATTATATAAAATTTATTAATAAAATTTAAAATCATTGAGTATTTAAATAATTAATAAGTATAGTACGCATGCCCCTCATAAAGTTACTCGCATATATGGTCATAGTTGCCAATCACTGAAAACCAATCATAGAGTAGAGCTCCGACAAGTGCAGCGACTCAACATGCTGTTGAAGAGTGGGTCAACTTAAATGGAATAGAGTAGAGACGATAAGAATTTATATCCTTTGGGAGATGTTTATAACAATGAAAGTGCTAAAATTGTATAGTTATTGTCTGCCTTTCGTTCTTTTCTATCGAGTTATGTTGACAGTTAATAAAATTTAAAAAAATGTTTACTAAGTTATTACAATTATTAAGAGTAGGTAACAAATTTTTGTGTTATTTTGTATTGTTTCTTTAATTATATTCATTTTCTTAGACTAAAATATATTGTCCTTTTAATTTCAATGTTCTTCAATAATTGAAAGTTCATGTGAAGTCATCAATAAGACAATAAGTCAAAGGTATAGACAATAGTATTATCGTAATTAACAGATTTCATCTGTGACTACTGACTAGTGTACTATTGTAAATGATCAACAGAAAATATTAGAAATTACATGTAACGTTTAAGTAAAATAAAATTAATTGGCAGAACTGTAGTGTTATGAATAGTATTATACATATCAATCAACATATTTTATTTTTTACAATATATCTAATTATTTTTATAACTACAAATTTGAACAATATATATTTATAATGATAAAAAA
Source organism: Eriosoma lanigerum (assembly GCA_013282895.1). Lineage (NCBI taxonomy): Eukaryota > Metazoa > Arthropoda > Insecta > Hemiptera > Aphididae > Eriosoma > Eriosoma lanigerum. The sequence goes on from CM023358.1 coordinate 42,410,914, forward strand.
GGTTTACCAATGTTTTAAGTTTAGGATTCTTAGTTTTATAAACCAACGTGGCAAATGTATTGTTATTTGACGGAAAAACATGTTTACGGGTACTTTTGCAACAACACCGAAAACTTATTAGAGTGTATTTTGAGATAAATATTTGTTTAATTAAACTGCAGAGGTATAGCAGAAACTTCACAAACTTCACAGTCTATCAGTCATAGAAAAAGATAATTTAATAAAATTTAAAATAGTTACATCTTTCAACATAATAACGATTAAAAACCACAATCATAATAAAATATCCATAAATAAATAATTCATAATAAGGTTTAATTGAATTAAATTAAGGTAACTTTCTCTAAAAGACCTACTGGATAGTATTATATTTTTCCAGTAGATGGCGATTTCATTATCATTATTTTTCATATTATATTATGAATATCTATGTAGTATGTAATGGAGTGCCTATATTATAATCATATTTCATATATTGTAATTGTCTTGACAATTAATTAATTGTTGTCCATTTTGTTGACTATGTTTGTGTTTTATATAATGGTGTTTTCGCGATTAACCTGGTTATATTTATTATCAGTCGTGTTTATAAAATTTTGTTTATTGGTTAAATACCCGCGAAAACGATGTGGTTGTGGTTATTACAATATTATAGAAAATAGATAACCGAAAGACTCTATAGTTTATAAAATAATACTAAATTGTTTTATTATTTTATGTATTAATAATCATTAATTATGAAAATCGCAGCTTTAAATATTATATTAAATCAATTAACTCAATTGAGAAACTATTGCCTACGATATTAAAACAAATTTTGCAAAAAAACGAATAGGTCAGATATTCAGAGGCGCAGGAACTATTTTTCTTGTGGAGGGGCAAAAATTTTAGGAAAATAATGATATATAGTATATTAAAATAAAATACAAATACTTAATGATTTTTGTAAAATAGGTTTAATTACTATTTTGTTGATTAAATTAATAGTTTTTACCTAATTTAATTTTGAATATAAAATTAAAAACAGTATTAATGTTTTACATTTATTAATTTTATTTGTTATACAACTTTTCAAAATTCATTTTATTACATATTATATTATTTAAATATTAAAAATAATAAAAATGTAATTTAAATTTAAACTATACCTCTAAAATGTTTAAGTATCAAGTGTATAACTATGAAGACAAATTTTTAGGGGGGGCAAAATTATAATTTGCTCCCTGACATATTTAACGGGGGGGTCAAATGCCCCCTCTGCCTACCCCCCCCCCAGCTCCAGCTCCACTGCAGATATTTTTGGATTATCTAGGAGCTAATGACAAAAAATATATGAGAATACATTCTATAAAAATGTAAACACATATCTAAACAAAATATTACAATGTGAGAAATTATTGATACATTTAATAGTGAGGTATACTAATTAATTTCCTTTTATACTAACTATTTATCTAAATGTATTTTTATGTACACAAAACAATTATGTTTAATAACAAATATTCTGTGGTTTGAATTTCATATTATCACGTTTCCAAACGATATAATCATTATATTTGATCGGTTATAAAATATCTGTAACCTATAACCAAAAGTTAAAACCAAAGTAATAACCAAAATCGCGAAAACGACATGTTTATAAAATATAGTAACCAGGTTACATTTGGTTAATCGCGAAAACACCCCTAATATTTATTATAAAACTTGTATTTTAAATCTTTGTATATATTTATATACGTTTCTTTTATTTGAATTAAATTCATCTATTTATTTATTAAAAAAATTTGCGAGGTGGTTAGTATATAAATAAGTGTTTATGATTTGGGTGAAAATGGAAAAATTATGAGAGGAGAGATAAATGTTCATATTTTATTTTGAAGGACCCCAAAAATTTAGAAAAAAATTTGTGCGGGGTTTGTACATAAAAACGTGTTTATGAATTGGATGAAGACAAAACAAATTTTTTAAAAGTTTTCATTTATGTGAAAATAGTATCAATAGTCACTTACACCTTAGATAAATGTATTATAAATAATTTTGTATAGGTCGTTTGTTTTATTTAAATAGACTTCGGTGGAATTTTCAATTGTGGGATATGTATCACACCCAGTGCCGCAACTACCGGGGGGATCAGAGGTACGTAGCACCCTCCGCGAAGACCAAAATAACTCTGTAAATGGGGCCCCCAAGGCCTCAAATAAAAGGATATTATATCAAAATAATTGTTCGCACCCTGGCCTCTCATAACTTAGTTGCGGCACTAATCGCAACTTGCCATTTCAAATTTTCAATTTGGTTTCAGTATTATTCATATCGTTATGCAGTCTTGTAAAAAATACTTTTTTAAAAGTATTTTAATACTAATATTTAAATTGGAATAAATTTGTATTCTAAATACTTTTAAAATACTTAAAAAAAAAGTATTTGATAAATACTTTCAACATTTTAAAGTATTTGGATAAAAATACTCTTTCGTTAATATTAAATATGTTAACTAGTGTTTAAAAAAATAAAAAATACCTACTAAGTTTACCCAATTGAATATAACTTATAGTTACTTTATATGAAAAATACTTGTTATTTTTATAACCTTCAGTTCTGATGTACATTACAATGTACATTGTTAAAAAATTACAAAGAAATGTGTAAAAGTTATGAATTCTTCATAGTAGCTTAATTTTATAACGTATAAAAATAAAATGCAAAGAAAAAATTTTATCGATGCCTATTTTATTATCTATTAATACAAGTATTTTTTTTTCGTATAAAATACTTTATAAATGTATTTAAAATATCGAAAAATACTTCAAAATGTATTCAAATACTTTTATTCGAATACTTTACAAGACTGCGTATATGTTATGTCTGTTTATAAAAATATATGTCTAGGTCTCGTATAAAACGTGTTCTAAATCAGCGTTGGTGAATATTATTTGCAGATAATGTACTGGATGAAAATTCAAAAGAAGTAGTTGATAAGCTTAAATAGAGAAGATCAGCACTTGATAGTAAATGGCACTAAGGAGAAGTAGGTATAAACAGGGCCATATTGGGTAAATTTAGTCCACCGAGATATCAATATTTTACCGGCCCATATTTTATAATTTTATCTTTTAAACGTAAATATAGCTAAATTGTCTATAGTATTTCTATATCAAATTTTATTTTATAATAAAATACAACGGTGGTGTAACATTAATATCTTATTTTTTTATTATTTATCAACACATCTCCTACGTATTTTTCTACCGGCCCACCGAGATTTTCTCGGTAATTCGTCTGACCAATTCGGACCTGGCTGTAAATATGAAGTATTTGTATACATATACGCTGAAGCATCGCGAGAGTTAAACTATATGCGCTCGTGACGTCTCACTTCGTTTCGACTCGCCTCAAAGGCGCTCGGTCTGAGGGCTGTATTTTGTGCCCGAGTCAAAGCACACGGGGCTGGCTTAGGCGAGGCGAGCGCGTATAAGTCTCGACGAATGTGTATACTGCTTATTTGTGATAGATAGTTAGGTTAAAGTATCCACTTAAGAATAGAAGGTATGAATTTAGTGCCGCAACTATACATGTAATTGGGGGCCCGAGTGCGAAATATTATTTTGATATAATATCCATTTATTTGGGATCCTCATATAGAGCGGTTTTAGTTGCGATATATCAATCTATACTGTATTTTTAACAATATATACAACACTCTTTTTGAAGTAAGTTGTAAGTAAAAAGCAGTTATTAAATATGCTGATATCTCAAATCTTAATTCAGCGATTCAATGATAGTTTTATTATAATATAATATAATTATTTAGTAAACAATAATGTTAATTTTGAATTTTTTTTTTATTCCGCGTTTTTTTGGCAGATAGTTAATCAAACACTTAGAAAACTTATAAGCTCTTAAAGCTCAAATTTTATGTTATATTGTTGTATGACAATTGATTCAACTCAATCAAAGTCTTATTTATTACAAAGCAATAACGTTTAAACTTATTAAACATTTATTTTGTAAAATTTAATAATAAAATAACTGGCATAAAAGTGCCACTGATGACCCTGGATAGTATATCTAACAATCTAACTGAATATGTAACTACCATTAAAAATTATTCTGTACTCATAAATCTCAAATTTTACTATCTTAGGATTCCCTTTTATATTTAATTGTTCAATAGTTACCCATAAAATGTTGACTATATCAAATGTTAAAATATTTTCATCATCTACATTCATACTAATAAAATATTATTATGTTTTGTATACTTGTTTTATTTTCATTATCTCTATTGTTTATACGTATATATATTTGTTAACACAAGCTTGTTATTATATATTTTAGATTTTGAGCGAAGTGAAGAATGTAATGGGCTTATAAAGATTTTTTTTTTTTTTATGTATGAAAACATTTTTTGGAAATAATGGCCCGATTACTACAAGTAGGGTATGCTTTCGGTAGCAAATCGCGTCTAGTTGGTACTTTATTTAGCTCATTTTTTGAAGTTCTCGAAAGTTTTTTCCTGGGAGGAGAAAAACTACCAAAAAATGGCGGAAAATCGGCAAAATTACGGTTTCTGTTATTTAAAAATATTTCTGTTTTTAGTAACCATAGTTTATATATTTTATATATATTTGTATGTATATATTAAAATGTACTATTAAATACTAGGTTTTGTTTGTATCATTCAACTTCTAAATATATATTTTAAATTAGATACCTATATTGTCCAAGCGCTAACTAAGCCTATATTGTATTATCTTATTATGTTATATGGTTTATTGGTCTACAACACGGTTATTAAATATATCTACACTTCTACAGTAACACATAGCATATCATTTATTAATTTGTGACATTAATATTATTTATTATAATGTAAGGTTAAGTGAAATAAAAATTGATAAATTAAATATAGTCTTTATTATTTTCTCTCTACTTTATTATATTTCAATGAACGTTACTCTTTAAGAAGAATGTAATAACAACATTAAATGCATATATTTATAATAAAATTTAGTTCCAAAAAATTCCATTCGACTTAAGAAGCATTATCCTTTTAAAATATTAATTGCTCATTCTGCCTCTTTTTTTTTACAGTACCACCACCAAAAATACTAGCTCAACTGAAGCACTTTATGGTAATGAAGTAGTATATTGAATAAAAACTTTCTTTTAAAGTAGGTGTCATATTAAGTGTATCCAGTTTCTTTGTTGGACTTCTCTTCAAAAAGTCTTCTTTACATATTTATATATTTTTATATTTTATAAGATACATTTTTTATAGAGATAATTGGTAGATATAAATGTTTTTTTTATTTATGGGTTACCTGCTTAAATATTCCATTGTATACAATTTTTTGTAAGTGGATACCTCTAATTTGATATTATTTTAATACTAAATATGTTAAATTAAAAAAAAAAAATATCCTTGTTATTTTATCTGTATTAATACTAAAAATGCGAAATGAGTTTAAGTTTTTTGGAGTTTAGACCTAATTTAATGAAAAAAAATCTTTGAATGATTTAAATGTTTAAAAGCATATCCTATTTGTAATAATTGAACCATTATTTCCAGCCGAAAAAATGTTTTCAGACACAAAAGAAAAAAATCTTTGTAAAACAGATACATTCCTTGCTTCGCTCAGAATCTAAAACAATTAGAACAAATGATTGATCAATTTTATAAAACATTTTTGTTATAGATAAGTGTTTTTATTAAATAGTAAAAAAAAACTTAAATAGTACTATTAAGTATCTAGAGAATAATTCTTTTAAAGAACTACGTTAGACACAAATACGTAATTAAAAAACTGTTCAACATGGGATAATATTATTCAAAATAATTCAACATTCATTTTGCAAAATAACAATAATCTAGTTGACACAGATGAAGACAATAATTTTGACGAATTTAACCATTCACCATATTTTATTAAATGTAATAAATGACAATTTAAAAAATGGCAAAAGATCTACTTGTAAGAAAGAAAGATAATTTGGTATTTTTTAAAAAGTAAATATATACAGAACGTTTCTGAAATGCACGAAGAGACTCATATAGGCATATTCAGTAGGATAAACACAATGAAGATATTTTTGAAATTTTTGTCTATCCCCAATACCTGAATTCTATCGATATATCTTTAGGATGTTATTTGTTCAATGTAAAAATTAATACTCATGGTATTTCTTGCAAAACTCTTATACAAATCAAAATATAACATCGTTTTTAAGCTTGTCGCGCGTTTTTGATGTTTGGTCTTGTCAGAATGAAAATAAATGGTGTAATAAATTATTTTGTATGAGAAATGTGCAAGAAAAATGTTTGTATAGTTTATTTGTTTTTATTTAGCACGCTTGATTAATTAGAATAATTTTTACATTGTAGAAATCAAGTGAAATTTATTTTAAAAAAAAATGTATTTTATAAAATAATTATAGTTTTTAATAATTTCAAATTAATTCTAACGGTAACTTGTTAGGTATTATACTTACTTACTTAGTATATACTTACTTATTATAATTAATATCGTGTAATTTTACTTTTATCGTTGTTATTGAAGTGACCGTATTTAATACACAATATTCAGTTCAATATTAAAGCATTGAGCGATAATTTAAATTTATTTTAAAATAAATATCTCAAGTTTTTTAAATTAAATTTTTAAAAATCAAAATACTAAAAGGAAACATAAATGATATGTTTACAAAACTATAACACATTTATTATAAATAAAATAGTTTGTCCCGTTGGTCCTTTTTTTAGATACATATAAATATGAACATAAATGATACTAATTGAAATAATAGAAGATAATTATTATTATCATAATATAGAAAAAAAAACTATAATGATTTGAGATTGATTTTGGATGTAACCATTTAGGTAATAATTGTTTTGCATCTCCTATTATATAATTTATAATAATAAAACTATACTTAATTTATTTAAAATGAATATAATACGATAGATAATATAATATCTACTTTAAAATAATACTCAACAAAGCTTTGATTTAGTCGATCTCTACGGAGGGGTTTTTTTTTACAGAAAGAAGTAGCTGGGTAACCACGCAATACAATATACCTATATTTGTTTAAAGTATAAAGTTTTAACCGTCGTATACCGTGGTTATGGTTATAACCTAACGATGAGTTACACAAAACTTGCAAAACTAAACTAATGAAAACTAACACATCTCCCGAGAATATATTATTGTTATACACTTACGCAGTTAAGGAGGTGCCAAAATTGAGTTGACTGTATAACAAAAACGAAACATTTATCTGAGGATAACGTAATAAATTAATTAAGAGTTTATTTTCAACTGAAATTTTGATATTAGGTAGATTGATCTATAACCTATAAAGGTGTCTGTAAACGCAGACTTGCGAGTGTTTGAATGAAGACAGCGGAATAATTTGGGAACATTAAATTGTAGTGTGACCGATTAAAAAATTTAAATATTTGATAATTAAATAGTTCTATTCACTTGAAATTTGAATGCATTAAAAGATGAAAAAAACAATTTAGAGTAATTTATAGGATAATCAGCGTTTAAGCTATAATTTATAGCTTATTTGTATAATATAGGTTGTAATTACATTTTGTGAAAGCAATTTCTTTAATTAATATTCATTATCTAAGCTATATTATTATACCTATCTACTCAAATATTGTTTTAAAATTTAAAACGACAAACTTCTAATTGGGAATGTTTAATTCTAATTTAATATCTATATTAGCACACATGTTTATTACTTATTTTAGTACTCAAAACAATTTTCAAGTCCCTACAATCAAAACTCAATTAGTTATCACGAAATAAAAAAATTTCAAATAATGGAAACCGTAATTTTGCCGATTTTTCTCGCCCAAGAAAAATGAGCTAAATAATAAAGTACCAACTAGATGAAATTTTGTACGGAAATAGTATCCTATTTGTAGTAATCGGACCATTATTTATATATAACAAACTGTTTTCATACATAAAAAAAACATCTTTGTAAAACCTATAGGTACATTTCTCGCTTTGCATAGAATCTAAAAGTTCTGTTCATACCTATGTCAAATCAGAAAAATAATTAGAGTATATTACATAATATTCTTAAAATGTTTATCGAATATTGATGGGTAATCGGCGATTTGTAAAATTTGTTTGCTCCTCAAAAAGAATGGTTTCACTAATAATATATCATTAGGTGTGCTCATATAAATTACCTCTGTTATATAACACTTATATACAATGATAATGTTTATCACTGAACAGAAACAATTATTGCTATGCGATTGTAAAGTTGCTTAAAACAATTATATTTCTGATGTATATTGAACCCTGAAGAAATAATTTGCGTGTCTCACATATCTGTCAAAAATGTATTAAATTCAATCAAATATTTAACCACTCTGAATGAATTCCCAAGTGATTTTACTTCAAATAAATGAAAAATGTAAAACATGGATATTTTATTTTAATTCAAGAAAAATGTAATTTAATATTGTATTAAATCGACGCATACCTATTATAATAACAATAAACGAAATGAGAATACATAAAAAAACAGTTATTTATTTGGTAATATGGATAATATATATATTTATACTTTTTAATTGGTATATCCAGGTAAAAAACACATTACTGATATTACGTTCGTCGTCCATCCAATTATCCTAACAGAAATCTAATTATTTAAAAACACAAAAATTAAAACAGATAAACAGCAGATATAGCATCTGTGTGTTGTTTGTCGTTTCGTTTGTTTCAAGAGGTAATTGATATCTACAACTTTTTATTTATACAATTAAATTGAATAGGGGTTTAAAACAGTAGATATATATAATCATGTACCTATATCACGGAGTTATGATTTAAATTTAAATTCAAAATTGCTATATACAAGCTGATAATTTATATAATAGTAGTACAAATAACTTTCAAAATATTATAATACTGTTGTTTAAAATACGTATAAGTTCAGAACGTATAAAATCAACATTATGGAATACATAATTGCACCTATCAGTCACTTAGTTTTTGTCGGGTAAATTTTCCACTATTTCAGTTTACATCTCAGTTATTTGATTTGGTTTTCTTTATTTACTTATGGAAATATGTACGTTTGGGTTTTTGACAGTTAGAAATTGTTTTTTGATTCTTTGATAAATTTTTCGATCTGCAATTGTCATAAATTGTTTTATGCGTAGTTCAATTATAAAACATTACTTATTTATCCATGAACTTTGGTGTTTTTCTTTAAATATCGATTTAATGTGTAGGTATATTTTATTTTAAATAAACGTAAAGTAGCAGGTTTTAATTATTACAAAACTAAATTTAAAATTAGAGTAGAAAATTAGAGTTTGAGTATTTTAAAAGAACTTAACTCTCTTCATAATTATATCATTTTCTCGTAATCAAATCTTACAAAAAAATCACATAAGTATTTCTACTCGTTTGTTTTGCTATAGTAATACCATTGATTATAGAATAGTCTATTCTATAAACAATGGTAATACCTACGTTTTAATTATATATTATTTATTAATTGATGTCTTGATGTTATTATAATAACATGTACCGGTTGTACTTTCGATTAAATTATATTATTAAAAATAGAGAAATAATTTTGATTGATTACTAATATTGTATTTTGATAATATTCACGTATTACGTAAATTCACGCCTATATATATAATTTCTCTAATTTCGCTAATATCTCCGAGGACCGAAGGAACAAAAAAAGAACGTCCGGAATCAATTTTCCTGATTTTATTAGTTCTATAACTCACAGTATCACATCCATATAAGACTCGTATTATTCAAAGTTTTTCCGTAGTATTTCATTGTAAAACTTACTTGATACAACGGTATATATATATTCCATTTTATATGGATGTGATTCTGTGAGTTATAGAACTAATAAAATCGGGAAGATTGATTCCGGACGTTCTTCTTTTGTCCCTTCGGTCCTCGGAGAAATTAGTGGTTGATTATAATTAAGATTTGAATGCAATGATATTGCATTTGAAAATACGATTCTGAGTGTAACTCAATATAATACATTATATTAATATATTAAACTGATAAGCTGTTCCAAAATTTAGTCATGTATGTAAACTACCAATGTAAATATTCAAAAAAATTTCAAGTTCCTATGATCAAAACTCAATTTGTTTTCATGAAATAAAACAATTTTTAAATAACGAAAACAGTAATTTTGCCGATTTTTGCCATTTTGTTTTAGTAGTCTTTCTTCTGCTAAGAAAAACATTTTGAAAAATTCGAAAAATAAAGTACCAACTAGATGAAATTTTCTACCGAAAGAATACCCTACTTGTGGTATTTGGACCATTATTTCTACCTAAAATCGTGTTTTCAGACATAAAAAACCAATACATATTCCTCACTTCGCTTGAATCTAAAAATATCGTATGATATAGAATACATTCTTATACACACGGATACGCGCTTTATCGTCCACTGTTGCCGTTGATACAACTTTTTGTCTCGGCTAATTTGCCCGCCGCTAGGTTTACCGCAACGGTGAAGATTTGTTCTCACCAGAGGCGTATTTAGCAATTTATAATGAAGGGAGGAGTACAAATTTTTTTTAAGAAGCTTTCGAAGTCGAACTCTCCTCTTTTTCGCGGTTTTATAATATAAAAAAAATAATTTGCAAAAATTGAAAATAAACATCTTTTGTTAAACATTATAATACAAAATCTAAAACAGGTAGCAAAATAATAATATTAATAGCAATATTTTTTTTGTCTTTGGGCTTAAGCCCATTCGACTTCCCCATAAATACACCTCTGGTTCTCATCAACGGCCTTATAGTGTGTGCGAAGCGACTGCCGGCAGTTATTTTTCTATTTTGTCTGTTATGTTTCGTTAGCTTACTTATGTGAAAACACCGTTATCCGTCGACGTGTTTTCTTTTCCTTTCACGAAACAGTTTTTCTTTTGTTGTCATCATCTATCTGTTCATCAGTCCACATTTGCGCTGTGTACCGACCGCTTATACGATATATCTACCACGTACCAGGTCGAACTAGGTTAGTATAATTATTTTGTATTATTTTGTTTATCTACATATCTGTGCAAACACATAATATTATATTTATTTGTTTAATTATGCAATTCAGAATTATATATTACATTATTTTATAATACTGTTACAAATACGTCGTCAACATTGTTTTACTCTCTCTCTCTCTCTCTCTTTCTCTTTCTCTATCACCACCTATATACACGTGTACACGAAAAAAAATATTTACAACATTAGTTTAGTTGAAAAAAATATAGTTGAAATGATAATTTTTTTTTTATTGAAATAAGTATTTATATTAGTTAATATAACTCATACACAACTAGTTAAACTATTAAATAATTGTGTACTAAATATTATGTTAAAATAATTTAAATAGTTATTTTTTTTACTATAAAAAATAATTAAATCTCACTATCAAAAGGTATTTTTTTGTGCAACCCAACCGCACAATTACTTACAAATTTGTAACCGTACGTGCATTATAGGTAACTATTATTTATGAAAAATTTTATTGAATATTCGAATTTCTTTGAAAATAAATGTACTATTTTCTTAAAAAGTAGAGTAGGTAAGTACCTATAAATATAATTATAATTATTCATAATGTGTGTTTAGTGTTAAGCACATTTATAGACAAAAATTGAGAATTTATTTAAATTTTTAAATTTTATGAAATGTTTTATTTATCATTTTAATATAACATTTAGTACGTATTAATATATTTTATCTTCTTATAAATCAAAAATAACTATTATTAATAACACAAACTATATTTATATTGATTATAAAATTATGTTCTCAAAATATAATATAATATTATAAATCATGTATTAACTATATTATAAATGTTTTACCTATAAGGTATTTTATTTATTTATTTATTTTTACTTACCTATAAGAAATTTATGGTTTTAATTGTTCAACACATGTTAAAAATATTTAATAAATTGACTGGTTAATTAATATTAAAACTATAATTGTTTGTTATATACATAATTATGTTTTAGGAATTAATAAAATATATTTAAACAAGATGGTACGTTGGTTGAAATCAAGATGAAATTTGCGAATTACAAATAGTATTATATCAACGACGACGGAATTATCAGAAAAGAAAACATGGCCGATCTAATGATGATAATGAAGAATGACGCGTATACGCAGAAAGCACTTAAAAGTGTAATGATATTATAATAATATTATAATATATAAGATGTCGTTGTCTATCAACTAAAAACAGCACACGTTCTGCAGAAATAGGAACTGAACCGACATTCGATTGTTTCTGAATATTAAAATAATAGAGTATCTGAACATCTATATAAAGCGAAAATTATTCTCACGAATATAAAAATAAAAAATAAATTTAAACAATTTAAATTTCTAGAAATAAAGACCGTGAAGAAATAAATAAAATAATCCATATTAGCAAAACAGCTATCACACTTAATTTATTTCGACTTGTATTTTTTGTTCGTGATTTTTTTGTATCGCAGTAAAATTGAAATATTATTTTGGGTAATTTTTTAACATATTATATTTAATTTGAAAATATTTTAATATTGTATTCAAATTGTCACTTAATATTTTGATTAGTGTGTTAAATTTCTTAAACATTTTTTATAAACCGCTTAGGCAATCGATAATATCTATCCACCATTTAAACAATAAAAATAAAATGTAAATTTTCATAAACTTCAAATATTCGCATAAAAAATATAAAATAACACATTTTTTATAAGAATTTTCATCACAAAAAGTTTTGTGTTAAATAAGTAATAAGACAAAAATTTTATCGTAACAAAATAATAAACAGTTCAAACAATCTAAATAATAATTTTTAGATCCGAAGTCATCTCGGAATTTGTCAGATATTTCAAGAACGCGCTGTAGTGCACTTTGTCAAAGATAGGTACTATTTGTTTTTTTGCGTAAACAAATTACTTATCACACCATTAAAACAGTAGATACGATCAGTAACGATATCGTAGTAAAAACAACTACCTATATAGAAGAATATAATTATTTTCCAGCTCTCGGATGATGTGCATCGTGTTTATTATCGACATTACATAATATGTTCACGTTTTAATGGAAATGTTGGTGATTAAAATACGAAAATATTATCGTCGACGGCGAATGCATTTATGTAGATAGGTCTGTGATACGCGTTATATCATTAAAGAGTAATCGCACGATCTACACCATTTATTGTTTTATTTTAATTAAAATAATAATAAAATAAAATCGTTTCTCTACGGGAAATAATGACGGAAAAGAGAAAAACGAGAGTATAGATACCTAATGTACTTTGCTATATATAAACAATAATCACTTTATACATTACCTACGAGTTGTGAATACGAATATTCTAGGTATCTAGTTAGTAGTTTATAAAATAAAATATTCGAAATTAATTAAATAAATTATAAATATAATATTAATTAGAGATAAAAGTTTTAGAAAAAATGAAAATTATTTTGTTTTTAAAGCAAGTCGTTTAGAAAGTTATATTATTTAGCTAAAGATAATGGCGCAATTTGTAGTTGCACATGCAATCCCGGATTATATGCTACCATACTAGGGTCGCAAAGATATAATTTTGTAACTTTTAAAATATAAACATTTTAAATTTAATAATAAAAAGGCGGAACAACAATTTAGGATGTTCCTCCTTCGTCCCTTCGGTCCTTGGTGAAATTAGTGGTTTATTATAATTATTTAGATTTGAATGCAATGATATTGCATTAGAAAATACGATTCTGAGCGAATCTCAATATACTAATATATATTATACTGATAATCCATTCCAATATTTTACCACGAGCGTAAATTACATATGTAAATATGCAAAATACATTTCAAATCCCTATGATCAATATTCAAGGGGTTATCATTTCATTATAAAAATTGTCAGTCATGATTTTCAAAATATTTTGTGAATAGATTAAATAGTATATGAGTAGGCTTCTATAAACATTTCATACCTTTAAACCAAAAACTGCAGGTAATATTAAACATTTTTGGAAAAAATTCTAATCTCTATATTCAGCCAAAAAATTAACCAATCTGTTTCAAAATTTTAATAAACGTAAATATTACTTATATTAGTACTCAAAAAAAATTTCAAGTTCCTACGATCAAAACTCAATTAATAATAAAAAAATTTAAATATTTAAAATAACGAAAATCGTAATTTTACCAATTTTCCGCTTCACTAGGAAAAACTTTTAGGAAATTCAAAAAATGAGCTAAATGAAGTACTAACTAGATGAAATTTAGTACGGAAAAGGTACCCTATTTGTGGTAATCGGACTATTATTTCTACCCGAATAAAAGTTTCCATATATCAGTAGTATATTATTAGGCTTCTGTAAAATGTTCAAATCGATAAACCCAAAATTGTAGGTAATATTTTAATTTATTAATATTTGACAAAAAAAATTATAAGCTCTATATTTGGCCAAAAAATCAACTAATCCTTTCCAAAATTTTACCATATTTGTATATTACCAATGTTAGGACTGAAAAGAATTTTTAAGTCCCTTCGATCAAAACTTGATTAGTTATTACGAAATAAATAATAAAAAAATGATGAAAATCGTAATTTTGCCAATTTTTTGCTATTTTTTGGTAGTTTTCCTTCTTCTAGGAAAAAACTTTGGAAAAATTCGAAAAATAAGTTTGATAAAGTACCAAGAGGACACGATTTGCTACCGAAAGCATACTCCACTTGTGATAATTGGACAATTATTTCTCTCCGAAAAAAAGGTTTCATACATAAAAAAAAAAAAATCTTTGTAGAAAAAATACATTCCTCGCTCCGCTCAGAATCTAAAATATTAAAAATATTATTTCGTGTTTATTTTCCTTAAAAAAAAAAAAAAAAAAAAAAAACATTAAAATAAATAAATATTTAACTATTATAATTAAGTTTAATAATTGGTAAAATAAAATATTAGATTCTACAGTTAATATTATACTTTAATAATTTTTGTTTGTATGGTAATTAGTGGGTGGTAGGATAATTTTGTGATGAAATCAAAATGTTCTATTATCATTGACAAGTTGTAACCCCAGAAACGTGGACCAATTTTTGTCATTGGCTAAAGTTATAAATATGTTTTATTTTTATAAAAATTAATTATTAGACAATGATGTATGTGTGTATTATGAAAACAATGCATACACATCGATTGAAATACAAACAGGTACCTACAGGCGCTATACGTCTGTAAACGAAGTATACCACTACCGTATTTATATTATCTGATTGCTTTTATACCAGATACCGGATATTATTACCACGAATGTACCACAATATATAGTGGAACCAGCCCTCTAGGATATAGAACAATATTATTACAGTTCCGACTCACGTTTCACTAACAAGAAAACGCAGAGATTCAGTGATTTGCATATAAGTAAACTGTATTTTATACCGTATTATGTGTTTCATGATGCGACGCAGTCACAGAGAAAACATGATATTACATTATAACATTGAATCGTGTTTGGAACGGATTTAAAATAATTATCAAAACGGAAACAACGACAAATATTAAACTATTAACTCAACTATGGACTGAAGATAAGAAATTAAATTCTTAAAATGTAAACAATCGAATATATTATCATAATATGTACTTACGAAAAACCACGATAAAACATAATTATAATATAATATAAATATTTATATAATATACAAAAAAAAAATTCTATTATTGTATATTATGTGTAAGAAGAGTGTTCAACGAAAATTTAAATATTCTATATTATAATACATAATATAGGTAATGTAAAACTGGCAAAATATTTTTGACTCGTTAACTGTATAAAAATAAAATACTTTTAGAGCTCATTAAAATACCCGTGAAAAAAAGTATTTAAATACAGAACAGAATTTAAAAACAGACACCTACTTCTTTCTACTTTTTTTTATCAAAAGCAAGAAAAAATATTTATCTACAATCTGTCTAAAAAAATAAAATTAAAAAAATTATGTAAATTTTAATATGAAAGATAAATGCGTCCATTGACAATACTTCAAACAAATTCCTAAATATATTATAAATTTAAATAATTATTAAAACATGGATTTTAATAGTTTTAGATAGTTACTTTTGTCAAAATATTATAAACAAAATGAATTCTTTAAATCATCAAATTATCAATGGTTTGAAAACGAATTTCTAATCGTGTCGATGTAAATAATATCTAAATACAAATATTCGTGGTGGAATAGTATTTTAAAATTTGGGGAATACTCGCGGTTAAAATAATATCAAAAGTCACATTTAACTACATATATTTTTCAAACGCTATCTTGAATAGTACATACATATAAATTATATTATGCGTATGATATTATACGAAATAATCCGAAATCCGAATATTATAATTTTATAATCGCCGTCGAGCGGTAAACATCAGAAATATTTAGAGATTACCAGTACTCAGTAGATAATACCCATAGAAATGTTCCAGAATTAGACTGAACATTTTGTATTTGAATGTTCAACGTTAAAAGCCCAAAATAATTGGTTTATATTTGTTATTATATTATTATCCCTACGTTTAATATATTTTATATGCATTATACACGGACGCACAAAATGTATATGGCTTACAAATTAGAATATAATTTAATATTATAATTTATAATTATACGACGATACTATTATACAATATATGATCAGAATATTATTTTACGAAAATAATGAATTATTATAACAATGAAAACAAAATAATGTATAATTACTATTATTTTTGTAACGTGAAATTATGATCTCTCTCTATGGTTGTATAAGTTATACAGGTTTTATAATATTTTACCATTGATCAAACTTTATGCATTAAAAAAATGATTAATTGCTTGCATTATTGTACTTTTTAGTACAATAATGCTTAAAACAATTATAAAAATGTATAAGTTATATTGTTATCATGAAAATAACATAAATTGACGTTGAAATAAAAATATAAGGGAAACGATACAGTAAAATACGAGCAGCATTAAAAATTAAATTAAATTAAATTAAATTTTAAAATATACGTTTGTTAAATAATAGTTTAAATTAGAAAAAAATAGAATTATATAACAGTAAAAAATTAAAAATACAATTCTCAATCTTGTTCATTAAAACTAAAAAGATATACTTTTTTATAACTACCTTTAATAAATGTTCACGCAATTGTCGAAGTGGCGATATTCCTATTTTAGTTTAATATATCCTGTATCACAATGTAAGAGCAACAAGTTGCCTGCACTAAATATATGATATCGTCTAACACAAAAAACATAGATTTTTCATTCATCTTATAAAACAAATTTCTTGACTTTTTTTATAAATATGTCAAAATTATAATATTTTCACTAAAAGTTGAGGTATTTTCCGTGAATATTGTAATGCAATGAATTCGAATTTATAATTTATTATGCAATAAATATTAAAATAATAAAACAATAAAACATATTTGATTTGTATATAAATTTTATTTTACTGAGATCGAAATCTAATGGTTTTCAATTTCGATTTCATCACATTCACATAAAATTATAATTCACAATAATTCATACTTTTCAAAAACATAATATTAACAAAAACTATATTATTATCATTATCCATTTTAACATTTTTTTGTTTTAATCGCAGGTCTTACACTTTTCGGGTTCATTAGTGTTTCCTTAAAATCTTAAACACTTAATGTTTTTACTCGGAATAATTTCGCATTAAAGAAAACTCTTTGCTGTCTGTTATAATATTATTATTTTATATATAAAGGTAAATATAAAAAAAAAAAAATCGAAATAAATTAACTTGTACAGTATTTTTATTATTAATAATACATTTTTTTTTCTACTAAAGACTTATTTACAAACCTTAATTATATACTAAGAACTGTTTACAAGAAATTATATCTATGACTGTGTAGAAACGTCAATAAAAACTGTATTTATGAACATAAATTAATATCTAATATTATAATATAAATATAAACGTACATTTTATATAATTTATTGATTTCCAATTGAACTGTATTCGAAATATTTTCCTGGATTTCTATTGGATTCCGTATTTTACGATACAATGTTAAGAAATATATTTTGTGAGTTAATAATAGAAAAAAAAAATCATCTTCTTTTATATAAGGCAATATTGAGAACAAATTTTAATGAATTATAATTTGTATGAAGTAATATTGAAATATTTAATAAGGGACTACTAAAAAGAAATCGATATCCATAGAAATAAATAATTAAGCATAACATAATGCCAATTTTATTGGCCATTTGGGGCCCCGTTCTCCACCACAAGCAAAAAGTCCAATCGATGAATTATTATTTTATTAAATTCATCACGAACATCATCGCAGTTGCGAAATTCTGATATTTATAAACCTCGTTGTATTTTTGACAATATCAATCGAATATTTCTCATAGCCCTTAAAATATAGGTACTTGTTTTGTATTGGCATCGAAAAACTTACCGAAATTTACTTCACATTTACTTTCTCCATGCTAATGTACGATGCATAGATAATGAATTTTTGGGGTTAAGGTACGGTTGTTTGATTGAATTTATACTATATAATCATACCGATGGGAAATTAATGGTAAAATGCTTTTGCGTGGCTACAGAGATGGATTAAGGATAGATAGCAAAATAAAAACAACAAATAAATAATGAAAGAAAAATGAGAGAAATTGAATATTTAATATGAAAAGTAGCTTTGAACTTTCGGGTTCTATTCCCTTCGGGTTCGTTGCCGGGGAAACGGATACGATAATACCGCTGCCGCCAACGCCGTGGTCGGTGCACGGTTGCCTTTCTCGTCATGTATGAATGTAGGTCTGCATGTGCCTGTTGATCTACCTGTTTCGTTCGGCGGTTAAGGAACAAAAGGATATATAAAATAATATAAAAAAAAATAACACAACCGCATACTCCAACGTATAAATAATAAATAGGACTCGGAAGTAGTAGGAATTGCATATTTGTTTATATGTTTTTGATTTATTTCAGACCAATCTAGAAATCCATTCTATACAACGACGAGTTTAAAAACGAAAATTAAAAATGCATATTTTTACATATTTCGTTAATTTTAGAAAAAAAAGTGCATATTTTGTCAATTTTCATATATTTTTACGCGTATTGAATATATATTTTTTTTAAATTGTTGTTTTTATTTTGTTAACTGTGCATTCAATTATGTGAAGTAGGTACTTAGTGTCATCGTTGCTATTGAATATTAACTTAACAACAACGGCACGGTGCGTATTTAATCTAATCTTATTTTTAAAATACGTAAATGCCGTAAATCTTTTATCGTTAATCGCAATATTGTAAATTATTGTTAATCATTATCGATTGTACACGAATGAGTTTATTCTAGACGCTATATAAAACACATATATATAATATACACATATATTAATATCGCATATATAAAAAAAAATATTTTAATCTCTCTATTTTTATATTAATTTTTTTAGCATATTTAACATTTTTGTTTGCATATTTTAGATTTGTATGTGTATATTTGCATGCATATTTTGTCTATTTTAGCTCCTATAAAATCCGAGCCCTAATAATAAGGTTTTGTTATCATCGAAAACAGAACGCGATACTATAAGTCAATCCATATACCTATTTAGGATCGAGCAAGTTAACTAATATTTTTAATTAAATTATTTTGAACAAAATTTATTTAAAAGTTACAATTTTCTTTTAATAATAACTAAAAGTTAAATTAAAAAAAGTGATGTTAGTTAAAAAGTTAAAAATTATTTTTTAATACTGTACCTACCAGTATATTGATAAATTTAAAATTATCAAAATATAAAACTTGTTAATGCAAGTTAAATTAAATATGAAAACATTTTATTTTCTATAAGAGTAGGTATATAATTTAACTTAATTTCATAATAAATATGTAACTGAAAAATAACTTGAAATTTAGAAAACTCTATAACTCGTTAAGTTAAAAGTTAAGGCTTAAATAAAAGTAACCCGTTATATATTTATATCTTAATTAATTTCAACTTAACCATTTAACTTGTTACATGCCCAGCCTTGAATATTAATTATATTTTTATATTGATGATATCTATATTATATTATTATTATTATTTTAATATGCGTTAGTTTAATATTGATTTACTGGCTAACTACAGTGAGACTATAATCTATTATCATAATATATAAAAACCTAAAAACGTTTCTTGAGAAAAAAAACATTATGGTAAAAAGAGGTTTATTGCGAAAATGTGAACATAACAGACAGTTAAATAAAAAATTTCCCAGAAAAAATTTAATAAACTGAAAAATTATTAAGTAAAAATAATATTATGATCAGAAAAATGATTATTTTATAAAATGTTCATATTTTTAAATATTTTACTATAATAATATATGTTAATTTTAATTCTGAGTTGTTTGTTGTAATATTTTATAATTCATATCCGTTTTATGTTTCAGTGTGAATTTGCCTAATAAATTGTTCTTATAAATTTATAGTATTATATCCCCTTTGTATTAATATACAAAAAAATATGTTTCTGATGAAAACTAATTGTTTTTTTCTTATTTAGAAATGTATAATATTTTTAGTCCCTTCCCGAGGTCTTACCCAACTCCCAAGGCATTTTAATTTATAATTATATCACGATATTTCAACAGATAACATAAAAAAAAAAAACGGATTATATTAAATATATCTAAAATGGTTTATAAAATAATATATATGAAATTGTTTATAATAATTTAAAAGCATGGTAATAAATACATATTTTATTTAATGTAACATTTTTATAATATCTAAGATTGTTCATATGTAGAATGAAATCTAATATGAAATATTTAAAACCAATGAATTACAAATAAGTACATATTTTATATAAATATAGATATGTATTAAAAAGGTCGACACGTAGTTTCCAATACTTTTTAGAGGATGTTAAAAACAATAAATAAAGAATGACTTGTAAGAGTATCGATTATAATTTATACAAATTATATTTTATTATAATTTGCACAAATGACAATAATATAATAACATCAACAATAAACGACGACTTGTTTATATTACGTTATAAATCTGATTGTTACGTTATAAAACTGATGAATAATGATTTTGTAGGTAGAAAATTATTATTATTGATCATAGCTTATTTTTTATTAATTTAATTTTAAAGTTAATTATATTATTATATTATATAATAAAGTTATAATCATATTATGATATTTAAAAGGATTATTTAATGAATTATGATTAGTTATTTGATTAGTTGTTAATATAAATAATTATTTATTGATTAAATTTTAATAAACACCATAAGATATTTTATAAATATAAAGTTAACTGAAATAATTAAAATAACAGTAACATAATTATACTTTCATAATTCTCAAGATTGTTTCAATAATAAAAAAAATCAGAAACTTACAAAACTAGTTACAATCAGCTTGATTAGGTACCAAAAAAATTTGTGACATATATTTTGTTACGATGAGAGTTCTTTATAATTACATTTTTTTTTTTTTTTTAGTTTTAGTTTTTAATTTATTTAAAACTAAATCTTTCTTTTTTAATCAATTTCAGGGTATTTTGTATTCAATATTTTGGGTGTCACAATATTTATAATATTAAATAAAATTACTATATAGGTACATGTCATGAAAAGTAAATCAATAAAGTAATATTATCATATTATACAAATTATAAAATTAATATAAAGTAAATTATGATTAGATATAATTAATGTGTATCACATAATAAATATATTTTATTTATGAACTATTTATATATAAATAAACTACAAAATTTTGTTAACTGAATGTCTGAATATATTCCAAGCAATCGCATAGTTTTAAGTTTAAAACTTATTCAAATTCTTGCGAAATTAAAAAAATAATACGTATATAATATCTAGAAATTCTCTACTACGTTCCGAAGTAAATTATGCACTTAGTATCGATTTTATGTATCTACTATGCTGTTACAACAAATAAAATATATTCATTTTTAACGTTATTTTTTAAAACATTAATAAGTTTACTGTCTAGGCATTAGTTTATTTAGACGTTTTAAATGTATAATACGTACCTACATATTAATCGTTAAATGATAATTGTATAACAAAAAAGTGGATCGTAACAATTCATAAACCGATAATATTCCTTAATTGGCAAAACATAAATAAAATAGTATTCTATTTAATAGTAATGATATTCTTTTTAAACATTTAAAAAAAATAAAATTGTCAAATATGTATGAATTTATTTATTATTCATGCATAATTTTTGCATAATCAATATCTAAGAACATAGTAAACCTGTTTTATATTCCATGTAATATTATCCAATACTTTGTACTTATATAATATTGTCTAAACAAAACATTTATTTGTAACACACTACATATAGACTGAAGCAATAAGTAATATTGTAATAATGTTTTTCGATAAAAAGTTCACCGAACGCGTTATAGCTATTCTATAAATCGTATGAAAACATGTATTATTATAACTGGCCGGATGGCATTTTCAATATTATTATTATATGATTTTAAGTTTTAAATTAAAAACATGAGCGAAACCCGTTATTTCAATGAGAATACGAGTGTGTATAAATACAGCGGTTTGAAAATTACACGCTTTCATCACCTGTAATAATTATTGTTTTAAATTTGGAAAAAGTATATAATATATTTGGAAAATCTAAAATATTATTGGGTTAACGTCAACAAACAATGTTATTACTACTTCTCAAACATTATTATAATAATATGTCGAAAGATATTTTCTGATTTTAGTACATTTCGTACACGTTTTGGCCGTACTTTGTGTGGTTTTAACAATATAATAATACAATATATGGATGATGTGTTCGCCATTAGTTCCTGTCAGAATCGTTATACATCATATATAATACTGCGCTGTGGTCTATGGATTTCTGGATATATCTTCGCTAACAAGTTTAATTTTACCGCGTTTCGACGATTTACACATTTACTATCACTAGTTTAACAGAGGTTCTAAGCGAAGTTTATTTGATTTTACAATAATCCATTTATGCAATAAAACACACTATATGCATTCACATTATGCGAGATAGTAAGACAACAACATACATAATAATGATGATCGATTTTATTAATTATTAGGTTTGTTAGAATATAATTTGTGCCAAGTATACATTTTACTAAATTCGACTGAAATACAATTTGATTAAAAGTATGGGCTTTCGGGAAAAACCGCCTAAAATAATTGAATCAGTCCGTAAAAATTCTCAACTTGGATACTGTTGGCTTGACATTTTTTACATTTTGTAAATAAAAACTTTTTGTTAAAAACACTATTTGAATATTTAGAAATTATTTTTAAGAGGTTACAACTCTCTAATCCCCTTGGATATGCCACTGATTATGGTCAATTGTGGGTTATTAGTTTCTACTACAATTGAAATTTCTAATAACATGAAAGTTAATTGCAAACGTTCACGAAGGCTCATATCAGTTAGTTCTTGGTCAGCAAGTCAGAAATTCGCCTGACCAAATCTTGATCGGGAGGTGAAGTCGTCACAGCATTTTTCACACGATTTTATGAACTTCTTTGTTGTCA
This sequence comes from Eriosoma lanigerum, assembly GCA_013282895.1. Classification (NCBI taxonomy): domain Eukaryota; kingdom Metazoa; phylum Arthropoda; class Insecta; order Hemiptera; family Aphididae; genus Eriosoma; species Eriosoma lanigerum. The sequence continues at coordinate 42,434,591 of CM023358.1, forward strand.
TTAGTTGGTATTCAATCTCTTCGTAGCAGTAAACCTTAGTCGTGAGACTTTTTCCGTTTCATTTTCAGCGTTGAACTTTTAGATACATCCTAGCCTTACTCAGCCTTTTGACCAGTTTGCTGTAAAACTATCACCAGACAGCACCCTGTAAAGGTTAGAAAAGGATTTTTCCAAACCTAATCTGACCAAATTGGTAACAAATTCAGAATTTCTGTGTACAGCATTACGTCAAGCACTATAACCTAACCTAATCATGATTTATTATGTTAAACTATTTGAAACACAATTTATACTTAATTTTATATACATATAGATGATGGTCTTTAATCCCTCTATATCCTATGGCCTTTATCCCACAACTATACAATCGCTATATTTAATAAGAAAATAAAGGAAAATACATTTTGCATAATTGGAACTTTTGTAATTTTATATCGTTCATACAACACTACCTAATCTGATCGGTCCCTTGTATTTAGTAATGAAATATCCGCGATCTTAACAGCTGAAACATGATAGTGTATTTTTTTTTCAGCTCAAACAGCCGTTTGCTGTTTAAACCACGTCCACCTATCCTAACGTAACCCAACCATTATTTACATACGTTTTCAATAATATGATATATATTATTAAAATTACAGTATAAAAATTAATTCGCAATAATATCCCTGTATATTAATTATAGTTTTATTATACTGTCAGCGCGCATAAACAGTGGAGAATTGCATGAATTATTTAATCAATTAATTATTTAATGGATATTTCAAAATACATACCTGCTGTCATCAGAAAGTTGAATTATTTATGAAAATATTATTATTCGCGTTGGTGTAGGTAAAACGAGAAGTATAAAAAAAACCAAAGAAAAGCACAAATATTATTCAAACGCGCAATTATAGTATAACCCAGTCGTATAAAATTCGTATTTGAAATTAAATTATACACCTACTTGTTTTTCTTTTACTCTTTATTGGTCATTAGTCCAATTTGTATATTATTTAAAAACCTAATTTTATTTATTTTTTTTTGAAATATCATACTATTATCACTCATAATTTGAGTTTTCAAGACATTAAGTCAATCAAGTTAATACATGTGGGTACAACGTGGTTAATTTATATAATACCTCTTTTGACAATAAAAATCACCCTTTCGATTTTTAGTCCCAATACTTTTTTAATGATACCCGATAAAATAATAAGTGAATAAACCCATTTAATTTAAACAAATATTGTCTCGTAACAAAATACAACATAATATTGACAATAAAATATTAACAGAGATGTAATTAATTCATAACTAATTGTTATCGTCTCAATATTTACTGAAAAATCCCTCATCCATTATTATTTTATTTACATTGTACTGATTTAATTAATTAACTATTTATATAATAATATAACAAGTTGATACTTTATCATTGTTTAAATACAATTAATATTTTGTTTGGTTTACAGACTAAAACATAGAATTCAAAATTGTGTAAATAAACATTAACAACCCAGATAATGAATATGTAACTTTTAAGTAATTTATTTAATAATAAGTGCACTTTGTTGATAATTATAAATTGTAAGATATTAATTTTTATTAAAACAAAACTTATTGTTAATATATTTATGGCATTACATTTTATTTTGTAAGTTTCAATTTAAATTATTATTATTTTATTTGTTTTAAATGAGGAATTCTTACTTTATGTCTTACTTATAACAAAATTACAACAAACGTATATATTAATAACAGGTACAATTAAACTTATAAAAAATATATTTATTATTATATTTATGATTGATTTTATTTTATTTTATATATCAATTATGAAATATGTGTATAGTTAATAAATAATTAACCTATAGTCAATAATTGAGAAATATTTTTAAATGTGAATCTATTTACAGAAAACTCTTTGAGAGTTTCTGGGAAATAATATAGGTTGGTACTTAAACATGACGTAAAACAAACGTTTATAATAATATATAAAATATAAATATATGTGTATAATAAATTAATTATTAAACAGGATTTTACAATTTGAGATTCAAATTTTTAACGAAAATATAAAAATATATTTTTATACAAGATATATCATATCATTAGTTTTACGTAATAAATAAAAATTTAGTAATTATTATTTTAATTTATAATAAAATATAAATTTTTATAATTATAATTTTGGATAAATTTATATACAATGTTTAAATGTTGTTTTATTATTAGGTAGGTGTAAAATATCTAAATGTACATAATTTGTATGTTTTACCTATTATTTTTTTTATAATTATTATTTACCCACGCCATTAAATTTTGTCACATATTTTATTTATTAAGTAAGACATACATGCTATACTTACATGCTACTTTGAAAATAGCATATAATATAAAATAAATATAATATTATTATAATATAAAAGTAATTGCATTTTAATAATGTTAGGTATTATTTTTTAAATATCCATTAAAAGAAATATTAAGATTAATTATTGAATAATGAATATAAATCTTTATGGTTTTGAATGACTATAACAATTTAATTGGTTGGATATTTTGATGTTACTATTTGTTAACTATTTTAAACTAATTTAATGATTAAACTTTTTTTTCTTATAATACTGTTTTATGGATGGAATTAGTTGCGATTTTTTTTATTGCAAATAAGAACACAAATATTTTTTAAAAAGTTGTATTTCAACAGCAATAAATTATCAATTATTAATAATTACTCGTAAAGTATACAATACATTATAAATTATTAAACTATCAATAATTATTAAATATATGATTTATAAAAAACACTTATTAATTATACTATACAAAGTAAAAAAATTAAATCTAAGTAGATTAATTTATTATTAGGTAGTTACTATAAAACTTGATATCTATATTAATTTAATAATAATAAAAAATTATAGTAACTTTAATGTTTTATTTTTTATAGTCGAAACTACGTTTGAGACCATATGACGACAAACCACCGTAGCTGTGGTCCAAAAACCCATTGTAGAGACTTTCAGAACCGTACGATGATGCACCGTAACCTAACGATACGCCGCGGCCGTGACCGAAAGCAAAGGATTCTGATCCTAATCCGGAAATGGAACTGGAAGCTCTCAAGGGTATTGACGGTACAGCTGCCTCTGCGAAATCTGGTCGCAGTGATGGTATAACAACCGGGGCAGATACAGGCACGGGAATACGTTTGACTATTGGCACAGCGTACGGCCTGGATACGGGTACAGGTACGTCACGAACTACCGGAACTGGGTATGGTGATGGAAAAGGTTGGGGAACTGGCCTTTCGACTACATACGGTACTGGCCTTTCAACTGGTACTGGGTATGGAGAGGGCACTTGGACTGGATACGGGCTGTCCACTGCGTAAGGCACTGGGTGCGGTACTGGAACGGCTACGTCATTGTGCACTGGCACTGGATATGGAGCAGACACAGGTTGAGCATGACGATTGATTATGTGAACATCTTTAGAGATCGGTATAAGTGTTCCGGCAGTTGGGGCTGGTACAGCGATAGAAGCCACATCATTTCCGTATCCAGCACCGTACCTGAGACCACTGGGGTATTCCAAACTGTTGGGCGATTCCAATCCAGAAGATAATCCAAATCCAGATGACAATCCCAGACCGGAACCATATTTAATACCAGAGTTGTATCTAAGACCAGAACCGTACCCGAGACCAGAAGCATAGCCGAGAGAAGTTCCGTATCCTAAACCGGAACCGTAGCCGAAACCGGATCTATAGCCTAGACCGGAACCGAAGCCGAGTCCCGATCGGTAGCCTAAAGTGGAACCATAGCCAAGACCTGATCTATAGGCTAAAGGAGAACCGTAGTTGAGACCCGATCCATAACCCAGAGCGGATCTATATCCCAAACCGGAACCGAAAGTTGAGCCATATCCAAGACCGGAACCATATCCAAGACCGGAACCATATCCAAGACCGGAACCATATCCAAGACCGGA
>CM023358.1:42438581-42537980 GCA_013282895.1 Eriosoma lanigerum
CCAAGACCGGAACCATATCCAAGACCGGAACCATATCCAAGACCGGAGCCATATCCAAGACCGGAGCCATATCCAAAACTGGAGCCATATCCCAGTTTAGAATTAAGTAATCTTAAATGTCTCTTTACTAACGTTTTCTCATTGTTGTTGGATGATTCATCGGCCTTAGCGAGGGCTACGACAACCAAAGCGAAAAAAATAGTTTCCTGTAATAACGTTAAAAATATAAGACATTTTCAGCGTAAAGATAGCAAAAATAAAATAAGTCGAACAAATACATGAGAAATAAACAATTTTTATGTAAATTATTGTATGATAATAATAATTGTGTCTTTTATATGGGTAAATTTATTATAGGTTATTAATTAGTCTTATGACATTTCAAAAATATTTCTGTGTTTGTGTATATTCCAAGTTGACCGATTTCAACCTTCGCGTAATAGTGTTATGGAAGACATCGGACGATTTGAACATCGTAAAATATCAGAAAACCGGAAAACTTTAAAGATGAACAGTGAAAATATGATCGAAACAATTTCATGATTGCCAAAAAAATCAATATTATATTAATCGCTATATACTTACGATATTCATGTCGAGTGTTGGTGATTGAATAATACTCTCTCAAATGACCATTATTTTGTAGGGTAAATTGAATTTATATAGTATGAATGCGTTTGTGTATGTACGGTGAGTTCCCCTCTGATTTTCGCTTACCGATGTTGAAAACGAAGAGAATCCAGTCGGTACGATAACTAACGTAGTGAATCTGTATACCGGTTATTGTGTCACTGTATATTATGTAGTTTATCGAAAATGACAAAATCTGGAATATTATCGTGCATTCGCGGTGTCCTCCAGTCACTACGTAATATATGTATTTTATATATTATAATATTATTTATTCTAATTATTTAAAAGCCTGATAATTAAGTATTATGATTCTAGCGTAGTGATTTATATGGTGTAATTACTACTCTTAGTTATAAATATTTTATAAGTTGTTTAAAGCACATCGAAATCGCCTAATTATAATTATATAATTTCATATCTCGTAACGCATAACACGCATATGTTAAGTGTATGATTATTATATATTGTATATTATATGTACATTGTTATATATTTGTATACTGAAAATAATTAAAATTTCCTTTATATTCATGATGCGGCTTATCGTCCGTTTTCGTAAGAGTTTTTGAGTCTGTTGATTTTATAATTATTGTTATCAATGTTTAATTATGGTCAGTTTAGTTACCTATACCTACATCGTTGCCGTTATCATATACCTCATTTGTGAGTTCTTTGTTTAAAAGTTTTTTTAAAATTTTTTATTCAAATTTCACGTTACATTATATTATCATAAATTATTTTTATCTCGAAAATTTGGGTTTACTGTTACTAACAGATGATACCCTATTGTCAACCCCTAAATACGTCCTTGACTGTAAACAAAATATTAGTAAATGCCATCCAGTTGTGTTTGGACAGCAGCGCATGCACAAGAAGTTAACACAATTTGTTAAAATATTTACAAAATATATATAAGCGAGTTCGTTATTTTCCTAATAATCATATTTTAGGTTGATAATTATTATTAAATCGGTCATTTAAAAGATCGTATAGTTTTTTTACGAATACGATTCATAAATTTATGACGTAAGCACAATTTTATAGTACAGTTTGCACGAAACAATATTTTTTCAACAATTTTAATGAGTGTTTGAAGAAACTTGTTTTATTACTGTTGTTTTTTGTATCTAATCGAATTTAATTTCACCACATTATTCTTTTGCAATATTACTAGTTTGATTGTAAGACTACTGCTGTCACGATTTCGAAATATAAGTAAAAAAATGTGTAACAACCAACAAAATAAAAATAATATAATATATATCTATAAATATCGATTTATATTTTAACTTATATTCTAAATAGAAAATTATTAATTAGTTAATAAAAATCATCAGTTTTTATAAATTAATGTTATCACTTTTAGATCGCACGTTTGTTGAAGATTTTTTTCATATTTTTAAGTTAGTTATTTTAACACAAATTATGTTTATTGTAAATAATATATATTTAGAGATTATATTTATATAGAAAATAAACAACAATAATCATCAATATTGTTTAAACTGACAAAAAGTGTAAAAGTAAAAGTATAAATCAATATTGAACTTAGGAACCGTGATAACAAATTATAAGAATTTTATATTTTGTATAGAAACGTATGTTTTATGTGTTTTAAATTTATCAATCATGTTAAATCAACAAGATACTAAACAATTTTACTATTAATAATTAATATTTAAAACTCTATTTCTTAAAAAATTAATTAATGATTAATAATGACGATAATATATTACGTTATATTTAGTTGTAAAACTGTAAAATATTATAAAAAAAAATATTATATGATATTATATTTTTACAAAATAATTGGAGCTTTTTTACTTAAGAAATTAATTAGGGAGTACCTTTAAAATAATATTAATTATGTATAAAGTAAAACCTCTTAATAAGGAAAAAACTTTAAAATATATTTACTTTCAGGTGAGTTAAATACTTGTACCTACGACTTGTGTTATAAACTTATAGAACAAGATTTTTTTTTTACTTTTTAAAATTTTCATTTCTAAGAGTGTCCACTTAAAATATTCACTCTAAAATATCCTAAAAAGTAATCTACACTGCTACAGATTAATAATAAACTAAGAGTTCAATAATTTACATAAAAATTGTGTTTAAAAATATAAGTTATTAATTATTAAAACTTATAACTAATAATTTATTATAAGTAATTAGACCTCTAAAACTCAAGTATTATTATACAAAATAAAGTCCATTTGATCGGCTAAAAATAATGATCCGATTATCCGATTATTACAAGTAAGGTATGTTTTCGGTAGAAAATAATATCTAGTTGGCACTTTATCAATTTATTTTTCAAATTTCTCAAAAGTTTTTTCTTGAAATAAGAAAACTACGAAAAATTAGTTAAAATACTGCGAAGTTAATGAAAATTGTAGTTTTGACTAATTTTTAAATATTTCATGATTACTAATGTAATTTTGAACTTCGGTTTTGACAAAAATGTTTTAGTATTAATGTAGATGACTTACGTATGAGAAATAATATAATAACTAATACACTGTTAAACTATATATTATAAATATAGAACTTTGAAATTTTTCGAAATGTAAAAATTTTTCTCAATAATATTTAATATAATTTTTATAAATTATTACTATTATTATTATTATTAGGGTTTACTTTGGGTTACTTAATCCAATTATACAAAATTTCGTAAATCGACAGTCCCATTTTATATATATTCATATAATTTTTAATAATATTAATATATATATAGTATAAATTCAAATATTTGTAATATTATAATAATAATATTTATATGATGCTTTTGGTAATAAATAAATTTTTGTTTTTGTTGAACTTTTCATGTAGTTACACGAAATAAGATACCTATATAGAACAATTTTTTTTTTGACGTGATATGATTTGTTTATTTTCTGAAAAAAAAACATTATTGAATGTTTGCGCGTACCAAACATCTTCATACATATATGAAATACGATACAATAGTAGTCTAAACCGTATTAATTTGCATTGCATTGTAAAAATGCAGAAACCGTTAACGAACAGAATTTTTTATTTCCACTATAATAGTGTTGCATCATAAAATATTCAAAACAACTTTGAAAAACATATTTAATACATTATATTATATTTTTAAAAGATAATTTATAAACCTACTGACCTACTGTTTATAGTTTATACATATGTCAGTAGTCTGAAAAATTAAGTTCATTTCATATTTATTAAAGAAATAATTATATAATACAATAGGTAATATAGTATTATTTTGATTGATTATTTTGTCTTAGGGGTGATTCTGTGTTTATATTATAACAGGTAATATTTATTATAGTATTATTATTCCAAAACGGATTTAATATAATTTGCATATTTTGTTTAATAAGATGCTTATAAAATATGTTAGCAGAGTAAACTTAAAATTTGAATATTATAATAATATCACAATTATTATTACGTACTGCTTATCATTGATCCGGTCTAAATTATAATTATTTAAGCAATAGATTAAATCTATTTTATTACCTAATTTAGATTCATATTCCATAATAATATAATACAATAATTGTGTCTATGTATATCAACAAAATTTAAATTTAAAATATTATTTTGCAACTTATTCGATTTTGTTTTGTTTTTTTATTCCGTTTTTAACAAAAAATGGTCACATTTTATAATTTGAAAGTAATCTAAATATCATTTTGTTGATAAAAAGATAAATATTAAAATAAGATGAGAATTTACTGTTTTGAGAAACGACGTAGCAATGGTGTTTTCTAATGTAGTGTTATCTAATGGACTATAGTATGAATTTATAATATTAATATTATAATTAAACTACTTTTAATATGTTTATAACAACTAATTACTTTATATTTAATAAAAAATAAATATTTGTTGCATTTTTGTTAATTTTTATTTATATTTTTAGCACATATTTACGTTAGTATAAGTGTTATTATAATCCTATCTTTGTTTATTATATTTTCTCGTGAAAAGTGAAAAATTGAGGGTCAAATTATGTTTCGAGTATTGTATAAATATTTTAATATAAATTCATTACACTATATTTGATAATTTACAACTTGTAAATATTTTAATAAATATATTTATATATCAGTTAGTTTATATAAAAAAAAATAGCTAAACGAGTAATTTAAATATTGTAAATAGGCTACGTTTATTCAAATTAAATAATATATACCTATTGTTTTATAAATAAAGAAAAACAATTTTAAATTACATTAATCATAGCCTACGTTTAAATATTTATGATTTATTTTTCTAAAAAGAACATTTATTAAAATATATAGATATAGTAACCTAAAATAAAGAATATACAATAAAAAAATTAATCTAAATTTGTATTATAAATAATGATATATTTTCATTAAAATATTTCTGTTATGTCTATTAGATAAAATTTATAATATATAAGAATTCGGAAATATCGTTATTTTACATTATCTATATAACTGTAATATTTTATTATTGACACCCACAATGAAACTATAATGGATATTGATTTCCTAAAATATTTTCGTTGTGACATTTGATGTTGGTTTATAATAGTAACATCATAAAAATATAATACAAATAAAACTAACAATAACTAACTTACCAATTTATGTTTTCAAGAGAATATCCTTTTAAAATTTATTTTATATGCTTTGAACTATTACATATTTGATTTTTTAAACATAATTTGTTTTTATATTAATATAATTTTAAGGAAACATTTTTGATAATATTGTGAAACGAGCACTTTTTAATGGTATTATAATAATATAAAGACACCTAAATCCACAAAAAAATTCATTTTTATTTAATATTTTGGTAATATTATAGGTACCATCTTCAATACTAAATGTAAATATAAAAATTATTTATGTTTTAACCTTATAATCAAACGGTTTAAAATTATAATTGGATCAATTTAAATTTAGTACTCCATAATATATCGAAATCCATATTTATAAATAAATATGAATTATTTTGTTTATTAATTAATATGTTTAAACAATAGTTTATAGCTTTATTTATCAAAAAAATGATTCGTTATGCTGTTAGAATATTAGATGTTTTATTGATGTTACCTATGCAATTATTATTTAAAAAAAAAAAAAAAAAAAAAAAATGATGGGTATTTTATTATTATATCTATATGGAAGATATGATATAATTTTCAAAGTATAAAACAAAGATTTTTCCATATGTTTATTATAAAACAATTAATACAATTTGTAAATATTACCGTGTGCTATAGAGTTGTGTCAAATGGCGATAAAAATTTAAATATTCTACATCAGTCAAATATGGTAATATTTAATATACAACAGTGGTAACAGCAATAACAATGGTATTAATTTTTTTTATAAAAAAAATTGTGAAATGAGAATTATTATGAGTACTTTATATATTTACCTTTTTAAATTATATATTCAATTATTATAAAGAACAAATTATGATATATAAAATTTTGTAGGTTTCTCGTTAATATAAAAGCAGTTTTTTTTAATATTATGTAAAGTAGATATTTCGTGACTTATATTTAACTGGTATTTATTTAATTAAAAAAAAAAAAAAGATTTTCTTTCATATATTTTCTCATACAATGTATTTAGTTTTAGCCTAATTTAGAATATTAATCAAAATATTTTGCGCATTCTTTGATATTTAAAGTGAAACATATACTTACTCTAACAAATTTTATTGTGTTTTAACTATTTTAACTCAATAAATTGTATTATGATAAGGTTAGGTTAGTATGGTATAGTAATTAATTTAATTTTAAAATACTATTTCAATGCATATTTTAAAATTAGTAGGATTGCGCGTTGTCGTTTGGTACGGATTTCATTAAAATTTACTTGTTTAAAGTTTGCTGCAAAGTCGTCGGCCCACGCGGATACAGGATATGCAAATGTTATATATTTATATGAGAACGATATTATTCTGTTCTTATTAATAGTTTGTTGGAAATGTAATAGGACGTTTTGTATTTGTTTTCATGCCCCTTAACTTTTCTTTTTTTCATTTAGTTTTTACTGTCAATGCAACTTTTTAGTTTGACTTTGTCGACAACCCGCAGGTTTTTTTTTTTACATAACCTCAACAAACTAACCCAGTCTTAGTATTGAGATTTTATCCGACTTCACGTACACAATAGAATCGTTATTGTTTTTCTTTTATATTTTATTATTATTATTATTTTATTTTTCACGATTTATTTTTTTTTTATGTAGGTACCTACATTTTATAAACAAGCATCCATAAATATACATAAACGTGAAATGTTTCATTTGTGGTTTTAACCATTAGTTATTACATTATACATATTATTATGATATATTATATTTAGCTTTTATGTAAATTTGCATTATGTTGATATTAAAGTGCATTAAGATCATATTATAGTAATCAAAATTAAATATAATTTTTTTATTCTGTTCTATTTGCTGTTGTCGTGCGTTGCCGTTCAATTATATTAAAATGACGTAAAGTTAACGCGATTAAAGTCGTTTGGATGAAAAGTGACATTAGGATATGATTCTAACAAATATCACAACTTTCCAAAACTATACATGCATATTTAATATATATATATATATATAATAATAATAATTAACGATGCGAATCAAATATTTTATATTTGATGTTCAATTTAATCTTATTTTCATTGTATAATTTTAACAACGGAAAATTAACACCATCCCAAGCAGATTAACTATCTACCGAGTAAAAAGAGGGACTTATATTTATTATCGGTACGAAAACTTTGTAAAGTTTTGCTAATCATATTTTAAACCAATTATGTGTTTATTACGTACATATTAAAACTAAATTCTTATATAGTTAAAATTGTAAAAAGATAGACAAAGTGGTACATACACTGAATACAAATGTACTTATTAAAAGTTATTTCATATTGATTGGATCTCAATTTATATTATCATTTCGACTTGAATCGAATAAATATTGCAAATTTAATTAATTGCTACCGTAGTATAGTATAATTAAACTTTCGTGTTCAGAATTCTTCAGATAGTGACATCATCGTTTTTAAAATAATAGTCACGAATAGAGTGTTGTAGTAGATAACATGTTGTTTTATTTGTTTGACGTCAGATATTTTTAAATGAAATATTTCAAGAGCACAGTATTGTTGCGTATGAAATATTGAAAGTCATAAAAATCAAATACAAACGTTTTGCGTTATACTGCGCGACACGAAGTAAAACGCGTGTTTGGCGGAATTTCGTTAAGAACCGAATGTGTTTTATATACTGGTAGTAAAAATTGAATAAAAAAATCTACGACGTATGTATTATGTTTATTGTTAAAATATATATAGAATTTTTTTTTTTTTGTAATCGAACACTGAATAATATATTATGTGATACCCGATATAATATTATTACGAAAGGATTACCATCGACAGCTGTGGCCGTAAATAATATACCGAACCAGCTACCTACTCTATATATATATATATATATATACGATACGGATAATTGGTTTAAGCGATTTGAAAATTTATCGACGTCGACTAGTAAGGTGATCTGGGAGAGAGGTTGGTCGATGTATTTAACCGTGGTATAATATACGCGTGGTTACCGGATATTATACGGTAGGTATACGTGTAGGTAGTGAATTTAATAAAAAGTAACTATATTTTTGTTATTAATGTTCGACACGTCGTCGTCGACCGGTGGTTGATTAATTTTTAATAGATATTGTGACGGGTATAAGACAAAATAATATTCATTTTGACACGTTCCCTTATTGGCACTTATAGGTTCGATCGGGACGAGAAAACGGACGAGAAAATCTGAGCGGCGGCGATCAAACAAAAGGAAGATTTACGAGTTTTCCGAATCCCGCTCATACATTATAGTCAGCTGTGCATGTTGATTAATACAAACTCTAAGGCGCACTGTTATATAGGTATACCCGAGTCGTAATACAATGTATATAGGTACGATTTAATTCATTTGGTTCGTTATGTATTTAGGTTTAGGTAAGTCATTTTCCAATTCGTCAAAACAGTTTTCACGTTCAATATTTCAATTATACTTTTTATATATTTACCTACTCTTATATTGTTTGGCTAATTGGCTGTATAATATTAAATATACACTTTATCGACAGGTGTATGTACATTTTTGTACATTTTTACAATATTATATTTATTTATTTTAATTAAAAATACAAACATGTTTGTAATTCAACCTAACATTTAAGTTTACATTTTGCTGTTAATTAAAATCGTATGGTATATACAGAAACATGGAGTTCATTCACCATATCATTGATAACCTCGGTATTCTTTATTATTAAATATGTATACTCTATACTAATATGTATATATTAGGTCATTCAAAAATCACGTGTTTTGATTTATAAGATTGCGATAAATCCTGTTATATTTTATGATACGAAATATAATATAAAGTAAAGCTAATATCCTTTCATTAATTATTTAGTTAATTTAAAAAAAAAAAAAATGTTTTTGTCATTTTAGTCATAAACCGTTATTATTTCGTTTTATTTTACAGATAATTTTCCAGGTAATGAGTTTATAAATTTTGTTTTTATTTATTTTATATTTATTTGTATTTATATTAAAACGTGCCAACGAGTACGTATATAATATGATTTCTCCGCCAGAAGTATGGTTCATATTTAAGCGTCTGTTTATGAAATATTACGATACATACTGAATTAGAACCATAATATTAATAACAATAAACTGTTTCTATATGCAATGTCATGTTGAATAGAATCCAAGAACCTTGCAACAAAGCACGTAGAAATAGTTATTCTATATTTGACGCTCGGTTATAATCATCTAGCTTGGGACTTTCTTTAAATTTTATTTACGTCAAATTCACAATATTGCAACGATACACGTTTATATGTTATAGTATAAACATGAAATATTTTAAATTTATATAGTACAGAATAACATTTATATTGAAAATATTATATTATAATTATTAAATTCGAACACGCAATCACACACACAAGATCTATTGAACATCTATCTAAATATAATAATTATGTTCTTGTTCCAAAAATTAAAAGTTAAACTGACATTTAAATCTGTAAATATAAAAAAAAAATTTGCATAGCTGTAATTTGTATTAATTTATACCATTGGTTACTTAAATGTAAGTTTCTATTAATTTCAGTATTATAGATTATATTTAAATTAATTTAGTTTATATAAATAGGAAATTAATAATTAATAATTTATTAAAAATACTGTTAAATATGCCTATCTAAATGCTTATTTATTATATTAGGTCATATCACAACATACCTAAAAATATACCTATTATAAAATTATATCTACATAATAATACGACTATACGAGTTTATTATTTTTATATCAAAAACTAATAAAATGTAGATTCTAGGATGAGTGTTCTACATTATACAATACCCCAAAAGTCTTAGTATAAATATAGTGTGATATATACTTTAAACATTCTTCATTATAATATTAATGTAAAAAATATCAAATCTTTATAATATAACCTGTATGACATTTAAATTATTATAATAATAGCTAAACAAGTTGGAGAAATTGTCAACTTTAATTTTGGGAAAATGTCGAAAATCCACATAATATTGGTTTTAATTAATATATATATTTGTGTGTGTATGGTAAGAATTTTGATGGTAACGTAAAGTCTAGAGCAATATTAAGTTGTTAAAAAGAATAATATGATGAAAAAGATAATTTGTCTATATTGAGGTACCATATTATCATATTACAAAACATATATTATGTATCTTTTAAACTGTACTTTTAAAAAGAATATTGATGCATTATTTGAATCTAAAAAAATTATATTATGCTTTATTGGGACTTATTGGAGTTTTTTAATGAAACCCATGTGAAAACGAACAAATGCTTAAGTTGTTTATAAAGTAGGATTTTAAGGATAAAAAGCTTTTATCAGTTTCAATAGTTTTTGTACAACATAATTCTCCTAAGTAAACATATTCTATTAAAGTACTTAGATTTACTTAAGAATTTACATTAGATATAATCTATAAAATATATATTATAAAAGTCTTAAACATTTTTATTTAAGGATAATTAATTGTCGTAATTTATAGGTTGTAATATGAATACTGTAATATTACAAGTAAATATTTATTAAACTAGTGATCAAATTGGTAGTATTTATATGTATACAGAGTTATCCATTTAACGTAGAACACTTATTAAGTCGAAAAATATTAACTTTTTCTTTTTTTCTTTTTGATAATTTTAAAATTTACCTTATTCTATATATATTGGATAAATTTCATATTTTTAACCCTTTTTGGTCTACCCTAAATAAGTATCAACTTTCAATTTTTAAATGTAACACCTATTTTTAATTTTAAAATGAATTAAGATTTGCTTAAAATTAATTTTAGCATTTTTTTTTTTTATTTAGTGTCAGCTGTTTGTTCAAAATAATCCCTTAAAGTTGGCTTTTTTTTTGGGAGACGCAATTATTTTTAAAAACCAGTAGCCATTACTGCAATGGAGTGGTAAGCTGGTGCAGTAATCTTATAATATTATCATGAACTGAGATAAATCTATAAAATAAATTGTGCTTATGATACTACAATAATGTTATTATCATGCATTAAGTCTATTTAAAATTTAGATGTTGTCAATTATTCTCTACGTAAATCTATTGTAGGTAGTTTAATTACGTTTATGTATAATACACAGTGGCGGTTCATAGTGGGTTGTACACATAGGAAACTGCCGAAATCGGTATTTTTATGTTCTATTCACAATATCGCACACTCTGTGACGCTACTCGTACGGTCGTTTGGTTATTACCAATAGATATAATAAAAATGCATCGCGAAAACGTGACGGTATACCTATTTATAATATCATAATTTAATCACTAATAATAATAAGATAAATTTATTTTATTAGTACATACTACAAAATAATATATACTACTATTTTATCAAGTTTATACTAAAATAAATATCTATTGAGTAAATATATTTCAGAAATATTATTTCTACTATTTTTCATTTCTGTTGGGGTTGCGGCTCATCGATTACACAGTAGGTAGTAATAATAACCTATTACAGTAGGTATGTTACTTAAAAATAAAAATAAATTAACTCAAGTTGTATTACTTAAAAGTTTAAAATTACTAACAAGTACTGATTCTAGTTTATATACTATGAGTTATTATAATATATATTTACCAACATTAAATGTTGTACAAAACACATTTATGAATAAAAACAAATTATGTATAAATAATTATCTATTTTTATAATATTTTTAAGTTTAATTAACTAACAATTATAGTCTATGCCTTATTATTATAAACTTTGTTTTGTTTTTAATTTATTAAATGAAAAAATTAAGTGATATATTATGTATATTTGTTAAATGTTAAATTTTAGTTACAAATTTTCACAGGATCGTCTTGAAATGTTATTTGCTAGTTTTAGACAAAGATTTGGAACTAACAATAACCAATATATTATAGTTTAAGGTGGCTCTCAAACAAATACTACTAAAAAAATGTTGTTAAATATAAGGCAAATGGAAACTGTAACAGCTTTGGTGATGGTGTTTTTGGTGTATTAGTTGAGTTTAAATAAAAAGATATTACTAGTGAAATCAAAGTTGACACAATAGATTTTAAATAGAAATATATTAAATAATACTAGTTTTTCTATGGAAGAAGCTAAATTAAATATATGTTATTATGTAACAGATACGTTGTACATGAAATAACAATATATATTGAATGTATATGTTGTATTCAACTACTTCTTTCTGAAGAAAAATTCTTTAATAAATTTAAGTCAAAATTCTAAAGAACATAATTATTCCGTTCTTCTATTAAGTTTGTTCTAATAAAAATGTTGGTGTTTTAATTTTAACATATAAATGTTCATTTAAAATTATTATCGATGTAGAACATTATTATATGTGTATTACAAATAAAATAAAAAATAAATATGTATCATATTTAGGAAAAAAATGTTATCCTATGTAAATACCAAGTTTGTTTAGGACAGTAATATTTTTAAATCCTGTAAGTAAAAGACAGATGCTCACAAATACTATGTGTTATGGCTAAGGTTACCTACATTTAGCCATGGTTAGTTTAAGTGCTAGTAATCTGTCTTTTTTTTTTTTTGACCTCGAATATTATATTTTTACATTTTGATTTTAATTTATAATGGATAATATAAATAAAATTTAAAATTAAGAATTGGTGAAGGGAATGTGGGGGCAAAGCCACCATGAGTTTATGGTAAGTCGACAATTTATATCCTCCCCCTTATTATTTTATAACCAACAAAATGTAAAAGTTATATCATTAATGATAAATTGTTATACCTCTAATAAACATACAAAAAAAAAAAAAAAAACACTAGTAATAATATAATTTTATATTGTTTTATTATTTAGATATTTAATATAAATTTAAATTTAATAAATATAAACCAATTTGTTAATGCACTATTGTCTTAAATGATATAATGAAAAAATTTGATGTGAAGAATAATAAGATAAATAATATTTAAAAAAAAATGTTTTAGAATTTAGAATATTAATTAACAATATATTAGGAATCTTGTCAAATTATTAACGAAGAATGAAAAAATTATATTATTTTATCAATAAAAATCTTTTGTATATATTGATTACCAGGCATCAAATGATAACGCTTGTTAGCTATCATATATTTTAGATGTTTGTGGCATGGTAATTATAGATTTGTCCATCTAAAGTCATGATCGATGGTTATAATCAAAATTTTATTAAAATCAAATTGTTAATGTGGGGGATTCTATACTTGTCGATATTGCATTACTAGAAATTGTTACTAAAATACGGTAACCATTATTTAAATGTTCACAATAATAACATAATATATGTGACATTACGTGTGGCAAGTGTAAAAATACGCAAAACACCTCTAAAAATCATGATTTCACATGTTAATATCTCGGAAAATAATAAACAGAAATTTATTATGTAAATGCTAAAATTATTTAAAAAATTATCATATTATAATATTGATATCAAATATGGGTGTTGCCATTTAAAAATCAAAAGTAGATACTTAATTAGGGTAAAACAAAAATGGTTAAAAATAGGAATTTAATCCAATATTATAGCTTTAGGTTAAAATTATCAAAATAAAAAAGTAATATTATAGATAATGTTAATACTTTTCAAAATAATGAGTGTTCTACATTAAATAAATTATCCTGTATATAATTATATTAATATTACTCATACAGTCATACTTTATACGATATACGTATAAATGATGTACAATTTATGATAATATCAAGTTGAGATACATGAGAAATAACATTATTACTTGCAGAGTTTAAAATATAAAATGAAATACTATAGGTGCGTTTTGTACCTTTTTATTGTTGTTCAAGACCATTAATGACTTAAATCATATTTTTATAATATTTAAAGTGACGTTATAATTTGTAAAACATACATTATACAATATTATGTAACTTTACCTACTAAAATTCAGTTATAATGAAAATGTGTTAGTTAATTTTTATAAAATAAAGTAATATAATTAATTTAATTTAGTAAATTGTTTATGTTAGGACATTCAATCATTTTTTATTAATTCAATTTTTTTAAAATAGTTTCTAAAATAATTATGTATTTTTAAAAAAAATACATTTTTAAATGTTTTAGATTTGTTTGAGAGTATTTATATTAAATAAGTAAATATATTTACTTATAAATATTAAAGTGATTTTTAATCATTTATATGCTAAAGTTTAGGTAATCCTTACAACTTTTAAAGTATTTTAAAAAGTACTTTAAATTCTATGAGTAGAAGAATGTTATATTATTACAACTTTAGACAAAGTTTAAATTACCATAATTAGCGTTATTTCATCAGACACAGCAATTACAATATAAATACGTTGCATGTTTTTAATAATTTTATTTTAGAAAACTTTTAATACTCTAAGTATAAATAATTAAATATATCTAAGCAATAAACACTTAAAATTTATATAAAGTTAGAATGGTCATTAAAAAGTAATTAGTTTTATTAAAGTGATCTATATAAAATAAATATAATTAAACATACTTTCGCTAAAAAATTCACTAAAATTAATATAAAACAATCTTGGTTTGAAAAGTACAATATTATTGAACTTATAAATATAATGTCTTGTGAAATTAGTAAACAATAAACTTTTTTGTATTCTTTAGATTCTGAGCGAAGCGAGGTATGACGAGGTATTATGAGCGAGGTTTTACAAAGATTTTTTTTAGAAATGTTGGTTCATTCAACACAAATAAGATATAATTTCGGTAGAAAATTCCATCTACTTAGTACTTTAATTAACTAATTTTTCGAAATATTTTTTTGAAAAAATGCGAGATTTACGAAAATTATTATCTTGACGAATTTGAATTTAAATATTTTATGATAATTAATGGAATTTTGAATGTATTTTTAATTTTTCAAGTATTCTCATAAAAAGTTTAAATACATGGTAAAATTTTAGAACAAATAGGTTGATTCCCATCTAAATATAAAGCTTTGAAATTTATCCAAAAAAAATCATTTTATTCCCAAAAGTTTTTAATATTACTTGCTATTTGTTTTTTTAAAAATATTTTAAAGAAGCATAAACATTAACTACTTAACTTCTTTACAAAATATTTTAACTGCCCCAAATTATTTTTATAAGCTTCTAAAGATAGAAATTTTAGTAGAGTTAAAAAATATATTTTTTATGATTTTATCGTAAGTTGTAACGCATAAATATTTCAATTTTTAATATTTTAGGCTAAAAATGTAATTTGTATTTTATGATATACTTCATAATATGCATACAATTCTTTTTTGAAAAATCAGTAGTTACAATTTTTTTTAAACGCCAATTTTTAAAAGTCTGAAGATACTTTTTTGGGTAAAAATAATAATTTAATTATCACAATAAACTATGCTTTCAGTAGAAAATTGTATCTACTTGTTCATATTACTATGTTCATTTTTCAAATTTCTCAAAAGATTCTCCATAAGATAAAGGAAACTACCAAAAAATGATTGAAACGCGGAAAAATGTCCGGAAACTGTAATTTTGATGTACTTATAACATTCCACCACTAATCTTTCCGAAAACCTAAGAAATGAATCGGGAAAGCTTGGAATCTACTTCCCCACTTTTTAAACAAACATATGTATTTTATAAAATATTATTATTAAAATAATTACGAGTCTATGTATAATTAATAATAAAATAAGATGTTTTTTAAAACACTTATATTGTTATGATTGAATAATGTGTACTAAGTACAATAGTGTAATTGTACTAGGTTTTATTCGTCCTAATAATATATAATTTCATATAATTATATAAAAATATTTAAATTTTAATTGTTTTTACACTTAGTTACAAAACATATTATTGTTTAAATTAGAATTACATAGGTATTAATTATAATAGAAATAAAAAAATAAATATTCACAAATTACAATTTCTAAAAGTTTTACAAGTAATAGTCAGTTATTTTATACTATTATTTGAATCCCTTACTACTAAATATTATTATATGATAAGTACCCAGGTACTTATTTAAATATTATATTTAAATATATTATAATTGATTTCATAAAATGAAAATTAGAATTACTAAAAAATAATAATAAATTGTGGTAAAAATATTGTTTAAATTTAGTAATCTATAAATTAAAAAAAATACTGTTACAAATATATCAAGATTAATATAGAATAGTCCAAATATGTAAATTATGGTTTACAAAAAAAAAAAAAAAAAATAAAAACATGCACGTTAATAATTTAAATTTTTTAATGAAATGATGGTGTTTCATACCTCATACATATATGTTTTCAAGTGTTATTAGTGTTATTACATTATTAAAATAACAATGAAATAATACATTAAAGTAATAATTTTAAAAATTAATATTTATTGGATAGTAGTACCTATCTATATTTTATTTTAAATCCAATTTTATCTTGTGAATATGAATATATTATATCGTGTTCAATAATATTATACAGTGAAGTTTCGATTAGCAACTTTTTGACAATCATTAATCGTGCTCATTCAAATTTCCGTATCCGATCGTTATTCGATTACATATACATAATGTTACTGGCGCATAAACTATTTGGTATTATGGTTGCAGGTTACCAAGTTTGTGTAGTCAGAGATAATAATTATAATAATAATAGTAATCATATATCATAACGTGAATATTTTGATTAAGTTATTACCAGGAATATATTGGTAAATAATATCTTGAGCATACGCCATATTTTTCTCAGAATTACATTAAAAAAGAAAAAATTAAAAAAATTGGGAAGGTTGATTGTGAATGTTCCTCCTTTGACCCTTTGATACTCGGAGATATAAGTTATTTATTATACTTAAGATTTGATTGCAATGATATTGCATTAGAAAATACGATTCTAAATGGGAATTTTTTTTGTTTTAAAATTTTTTAATTTTAAGTCGTAGAGGTATATAATATACTATATACAAAAATTATCTTAAAGAAACATAATACCTTATACATTTATTTTCATTAATAAAATATACTTAATATTAAAATTATATACATTATTGTCATTAAATGTACAACAAAATTATAAATCATAAAATATTGTGGCTGTATGGCCGTATACCTACTGTGTACTTATAAAATTATTATTTATATTACGTATGCGTACTTTTATACAAATATTGTTATGAGTATACGCCGTATACTTCCGTATACGATCCAATACATCACTGGTTATTACTTCAAAAAATGGCGTATCCAAATTTATTATTTGTCAAATTTTTTTATTTATGATGAAAAATAATAATGAATTTTTAATTTGTATACCTAGTGATTTCGTTGTTTTATAATACACGAAAATATAAAACAAAACTTAATTATTTTGATAATATAATAATTAATACTTATATAAATAATAGGTAGATTCAATTTTAATTTAACGCTTTTTTAGGTACCTATATACCTGATTACTTTTTATTATTTAATCATTACGAACTACAATATTTATATTAAACTAGGAAGTTAAAATAGTTAAAATAGTTGAGATAATCAATGATTTATCATAACTAAATAATGTTAAATTTGTTATTAAATTTTACTGGTTTTCAAAATATTTTGAAAATGTATGTTCCTAAGATACTTTAAACTAATTTAAATTTGAAATTTACTATCTCAAAACGCTCTTAGGTATTTAGTTTTATTTATAATGCTCAAATAAAAAATTAATGAACAAATATAAATAAAATTATATATATATATTATCTGATTCAATTTGTTTGCACAATAAAAAATTATAATAACAATAATAATAGATATCATTTGTTTAAACAAAGATTGCATAATGCTTAAATAAATCAATGCAAATAAACCTTGTTATTTGAATAAAAATATATAAATAAATTTATCATAAACGAAATAAAAAACAAATAAATATAAAAGTGACAATACGATAATGTTATAGAATAACACAACAATAGGTGTGCATTAATATAATGTATTGTTTTTGGATCATAAAATTATATTATAATAATGTAAAATTTTTGGAAAACGTATTATATCAGATTATAATACATTCGCATACTATAAAGTTTGAATCTTTTGTTTTATTAAAAAATAATTAATTAAACCGAATGAAATTTTGATTACAATGCAGTTATTTAAAATTCAGAAAAATGTAATTTCAACTTAGCTATTAACGATGAATTTATATATTCACATTTGCTGGTTCATTTTTTAAATCCAATTTCTCTTTGTATACGTATATATATATTTGACAATATAAAACGTTATCGTTTATATTCACAGAACAATTAAGTAAAAACCTCCAATGGAATCTTCAGAAATAAAATATATATTATATTACATGTAGTTTATTAAAGAAATTAAACATTAACGTTTGCGAAATATAAATAATATTATAAAGTAACCATTTACTTTATAGAAAGTAAAAAGTACAAAATATGGTTGTAAAATTACGAAAAATAATGTTTCTAATATAAATTGATTAAATTTAATACCATATTGAAAAAAATCAACTTAAATAAATACAAGTACAACAAAATGAGTTCATTTTGATTAATCCAGCGGTGATTTAAAGGCAGTGGTAGAACTAACACGGGTACGTAGAAATACTTAGCTATTATATAAAATTAATGAAGCTTTCGAAAAATACATAATTACCCAAAATTCATTTTAAAAAAAATTCATTACAATAAAACCAATTTATTGTTTGTTAAAATTAATTTTAACTTTATTGAAAAATAAAAGATTTCAAAGTAAATCGACTTTTTAAAAAAAAGTTTTTTTAAAAAAAAATTGACATTTTATACCGATATTTTAAAATATCGACAATATTATTATAGAGATGAATTTACTTTCAAATTGAATCAACCGCGACCATTATTCACGGGTTAATAATTTTATTTCCCCCGTTTCGTTTGCACTTAAAATTGGATTAGCCGATCGAATTAATCGAGTTCGGTTCACGTGAATTTGTTGTTGTAATAACAATTCGTCATCATCGTCAATGAAGCGAGTTGAAATGTGATATAGGATATTGGATATTAATTATAGTCGATAGCGCTGTAAGTGTTATATAATAGTTGCTGTTATGTTTTATCTCATATCTTACGTTATCATCTTACAATCAATTTTAATTTGTTGGATTAAATTAAAATTAATATTTAAATAATAATGCGTAAACAAAACAATGATGACTCGATATTATACATTTTTTAGTATAGTTGTATTTTTTAAGTCATACGAGTCTCG
Organism: Eriosoma lanigerum; assembly: GCA_013282895.1. NCBI lineage: Eukaryota > Metazoa > Arthropoda > Insecta > Hemiptera > Aphididae > Eriosoma > Eriosoma lanigerum. The sequence goes on from CM023358.1 coordinate 42,458,060, forward strand.
ATTATTTTGTGCGAGGTTAAACCTCAGTAAATCGACTACAATTATATAATATATTATTAACAAAGAACCGTAATATTATTACTATAAATATATATACTAATATTTATACTATATGAAAACTCATCACATGTGAATTTTTATTTAGAATATTGACGAATAGTCCATCATCTCATATAGAAGTTTAATTTGTATTAGTTGTAACATTTTACCTGTGCTTTGTAACTAGTGACTTCTTCTCGTGTCGATCAGTGGTAGAGTTTTCAATACCTCTTTTTCTGGTGTTAAACTTTCAATATTAATTGACACGAACGTCAAACTTGGCCCTGAAGAGGGTCATTTTACCACTTGACCGTGGATGGTAGAATTGGCCAGCGAATTTAGCATTGTGTAAGTATTCCGTTGGGATCTTGATATATGCTACATTCGCTGTTTCCAGGGACACCGGAAGGTTGCTGGTATTTGGAGGTTTCTACCACGCCCCCAACTAGTGACCAACTATACACTTTTTGTGCTGTTTAGGTAAATGGCATTGCTTTACGATTTCATCAATAATTCAACTACATTATTGATAGGTCGGTATTCTTAAAAAATAATAAATATTTAATTTAATAAAAAAAAATATTTACATTCAATATATTGTTAGGTGAAAAAACATGCCTAATAAAATTAACAAATGGCTTACAAACAACGTAAGACATTACTGTTAAAATATAAAATAAATATATAAAATTATAAAGTGGGCCGGTGTTCTAAACCCTGGTATTGGAGCAAACAAACTTTTTATCCATTTCAATATTTAATATTATTATGTTCTACAAATGCTTAAGCATTGATGAACTGGATAATCGATAACTATAATAACCAATACCTTGATAGTTTTAATGTTACCGCCCGTCGAAAAGCGGGTTAATGGTTGTAACTTATAACTCTAATTTTGGTAGTAAATTTCTCCGTGACGGTAAACTTTGTCGTGTAGAGAAATTATTGTACAGAACAATTATACTGTACACATAATATATAATATTGTAAATTTTTAACGTATAAAAAAGTTGAAATAATTTCTACTGAAAAAAAAAAAAATTAAGAAAAAGAATAATGTTCGACTCGCTTGAACGCGAATTTTATCATAATTATAATATGTTTCTTTAATTACGATTGCGATTACAATATGTGAAGTGAAATGTTCTCTATTAGAGTGTGTCCCCTATACAGGGTCATCAAGAGCGTAAATTTGTAAATAAATACTGTCGAAATCCGCGTTGTTTGAACTACAAGAACGATTTTATTCGGAACTCGAAAAACATAAGTACGCTCAGAATTTAAGTTTAAGGTCAGGCGTAGAAAAAATATATGCCATCAAGCCTTTCTTTTTTTTATGGCCCATAGCTATAGATAATTTTTATATTCTGAGCGAAGCGAGCCCACCTTACCTGACCCGACGGTTTTACAATAATTATGTGTGCCTATTTTTTGCTTTCCGTTGAGAATCGCATCTACTCGGTACTTAATTTAGTTCGATTTCGATTTTTTCAAAAGATTTTTCCTAGAAATAAAAATGATCACGTGAATATCATATAATTTACATCGCTCAGAATAGATTAACTCATTTTTAAATGTGTCCTACGGATTTAAATAATAATTATTATCGATCGAGAACGTGGGATGAGAATATTTTACAATATCGTATTATGGTATCGTTAAATCGTCAATTTACTGTGGTAATGGAACGTTCGTTGACGTACGCGAGGACAGGTATCGGCCGATATCGGGCTAATTTCGAGTATACGATTTCCCCCGAACGATCGCGCGCCGCCGGTTCGATCGTTTTTGACAAAAATTCCGTAGGGCACTGTCGCATCGGCCGTCGTCGGTGGTAACGGGGACGAGAAACGACGACACCGGCCGACCGTACACCGCGGCCGCCACGGTTTTCGGCGGCGCTCGTCGGGGTGCGGGGCGGGTCGGCGGTATCTTCACGTCCCCCCCCTCGCCGCCACCAACACCACCACCACCGCCACCAACACCACCACCATCCAATCGCACGTACGGGTCGCGGGGCTGCGGGGCCGGGGGCGCCCTGCGGAGAAAAGCCGGGAAACGCGCGCGCACTACGCCGGTGTGGAAAAACCCGCACGCACGTCACCGTCAAGCGTTGCACCTCTTCGCCGTCCGTACGCGCGTCCGTTCACGCGACGGCGACCGCCGACGCTCACAGTCACCGCGCGTTGTCAGACCGTGTGCCCGTCGCCCACCGTTCGACCGCCGGAACCGACCGATCGCCGTCACCGTCGTCGTAACCGTTTTCACCGCGATCCGTCCGGCGCGTATTTATATAACGTAGAAGAATAAAAAAAAATAAAAAATAAAAAACCGCGGTAATTTCAAATTTGTACATTTTTCAAATTAATTTTTTTCTTCTTCTTCTTCTTCTTCTTCCGGACACACTTCGCGTCCGATATCATTTACTCCACGGTCAGGGATCGTCTTTCGCGCACGCGGTTTCGTCCGAAAATTTTAGACACGACAGACACACATGTGAGTATATACTTACCCGTATACGATTTAATATATAATTTTATCATTTGAGTAGCCGATTTTTCTTTTTTTTTGTCTTCCTTTTTTCCTTTTCCGATCGTATAAAAACAAAACGTTGTTTCGATTTATAATATTACGATATATCTATTAAATGTATAAAAATTAACTCCGAGATCGAGTTTGACAAGTCAAACAATATATTATTATGTATTTTATGTGACAGTGCATCACGTTTTGTCATTTTCAAATTACCGTTAAAACTGCGCCGACGACGGCTGGAGATAATTTTTACCGGACGAATTTACTCGTTCAAATGTTAACATATTTTATTGTTCGGAAATTAGACGACAGACGATTATTTACTATACATACCTATGTAGTGGCGGATCTACGGTTGTTGATTGGGGGGGAGGGGATATCCCCCACCTGATCGGTAAAATAAAGTTTTTTTTGTCATATAAATTTATTATTTTATGTCTATATGAATAAAGTATACTTATACACATATTTAATATCCCTCCCTCCAGTGAGAAAATTCTAGATCCGCCGCTGAACCTACGAGGATATTAACATCGGATGGTTTCGAGAGTGCCAGTGAATTTTTACCACCATTTCGTATTATTACCTTAAATTAATATGTTTGTTTCGTAATTACCAAATGGTGGTTATGTATGGTATATTGATATGATCAACCATTAAACCGATGAAAATTAGAAAAATATACGGGGTGAATAACATAAGCCAGAAAATCTTTGCAGGAGGTCACCGATGAAAATATTCACTTGTGTGTAATTCGATCAGTTGTACGTATTCATAAAATCCATTTTGAATACTTTCAAACATCTTTTATCAACCCGGTTGAGGTATTTGTTATATTTAAACAACTTTCTAACTTTTTCTAATTAATAACAAACAATAAGATATTTATGAATGTACAACACGAATACTAAGAGTTTGCATTATTATGTCGAGTAAATTAAAACGTAAAAAATAATAGCGCGTAAGTATTAGTGGTCGCGACACGAACAATAGTTGCTTACATATTATTACTATTGTTTATAATCTATCCACAAAAATGGAGTTGTGTTGTTCATTATAATATACGAAAAATGTATTTTTACTTAATTATAATTAGTATAGTTATTGGGATTTTGGGCCGAGAGTTAAACTATTGTTGTTTATGATGGATTTTGAAAGAATCTCCTCGTTTTCCACCTAGTACATTTTTATTAATTTATTCTACTGTTGTTTTAACGCACAATTCTTTTGAAAATATGCTGTGAGTAATGTGTAATGTGACAGTTATAATAATAAAATAATACATTCCTCAGATTCATCACCTTTTTTTATTATAGTATTGTTATTTCAACTTTGTTTTGTTCGTATTTTACATCGTCCGCCAAAAGTTTCGCATCCAATGATAATTTAAAGTTATTCTTATAAATTTATCCTTAATACTTACATAAGGCCGATAATTTTCAAACTCACTAATGGTTTTGTAACAAGATACTTTAATGATATATTATAATAAGTTACGAGTATATTGTGTTGAATAACAACAAACCTGCGGAAATGTAGGCGAATGTTATCGAAATTCGGTTTGAAAGTTTCAGAAGGAAATGGGTAACTGTAAGAAGGAGTTTATAGTAATGCTTTCAAAGTAATACAAACAATAAGATAAGATGAGATAAACTAAAATCGTATAGTACTTTAATTTCAACTAGCACGTAGTAATATAAGGAATATTAAAATAATTATACTCAATAATGTGCGAATACTAATTATACACTAATTTCGTATTCAATCTATTTACCAAGTAATTATAAATTATAACACTAATGTTATATTTACCACTATACTTATTTGAATTTTAATAGATTTTAACATATAATTATTGTTTTAACTACCGTTAAAATTAAACCCTATCTTTCTATCTATCTTTATAGTACCTATACTATTATTTGGATTTGGGATAATATTGTATTTTTCATTAATAAAAATATTCCATAGATATGTGTATAGTTGATGATTACCAGAAGTAGAATATAACGATTAAAATTTTTTTAAGCAAAACAATGATTATTTTCAATTTTATTCTAAATACAATAAATTGTTTTTTTAAGAATTTAATATGCTAGAGGCACTAATTAAATGCAAACTCAAGCGTTGTACTTTCAATATTTACTTTATGGGATATTATAACAATCTTTGATGTAGTTTATAAATGACTGCATTATACCATTATAATGGATATCATAGTATGTTTTTTATATTTCTTCAAAATTATTAAAATTAACGTAAACACAATTAAATAAATTGGTTATTAAACATTTTTATATAAAATATAATTTATAATCTACATATATATTATTTTTGTTTTCAATAATTAAATTTAACGTAACCCAATCTAATAATATCAAAATATAATAATAAATAATTATAATAAATTCAATATTTTGTCAAAATTAAATATATATGACGGCGCATTGTATAGGCAATATTGGTGCATTACTGTTTAGGTAGCTAATAATAATAGTTTGATTTTATTATAATAATGGCTATTAAGTGGTCATTAAAATCGAAATAAACCAATCTGTGTATTTGTATTATGAATATTTTTTATTTAGGTATTATAAGAAAATACTTATTTGGAATAATAAAAAATAAAATATAATATTTCTAATTACAAAATTACCACTCAAGTAAAAAACTCCTTAATTTTTTAATATTATAATATTTCAATTTAGTAAATTTAAAGGATTGAATTTGTAAAAAATATTGATCTAACTGAATATTAAGTTACATATTACATTGATTTAATTAATTTTTTTATGTACATCATACACGTGATATGGCTATCTTAAAAATATTTTTTTTAGTAATTTGAAATATAACTTATTTAATCTAACCATAGTTTTTTCCACCAAAAAAACAATGTAAGAAGTCAAACATAGGTGAGGTTAATACCACCGATTTACATAGCACAATATTTTGTTTATCTCTTTTATATTTTATAAAAATATTATTTAAGAAAATAACTAATAACTTGTGCGTAGAAGAATAAACATTGATTTGACTTAAAAATAACATTTGGTTCATTAAAATTCAAAAAATTATATTCTCATTATTTTGTCAGCTAATAAGTAAATTTAACATTTTGATTTCTGTTATTTTCCAACCTATTTATTTTTTTTATAAAATTTTAGAAATTGTGAACGTTTTTGACAGAAGATCGGTAAATGTACAAAGGTATAATTTCCCACTATATTCATATCTAATCATTTTAAAATCCACAAATACATGAGTACTTAATACGAAATATGATCTTAAATTTATTAATTTTAGATAATATTTTCTTTAAATTCTTTGTTTGTTTTCTTTAATTTTATACGTTGTTCTTGTTAAGTTACAGATTAATATAAATATTAAATACAACATAAAATAATAAAATAATAACATAAAACATATTCTATAACAACGAGTTTTTCTTATAATACAATATTCATGGAATGAACCTTATTTTATTGTAACTATAAAATGTTAAATATAATATCATAAAATATAGTGGTTTGGTTTAAAGTTTAAACTCTGTCTCGAGTTTTACCATATTATCACTTACATAGTTATTCAAAGGAGCGCTGAGTTGATTTTTGCTATTCACGAGCATTATTATCAACGAGCAAAATAATTACATACACAAAACACTAATGAACATGTTTTGAAATAGCACATTATTCAGACCGGTACAATATTATACGATATATGCTGATTATCAATTGCGTCAGCAGTTTTAAAGTTCAGTCAAAAGCGGTTCGTTTGATAATAGTAATCATGTGAATCGCTTGATAATTACTCGACTGAGAGGACTATTCCATAGTTTTATGTTTATTTTTTAAGAATGATATATTTTGTACTTTAATATAGTTTGTAATTGAAATTACATTAAAATATTTTATAATAATATGAATTTATGTTAAATAATACTGCGGATAACAAAATGATGCTCGATATTTTTCGTCACCGCTGTAGTCATTATGACCCAGTTTCATCATTTTTACGCAATAATATAATATCCGAATTTATCATATTGACATAGGTGAGTTATACACATTTACTTTCGATAATGTTTAGAAAGCATTGCTCGTGTGAGCCATAAATTGTTGTGGGTATAAAATTTGTAAAGGGATGACAAACATGAAAAACAGTGATGACTGATGGGCATAATTCTTTTTGAACATATAAGAATTGCAATAAAGGTTATATGTACAAATGTATGTTTACGTGGAACTTAGAATATATTTTAAAACTATAAATATATCTCTGAATGTAAATATATATTTATGAAGGTATTGTAAGGAAATTAAAACCATATTCATTTTGTTCTGTAATTTATCGTATTTTAATATGAACATTAATTATATATTTTATATGTTATAAAGTCCTGCAAAAAAAAAAAAAATACATTCGTACAAAATTAAAATAAATAATAATAAACGAATAAACATAATCTGTAAAGCACTAATGTAGTATAATCTATACAAATACAATTTATTTCAAAATATTCAGAAAAAAAAATTATTACGTCAAAAAAATATTCAGTTAACTCATACGTCGAAAGATAAATAGTATTATAATGCATATAAATTACCTCATAATGTAATTCAATGATCAATAATGACAAATCCAAACAAATACAAAGAAGCTCGTGAATAAATTTGCGAAATGTTTTTAAATTTTACTTAAATCAAAAACTTTTGTAATTTTTAGTTTGTGAAAAAAATAAGGAACGTATAATATTATGTATGTTTTTATATTTGTATTTTTATATAATAAATAAAATATAAACTATATGATCCAGATATCTAAGAAAATAATATAGGCTTTGTCATATACATATTACTACAACTATCTATTTATTAATTAAATCTCAAAAATTGTTTGCTACATTTTGATTTTCAGGATAATTATTTTCAAACGATTAGCTGAGTATTGAATGAAGTTTTATAAGTTTTTAATAATAAACAATATATACATACATCAATGTTCAATAAATAAAGATCAAAGAAAGACAAGAGTCTAACATATAATATCTTGTACGTTTTTAAATTGTCATTAATATTGTTTAAACAACTCCAGAAAATATGTATTTCATTTTACTTTAGTATTGAATATAAAACTAATTATTCTCCGTTAAATTAAAATAACTTTTGAAAATTGCTCACTTTACAAATTATTTATATAATTTGAATTAACATACAATAACTATTTACAAATAGTAATAATTATCATAGTTAACAATAATTATGTATTGCAATCATAAAAATATGAATAATTATGAAAAAAAAAAAAAAATGCTACTTTGTGTTATTGATATTTGATAAACTAAGAGTTACACTAATTAATAAAGTTTATTTTCGTGTCAAAAATTAAATGAAAACTTGAATTTTTTATTAAGTTTTTACTTAGCAATTTCTATGGTTTAACGTATTATTTATCTTTAACCAGTGGTTTTTTGTTTTTGACTTCTAAAACTTGAAAAATTCATTGTATATATTTTTTTTTTATGACTTAAAGTTTTATTTTTTATTGAAATCTGTATTGATACATAGATATATTTATCAAATTGTGTTTATTAAATAAATGACTAAATTTAATATTAATATAAGAATAATAGTGATATACTATAGTTTGGAACGTATAAAATAAAAATAAAAATATCTACAATGAGAATTCATAATTATAAAATAATAATTATTTTTTTAAAAACAATATTTTATTGATCTATGATTATTGATTAAACAACAATACAAATATCTAGTTGAATAACTGCAAACTATGAGTTTGAAATTAATAAAACTATCTTCTCCTCCCATGATAATAGAAATATGATTCAAAAATATTATTATGATATAAAATATACATCCAAATTGTTTGTGAGTGCTTATATTATGGTATGTTATATGAAAGATAAAGTTTTAAAATATTACTTATTGTCAACAAATAAATTTAAATATGTAATATATTATGTATATAAAAAAAAACTAAAGTTCATTTTATTTACATTATGATATATTATTATAATTTATGTTCTTAATTTTTTTTTTATTTAATAAAGCAAAAAATAATGATTTTGGACGTAACAGTGAATATAATACAAATTATGTGGTTTAAGTACTAGAATTTTGTTTATTTCGTATTATTTTTTTTTAGGTATTTTGAGTATAATAATGATAAAATACTGATAAAATATATATGGTTCTAAAAACGTTTAAATTGAGGAAACATTATGTATATTAAGTTTAAACATAAACTGTACATTACATCAATAATAATAATATTATGTAATTAGTGACTTTGAAGCAAACAATAGCATAAAATATTTATCTTCGTGATTATCTGTATAGACTTCACTTATCATATAATATATAATTGGATTGATCGAATCTCTTAGTATTAATATAATTTTAATTTAAATGTTTATTTTCTCATAATCCCTTACATCAAAGCGTACCTATACAAAAGCGTACAGCTAACAAATGAAAATTGATCGTAAAAATAATCATACTCAGTTGTCTTGTAATATATGTTATTTTTCTTTAACATATTAACGATTTAGGACATAAACTTATTATTTATGTGTACTTTATATAAGTATTCAGATTACTATTGGGAAAACTCATATTCCTACGAATGTTTGTAATATATTTTCACTATAAATAGGAATAAAATTATACTCATATTACACTAATCAATTTATCGGTAAATATTGATTAAAATATTCGTTTAAAACTTTATTTAGCTTATGAAAATAAAACATATAGTAAATTACTATATTAGCTTACAATTTGAATAAACATAAATGTCTAGAATGTCTAGAGGATACATGAAGCAAACTATAATTTATACTTATTTAAGTTTTGTAAATTTAATTTAGTAAGTAAAACAAAATGTTTACTTAAATACTAAAACACATTTTATAATTATATTATAATTAATATAATTATAATTTATTATACACATATAATTAATAAAATATAATAAATTTAACATTATGATCAGAAGTTTATACATTTTAATTTAAGTTCATCTTATACATACTTATATATTAATAAACTAGAAAATTAATCAAATCAAAAAAGTATGCATAATAATACAAATAAATTGATTATCGTTTATGTAGAACATAATATTTATGTTTTATATTTGACTTTTATCAAAAATTGTTTTGTCAATATTATTATTTATGATGTAATAAATTAATAATATTAACTTTACAATAATTAGGTACGTCACGATCAAACTAATAATAACATCATTATACACCGAGATTTTTGACATCAAGTAATCTACGTACATATTTTAGTCCTTTTTATTTTATTAAGCATTTGGAATTTAAGAAATATTTTAAAAAATATCGATTCGTTTATATAAGTTTTTATGATTTAAGTTTATGGATTTATAATAGAAATTCACTTATTTATTATTACACACAGTTAACATGACATTTTCAATAAACCTATTTTCCATCATATATTTTTATCGTATCACCTCTTATGACCTTCCAAGTAGAGTAACATTATCGCGACACGACACTGTTATTCAATAATGGACTTGACTTGTGAATTGGATCAGACAATTATTTTTATATATTTATTTTTTTTAAGCAAGGTCGCCAGAACTTCAATGGTGAAAAAACGATCATGGTAATTTAATCAAACCCAGCTAATGGAATGTTATTTTTATAACAATTTTATTTTATTATTATAGAGAATTATTTTCTCGTACGATGAAAATTTAAGATTCATTGTTCAAAATTTAAACCTTATTACGATTCGATTATAATATATTCTTACTTCCTTAGTCCTCAAACAAATAAATTAATTTAGTTCACGTAATTTTAAATTATTTACAATCATCACTATAAACTATATTAATAAGTTTTAACTAGTTTTAAAAAAAATTTACATAATAAATAATTTCTAATGAAGAATATATATCATATTCTTACTGAATTATATTTTTATCAATAAATAACGTAAGACTATACTTCATGGAACTATGAGTTTGTTTTCAAATTCAATTTATTTCATATTGTTTTCAATCTAAAAAAAAATTAAATTAAATATTTATACACTGTCCCGTAAAGAAACAAAGAGATAATTGATCAAACCTATATCTGGACTGTTTTTTTACATTACAATATAACATATTATTTCTACAAATTTTATTACAAATAATGCAGTTTGATATTGGTTTCAGATATTAATTGATAATATTAAATTAAAAACATATTTATATTTTTAATGTATTAGAATTCTTTTTTTTTAATTTTAGACTTGAATATGTATACGTTTTCTTATAATAATATAGCTCATAATATAATAGTTCGATATAAAAAAGAAATGTCTAACAAAATAAAATTATTAATTATCTCTTTAATTTTTCTCCAAAAACACGCTATTAAATATGTTGCATTGTTTTGGAATTATGTATTAAATACATAGCCGTATGACATAATCTGCTCTGCCTGACATAGTATAGTTTAGTTATAAATCAAGTATTCAATTTTCAAACGGAAAATCCCATCAGGCCCATTATTATCTTTTTGTAAGGCTCCCCGTGATTCTTTTGAAATAAAAATACTATAAAGTCTCTAAAAGTGTATTGTACAGTTTCTCGTATATTTTTTAAATTTATTATAAGCGATTGGAAATAAAATATAAATACAAATATGAAAATTAAAAAACACACATTATAAAATAATAATAAATTACCTTTATTTTACGCATGACATACTGACATACTTAAAATTAAAACAAATTTATAATTATACATATCTTAAAATAATTGTTAAATATCACATAACTTTATATCATTAACTATAAGTATATAATATTAAATACAATTTCTAACGAAGAATATAGAAAATAAATAATTATTTTTCAATAGAATATTTAATATTAAGTTATCTATATTCCTAGGTAAATTTTCAAGGAGGAAATATAATATTATATATCTGTTCATAAGAAACAGTATGAATATCAGTTTGTTTGTAATATTAAAACGTGGAGGCTTTTAGAAAATTGTATTTAATATAAGTTAGCCATACAGCAGTAGTGTTTAAACGTAAAATATTGACTAATTAAAAATCGGTCATCACAGGTATTGTTTGATCATCTAATATGGCTATTTGAAAGTGTTTGATATCACAAAGTTGTAATAATATCTACGTGATCGGGATTGAATAACGAGAGAGAATATAGGATGAAAAACACAATTGTGATTAATGATCATATAATGAAAAGGGGAAGCGTTGGTTTCATTAATCCGGGCAATGGAGACCAGTGGAACTAAAATATAACAAACAAAGTGTATATATTTTTTTACTTGAAGCATGCGTCTTCTATGCCATAAATGATGACGTGAAATATTGAAAGATTGATTTATTACTTTGAACTAAAAAAAAAACGAAGAATATTCCTGTGAATACAAACATTTTTTATTATTATTTTTACTTTTTAAGAAATTTTTTTTTGTTAAACAGTAAAAGTTTGAACGTCAAGCCAACGCTATTAAACGATAAACTTAATAGCTCTTTGCATAATGTTACATTTTCATATGGACTCAATAAAAAAACTTTTCTCCGTAAACACTAAAAGGCCTAAAGTTTGATCATTTGTGTAAGTACTAAAACTCAAACCAAAAATATCTAATATACAAGTAATCAATTACTGAAAATGAAAAATAAAATCAATCAATCAATCATGTATTTAATATTTTCTTTATGTATAATATATATTTTTAATTTTAAATATATAAATTAAACTCTAATAAATTAACAATTTGGCAATATTTTTTTGTACGAACATGTAGATGATATAATTCATTTAAACAAAAAATACCACATAATTTTTATATTAAGTAAGAAAATAAATTAATATCTATCGTATGATATTGTATGAAGTACCTACTGAAGTCAAGTCTAGTTTGTTTTCTTATCATTAAATGTATATTATACAAATATTATGTCGGTTAGACGTATTTAATTTTTGATTGAGCAGTAAATTTTGATTCATATTCCGTATAAAATCGTATTTAAACAATTATAATACTTATCTTCCATTATATTTTATTTTAATTTACACAAATAACATGAAAGTTCTAAAATATAAATTCTTTATGATGTAAGTAATTCAAAATTAACTTCTATTTCATAAAAAATGTTAATATATTTATTCATAAAGTCCGAATTAAATATTAGAACACTTATATAAGGTTGTTATTAAATTATTATTAATTTTTTACGATATTATTATTTTATAATATAAATGAAATATATAAATATGGAACACGTATAGGGTATTTAGCGGGATTTAAAGGTTTAAATCCTAATTACATTTTATTTTTAAATGTTTGAATAAACATTTTGCTAATTAACTAACTATATTAGGTATATATCTTGTAATTTTTTATAAGCTAACTCCCAAAAATATGTTTCATCTGTAAAAATTGGTACTGGAGTCACTAGCCACTCTTCAAATTATATAAAAAAAAAATCATAATATAATAATTGTAATTAATTCCATCTGATTTAAATTATTTAACTAGTAATTATCTATACTTATCACACGAATATAAATATAGTTTTAAATTTATATGAATGATGATTTTTTAGCCTTCTTTTGTTTTGAATATGATTTAGCTAATACTCTAATAGTGATGCATTTAAAACAATGTAATTTAAACCTGTATTTAGAAAATATACATTTATTTATAAAAACTAATTTTATTTAAAATGTTTTTTTTTTTTATTATAAATGTATTAATAATATACTTTTATATTTATAATTTTAATTATACTATAGAAAATACATTTAATAAGTTTTGGTTTACTGTTGAGATCAAATATAGTACTTGCTAATTTTATATTGAAAAATTTGACGTAAATATCTGGTTTTTGTGAAATTCATCAATGCCAATAATGATTGACTGTAACAAAGACAGGAGAAATCAGAAGAGAGATTTCAAGTGGACGCTACATAGACCAATTCTTGTAAATTATTTGATTTTTATCATCTAGAAGAGAATAAATAGTACATATATACGTATAAAGTACTGCCCGCAACTGTATTTATCAAGAATAAACTCATTTGTATTTTGTTGATAGTATTATTTACTTTTTACTATATAAAAAAACAACTTTTATATCAAATGATATAAAATGATTCGTTGGTATTTCGTATACAACTGTATTGTTGTCAAATTGAACGTATAATATAGAATCTGACCAAATAAAGACTATTAATTATAAGTTTAAAAATATTGAAAAAATTACTAAAAATTAAACATTATTATATTATTCTTGTAAAGTATGTGTAATATATGTCTAATGATAAAATAGTTATTTCTAGAATAAGATAAATTTTGTTATAAATCAATGTCTCAATTATGTATAATTATTAAGATTTCCTTTTTAGATTCTGCACGAAGCGAGGAATGTATTGGTATTATAAAGATTTTTTTTTCTTTTGACTTCTGAAAATCATTTTTTCAGATAGAAATAATTGCCCGATTATCACAGATAAAGTAAACTTTCCATACCAAATTTCATCTAGTTGGTACTTTATTTTCCTCATTTTTTTAATTTCTTAAAATTTTTTCTTTAATAGAAGAAAAACTATCGAAAAATAGTGGAACATCGGCAACATTATGGTTTCCGTTATTTTAATTTTTTTTAATTTCATAATTACTAATTGATTTTCAATCTTAAAGACTTGAAATTTTTCTTGAGTACTCACATAGGTAATTTAATAAGTTAATTTTCTGACTAAATATAGTGCTTTGAACTTTTTTCCAAAATTTTTTAATATATTCGTATTATAAATTTATGGTAGGTCTAGTGTAATATGTTTTTAAATTTATACATTATCATTTATTAGTACCTATAACATATTGTTATAATGTAAAAAATAAGAATGTACAATTTTAATTTTAATAATAGTAATTACTTTATTTTTTTTTTTTATGATAATATAGGATACAGTATATAATGTTATTTTAGTTGTTAAATATTTTATAATTTACGTTTTTTTTTTTTTCTAAAATTATTACTATAAAAGATTAACTCGTTTATATTGTGAAGCAGTATATCGCGAGAAGGTTTTTAGACTGTTACTTTGAAATGTAGAGGGCTATAAAAACTACATTATTCGACGAAAAAAAAATACTTAAACACTTTAAAACACCCAATTGAATATTCTTACTAACTTGATAATGATCTGTTATAATATTCATTTTAATTTTTTTTTAATTCAAGATTCGGTGAAATGAATATTAACTTTTCCCAACAAAGATAAGTTTTTATTTATTTAAAATAATAAGCAATGACAAGATAATAACAGTGGAAGTCGTGTTATTATTGTAGCGTAACTATTATAGCGTATAAATTCAATAATTATTATGATTTCGTTTTATTTCATAATTCGTATTTCATAGTTTTCGAGTATATTTTTTTAATATAGATTAAACATATTATTATTAATAAAATATAATAAAATCTTTAAAAAAAAAAATTACTATAATTTAACAAAAAAATAATAAAAAATATTGCGTTTTTTAAAAGGGTAAATTCACGGAATGTTGAAATCATAAATTTAATTATTTTATTAATTACGTATTATTCGAAAAAGTATGTATGGAATTATGTTTTAACATATATAACTATATTATATATATATATATAAAAAGAATAATCCAATAATAAAATAATAATATTTGAGTGCTTCTGTTCATTGACCTCCTCTAACCGAGTTACCCCATTCGGTAACACAATAAAGTTCAAAATAAAGTATAGATATGATATTATTTAATTATCGTATTTTCGATTATTGATGTAGAGAAACGATATAAATAATAATAATATAGTAGGGTCATAAGTACACTATAATATAATACTGTAAATTGGTTACAAATATTATACCTAAACGGTTTAAACTACGGCAATTAACATAAGTATTTAATAGGATATTATTATTATTATTATTATTATTGCTTAAAAACACGTATCGTATTGTACCGCAAATATCGTATAAAATAATATATTATATTACATTTATTTGGTTATAATAAATGTCACGCATCCCGCACGTGTACAAACAATATTATATTATATTATGTAGACCTAAACAACCAGTGACCAAAAACCGCATACTACTCGTATTATACGACGTTGACGGTAATAATATATTATCATTATCGGAGTGTTTCAATATTGCAAAACTGATCTTGCAAGATATTGTAATAATATTATGAGTTCATAATAGCCTTATTTTGAAATTCAATTTTAAGAATAAAAAAGAGATTTTTTAATCAGTTACATTTTTCCCGCTAAATTTGGTAATATTGTATTGAATACAACAATGCTTTAAACCATGCTTTAAATTAGAAATTGTTACTTCACTATCAATTATTATCATCATTACTAAATGCAACAGACAGTGTCAATATATATTGCTTGTACTGAACCAAAATATTATCAATTTCGATACAGCTTCACTATGATCAATGATAACATTTAAAGTACAAAAGAATAATTAACAGAAAGGTGCACGATATTGTAATAAAATACTAACCTGTAGAAATCATCATTTTAATCAGCTTGTATGATAATACGTATATTAAAATGTGGTAACTGTCACAAAAATAAATAATCTTATATTGCTTTATTTATATTTTGTATATATCATGAATTTAAAAAAATATTTTTTTTAACTCCTTTATTAAAACTTTAACGTTTACTATTTAGAAAATATTTGATTCATGTACATTTATTAGAATTATTCTTTAAATATTTGAAATTATAATAAACATAGGTTGCTATTTGAATATCAGAAGCCTTACGAAGGATAGGAACTAATTTTAAAAAAATATAGAATTAAACTATATTTCTATAAAAAAAGGGTCTAAACTCACTTAATATATTATAATATTATTCAGACTGAATAATTTTAAATAAATCATATTTTATAATATATTACAACAACACATGTCTATGTATACTTATAGCTGTTAAGCATTTTAACGCATTGAAATATAAACGATAATATTTGTTTTTAACTTGTTCATTTTTACAAGTGCGTGCAAAAAAATAAAAAATAAAAAACCATTAGCGACGATTGGATTGATTCGACACAATAATGATATATACATGACACCGGTGATATTTATTTCGCGGTTTTTTTTTTTTAATTTTCATTCCGCCGACAAGAAATAATAATGTTCACTTTTGCATCGTCTTCAAATACAGAAGCAGATCTTAATGATTTACTGACTTTAAATTTACTGTATATTGCATATACTTTTAATGTATATACAAAAATTCTCAGATATATAAATAAAACATAAGATATTGAATTTACAGCAGCATTCCACAACAGCGATTGATGTTTTTGTTAAGAAAATATTTTGATGAATGTACAATGATTATTGTAAATTAAATTTTTATCTTAGGAAAAAAACAATTAGTCTGTCTATCGATGTCATATTATGTTACATAATTAATATGAAATGCATTAGAATAGTTACTCATACTCGGTTGCTGACAAATATATTATTAATATAAGACCAATTATTAATAGCTATTATTAAACATTATTGATTAAACATTAACATCTAACCCGTGACTTGTTTGAAGTGGATATATTTAGAACTTGAAACTTTTAGAACGAATTTTTACTACGAATGATAAGGACGATTAGATAAAAGGAGTAAAATAAAATAGAATGGAACTCGGAAGGCGTGTTTTTATTTATGTGATATCCACAGGAAACCATATATATAACTGATACCCTTCCAGTTGGAATATGTCGAGTTTATGTTTTCACATAAATGCTATCTACCAGTAATGGTGGCAACAGCAATTAGGGGTAAAACTATAAATAAAAATGTAACTCAATCGTTTGGTATGAGTGGATTTGAAAGGAAGAAAAGAGAACCACCTAAATGTGGATTATATTCTTTCTGAAATCTAGATTATCGTTTCTTTTTATACCATAATTTTAAAATATAAAATGATCTCTGTATAAAGTGTCTTTTCTTAAATTATAAATTAACAAAGTATGATTTAAAATATAATACTCGACAAATAATTGTAAGTCAAATTGTTAAACTAGAGTCATGAATAAACATTGATCATCTAGTCTAACCTAAGAAAATTCTTGAGAAATAAAATTATATGTACCTACACTAGTTATATATAAAAAAAAAATGGTTGGAAAATGGATGAGAACTATTCAATATACTATTAAATGGTTTCAGTAACTCAAGAATTTCGTCTATCTAAATATTTAAAGCTCAGAGGTATTATAGATCATTGTAAATTGTAATGATTTATAAAAATCGCATTCTTTTCATAAAGAAACGTATTGCCCTTTGATGGAATCGATCAAATTGTCATAATGAATTCCAGAAATTTCTCCGTGTCTCCATATAAAATACTTGTCTTGAGCTTGTGCGTTCTTCTGTATATATTTCTCTATTATCCTTCATATTATTTTCCCAGAAAAGAGGTATCTTATAAACAGGATACGCAGAACGATTTTTATTAATTCAAACAAAAATAAGAAGAAAAAATTTTGTTTTGATACACGTACATAAATAACTATTATTATTATTATTATATTACAACACTTATTCAATACATAAGATGTTTTTTTTTTTTTTATATTTCAATGTAAATTATATTAAACAAAACTAAAACATAAAAGTATTAATCGTACTATAAGAAAAGAATCTGATACTCTGATGTATACTGAGGGGATGGCTTAAATATTTAATAGTAAAAATTATTTTGTTTATAATATAATCTAATACATTCATATTGTAAATGATTCATTAGATATTAGATAAATATATTAGAAATATTATGGTAATAAGTACCTAACTTTAAAATTAAAGGTGTAAAAGGAAATCAATATACAATACATACAAGTTATTCAATATTTTTTTGAAAGTGTCTGACCCTTTAAAATATGAATGGTTAAATATTTTGCAAATTGTTTTCAAAAAAACTATTTTAACCTGTACAATGTTTAAAATTTTACCCTCCACCTCCATCTAACAAGTAAAAGTTATGCCTAGGTTTGAATGAATATTTTTTATTAAAACATTTATATGTTGTGCTTGTATAATATCTGTATAACGATACAAAATGATAATAGCGAAAAATTCTCGTCCAAGATCTCGTATAGATTTCATGAATTTCAAAACGTATTATTATAATAATATATAGGCATTACGATATTTATTGTCAGTGGAAATAATATGACTACGAGCTCAGTGTTTTATTCACTCAAATTTATTTTTGTATGAATTAAGTTTATTAAAAATTGATGCTCAATAAATATTCTAGTCTCCTCAACCAATTAATCCATAAGATTATTCATCTATAGGTTTTTAAAATTTGGAAAATTTGAATATGATGATTTCAGCTATGATGAAGACGATCTGATAAATTTTTTAATTATTTAATTTTTGTAACACTATCATTGTAATCGTATTTGAATATGAAAAAATTAATACAATAATTAATAAATAAATTATAGCATTTAAAAAAAATATAATTTTTTAAATTAAATAAATTTTCTAAAAATTAAAAATATATTGATTTATTACGATAAAAAATTAAAAAAGATATTGTTTTTAATTATTAAAATCAAAATACTTTACAATTTCATTAAAAAAATAAAATAAAATTTTACTATTTTTAAAATTGTTAATTCTGCCTTATTCAATTTATTCAATTTTTATATGATTTAAGCATACTAACTGTAAAAAAATATTTAACATTTTAATAATACATATTCATTCAATATTTCATATATCTTGCAATTTCAAAAAATTACAAGATTTTTCTTTTTCATGAATATAACATGTGAGATGAATGACCATAATCTGCATATTTCCGTGTATAATTAAACAAAACTATATATTTAATAAGTTGTTTCAGAATACTGAATATTAAATAATAATAATAATAATAATAATAAATATTATAGTGATATAACTTAATACAAAATAATATAAAAATTTTAATTTGTTTTTATGAATATAGTTGCAATACATATTGTTTATAAAACTGCATGAAATAATTGAATATTGAAAACATATATTTTTTTTATCGTTAAAATAATAAAATATAAATAACAATATAAAACTATACAAGACGTATTGAAGTATATGTATTTATAGCGAATTCTTAAAATTAACTCTATTGTGTTAAAAATATTTATTTTTTGTAAACAAATAATAAAAATCCATGTTGTATTTTGTAATATTAATTACTTTATTTCAATTTATATATCAATTTAAATTTATTTATATATATTTTTTCTACAAATAAATAATAATAACAATTATATAATACCTATTTTTATTATGTTTCTATTTTTTACTGCGAGAAAAATGTACCTATTTATTTTTAAAAATATTATGAGTATTTATACATCCAAAAATGTATTAAAATTAATAAGAACTAACAATTTGGACATTTAAGCTATAATTTATATAGAAATCAAGTATAAATCTAACTGATATAGGTATCTATATTGAATCTATAGGTATCTATATGTTCCTCCTTCGTCCTTTCTGTCCTCGACAAAATTATAGGTTTATTATAATTATTAAGATTTGAATGATATTGCATTAGGAAAAACGATTCTGAGCGAATCTTAATATATCACAATATATTATACTGATAATCCATTTTAAAATTTTACCACTGGTGTAAATTACATATGTAAATTTCAAATTTCTACGACCAAAATTCAAGAAGTTATCAATTCATAATAAAAATTGTAAGTCACGATTTTCAAATTTTTTGTAAATAGATTAAATAGTATATGAGTAGCGTCCTATAAACATTTCATATCGTTAAACCAAAAATTACAGGTAATATTAATTTTTGTTTGGAAAAAAGTTTAAAGCTCTATATTTAGCTAAAAAATCAACTAATCTGTTCCAAAATTATACCACATTTGTACATTACCAATGTAAGTACTCAAAAAATTAATTACTTACGAACAAATTTCAATTAGTTTTAACGAAATAAAAAATAAAAAATTACAAAAATTGCAATTTTGCTGATTTTTTGGTAATTTTTCTTCTCCTGAGGAAAAACTTTTGAGAAATTCGAAAAATGAGCTTAATAAAGTACCAAAGATAATACAATTTGCTACAGAAAAAATACTCTATTTTTGGTAATCACGTGGAAAATTATTTCTACCCAAAAAAATGTTTTCATACATAAAAAAAAATCTTTGTAAAAATGATTCACAAAGATATCATATTCCACGCTCCGTTCAAAATCTAAAAATTATAATTGGATTGATTATGAGAAACTTTATTTCTTTAATTGTTGAATCATAATTATTGACCTATGAGCAACTATAATTTTTCACAAATAAACAATTTAAAATAATTTGTAATAAACGATTCAAAATGTGAATTTAGAGTAAAAATATCGTATTTAAAATATCTTAATAAGACCTTCTAATTTTGCCTCATCAATTATTATTGTATGATCAATTAACGTAAAAACTGAATTATTATTTGAATATTTAAAATATTTTTATAAAAATACTGAAATTTCGAATTAATTATGAAAGTCCCAATTTATTTTTGTTAAGTATAATTGAATTAAGTATAAGTACTTTTTTTATGGATAATTATTATTAATTGCCCATAACACGTAATAATTGGTTGTTTTGGAAAATATTATATTTGTGTTGTATTTCTTCCCTCTGAAAATCTGTAAATTATAATTTATTATTCAAAACAATATATACAAATTACATATTATAATTTTAAAATATTATTGTCAACAGTATAACGAATAGTAGTTGGTGTCGTGATAAAATACTAAAATATAATATGTGCATTATATTAAAGGTAATTGTGAAAGTATGTTTTGTTCGACTTTGATGCAGTAACTTTTGACAAAATAAAATATTGTAATTAATGCGTTTCATGTTGAAACGCTAAAAATGTATACGTACACGAATAATGATAAACGACGATGGACTCAACATTGTATAGCATGATAACATTTTATGATAACGTTTAATTATATTTTATGGGTAGAAAGCGGCTTGCCCATCTGTTACGAAAGCACGCCGTCCGCACGGAAACAGTCTTGTGCGGTGGTCGAACAAAAACATAAATTCAAACGCACTTTATAATATGATATAGCACACGAGTGTATATATATATATATATATAGGGTGATCAGAATGGCGTGTCGGGTAAATTTTTAGAATAAACATACGCGTTTTTAATTTTATCGCAATTATTTTTCAACACAAAATTCCGATCACCCTATATTATAGGGTAAACGAAAGTTTGTTTGGTTATATAGCGTTTCGTGTCGAGCCCGAGACTACAAATCTGAGGTCGAGCACGCCCGTTAAGCATACGTTTAACCAGCTAAAAGCAAGTGAATTATACATGACTTATGAACCTGGGAAATCATAATTCTTAACCACATACCGTATACCGTATTATACGTAACGAGGAATGAGTGGGAAAGGCGACTAACCTTTAGTAGTATTAAATCTATGGATTGCACCGTATATCATCCATACATTTTGTATACAGAGTGAACAGAATAATACGACATAGTCGTCTAATCATTTTAATGTGCAAAATAGTGAAAATACAGTTTAAAACTAGTTTCATAAATTAAATAAAAATATTTTTACAGGTTAACATTTTAAAATCAAATGGAATCATGCGATTTTATTTTAAATGTTTAATTTAATTGCGTAACAGTGAAGTTGTTATCACCCTGTATGTTATATACTTGTACAGGAGATATAACACACATACACATTGAAATGTTACGTGAAAACGAGATATATTTCACTGTCCACGAAGGGTTAACCCTAATAAATTATTGTATGGTATACTTAAGCTTTGGCGCCGCGCCGGTACGTAAAATAACGGAGTATTTTTTTTTTGTAAATATAATATATGTATATATTCAATATTTATGGTACAAACACGCTATAATAACGATTCCATTGAAGAGTATTAACTAATAATTAGAATAAAAAACTATTAGTAATTATGAATAATAGAGGGTTTAAGGCAGAAAAAAAAATTATTATTTGGATTCACTTATACGATTAATTTGAATTCTGCATCTCAAATCTACGAAAAAATATATAAGGTTTGTTTTGTGTCATAAAAAAATAATTTTTGACGTTTGGTTCACTTTTTAAACCTGAAACCAAGTAAATATAGGTATAACTAAACTATGCTGATTAGTGTAGGTACCTATTATAGTATGCTAGTATTAGGGCGAGGGCCTAAAACCATTTTAATTAGTTAGTACCTATTATTTCGTTTTCAGTTTAAAAGTATAAATATTATTTGTTTTATGAAAAATACCATTTCACCAATAAATAATAAATAATAATAACTGATATAGTGATAGCCAATTGCAGTTTATACTTATACCTAGTTTTTAATTGTATTAACTTTATATGGCCGTATTCTTCGTAAAATCATGCATACACTATTGACCACACCCACATCATGACATGACACTTTGGAGAGTGGTTTATATTAATGACAAAACTGATTACTAGTTCAATATAGTCAATATTTAGTATGTTTTACGGACCGATGATAAATTATACTTTCCATTTGGATGTATTTGCAAATCGTTCAGTCAGAACAATTTTAAACCAAATAACGTTTACGTATTTATAATGATAGGAAAACGTTCTTATCACATCATAATTATTTGTACCACCAAAGAATATATATAATTGATTCGCTGACAATATTTACGGTGACTAGACGCAAGTTATAGTTATCAAATAAATAACTAATAAATATAATACAAATATAATAAAGTATAACTTTTTTTGATTTTAGATTATTGAAAAAAAGGTTTCTTGTATAGTAAGTATAAAGTAAAAAATTAAATTAAAAAATACAACGGATTGTATTTTTTACTTTATACATGTATATGTATAGATAAATATCAGAGATGTAACCAAAAAAATGTAACGAATTATTAATTATAATTAAATGTTAATTATTATAAATGTGTAGGTATCACACTTTAAACAACAACTTTTTATTTATAATAATATAATATTATATAGTTCTAATTTGGATTACAGTGATTTATAGGTATTTTAAACCAACATAAGTATAATAAATGATATAATTTGATAAAGCAATTATAATTTATTTACCAAGCATTAATTATTGAGGTTTTTTATTTACATTATTTTAAATAGTCTAACTGTAAAATAATCTCGTAAGTTGCGAGTTTACGTCTGCTTGTTTTTACAGTTTTGTTGTTACAATTTTATACACTATATGTCTGTTCAATTTAAAATACCTTTATTAAATATATGTGTCATTGTGTCAATAATAAATGCTGCTTGCTAACAGCAATCATCAGACGGTATAATTTTTATTCTTTTTTTTTTTAAATTTTTGTTTATTTTTTTCAATAAAACGCTATTTATTGTTTTATTTAATAATATAGTTTCAAATCGTATACGGTTGGATGTCTAGTGTCCACGTTTACTGCGATATAATCAGTTAAACTGTACGTTAACCACTATTATATAATATAATAATTAAACTACAGTATTAATTTCTATAGGCATTTAATCACCGATTCTAATCAAAATCCAATCAATATGGATCATAAAATTAAACTTTGCATTTATTTTATTAGAACCTATATTACGTCGAAACAATTTAATTTTGCATTATTATGGTGACTAAGTTATACTCCACTTTTTATTTTTTTCAAAAATTAAATTTGATAAGAATAATTATAATTTAAAAATTCACTTCTTTTAAAATTATTTAAATTTGTATAGTTTTCATTACTTATTTATTATTACGTTTTAATCAAAGTTCTCCTATTCGTATTAATATATTGTCATTCATAAAATTATCTATATTATTAGAAAAAAAACAATATTATCAAAAAATTTTTTATGAAATCACTATCATAAGCTCATAAGCGTGTGCATATAGGGGGCAGGGGGGCAGCTACCCCTCCCACGGGCTACAGTTTTCTTCCAAATATAGTTTTAAAAAGGCCGATTGTGGACGTTCTTCATTCGTCCCTTCGGTCCTCAGAGAAATTAGTGGAGGGGGGGAAATTATAAAGATTAGAATGCAATGATATTGCATTAGAAAAAACGATTCTGAGCAAATCTCAATGTATTGTAATATATTATACTGATAATCCATTCCAAAATTTACCACGAATGTAAATTGCATATGTAAATATGCAAAATAAATTTAAAATCCCTATGATCAATATTCAAGGAGTTATCATTTCATGATAAAAATTGTTAATCACGATTTCCAAAATATTTTGTAAATAGATTAAATAGTATATGAATGGTCTTCTATAAAAATTTCATACCTTTAAACTGAAAACTACAGATAATATTAAACATTTTTGGAAAAAATTCAAAGCTCTATATTTAGCCAAGAAAAAAACCAATCCGTTTCAACATTTTACTAAACGTAAATATTACCTATATTAGTACTCAATAAAATTTATTATATATATTTGTAATAATTGAACCATTATTTCTAGCCGGAAAAAAAAATTTCTTACATAAAAAAAAAAATCTTTGTAGAAACAATACATTATTCGCTCCGCTCAGAATCTAAAAAAACATTAATATATTATTTAATATAATGAATAATATGTAAACATTGAGTGTGTGGTGCACGATGACTTTGTGTTGTAACTGTTCGACATTGTAACTGATTGATATTTAAATTAAAAATATTTGTTACTATTCCTGTGATTAGTTGTTCTTGTGAAAAGGCATTTTCAAAATTAAGCTTAGTAAAAACAAAATTACGTAGTACAATTCATCAGATCGACTAAATGGACTACTCACTATGTTAATTGAACATAAGAAATTGGCCTAAAATTTTAACATTGACGACGTAATAGAACAATTTAAAATATTTAATCCTTCCAAGAGAAAAATAGTACTTTGAAGAAATTAAGAGCTAAGATTTATCTTTTAGATTCTGAGTAAAGCGAGGGAATGTATTGTTTTTACACTGATGCTTTTTTTCTATGTATGAAAACATTTTTCTGGTAGAAATAATTGTCCGATTACCACAAGTAGGATATGCGTTCGAGCAAATCGTATCATCTTGGTACATTATAAAGCTCATTTTTTGAATTCCCAAAAGTTTTTCCCTAGGAGAACAAAGACTACCAAAAAATTGGCAAAATTACGATTTTCGTAATTTTTATTTTTTATTTTGTGATAATTAATTGGATTTTGATCATAGGAACTTGAAAATTGTTTTGAGTACTAACATTAGTAATATACAAATGTGGTAAAATTTTGTTAATTATTTGGCGGCTAAATATAGAGCTATGAACTTTTTTGAAAAAAAAATTAATATTTCCTATAATTTTGAGTTTATCGATTTGAAAATTTTATAGAAGCATTATAATACACTACTTAATCTTTTTATAAAATATTTTGAAAATCGTAGCTCACAATTTTTTTTTATGGGCTTTTTATTTATTTTTCTAATGTATGAAAACATTTTTTCGGATAGAAATAATGGTCCGATTGCCACAGTGTGGTATGCTTTCGGTAGCAAATCGTGTCCTCTTGGTACTTTATTCAGCTCATTTTTTGAATTTCCCAAAAGTTTTTCCTTGAGAAGCGGATAATTGAATATATATTATATATGACATATAAAATTAAAATACTTTCATCATTAATATTAATTGAACTATAACATCAAACTATAATAACCAAAATAACATTAAATTATATATTATATAATATATACATTATTACATTCTGCCCCCCCCCCCCTACAAGCAAGGTCTGAGCACGCTATGCATAAGCTGAATTTTGATTGAATAAATAACATGTAAACCTATTTCAATACCACCTTCCAAGTTTATATATATGTATATAGCTAAAATTGTTTTCGTAAGATAATACAACCACTATATAATACGAATATTATTTCGAATACTTGTTACTTGTATTAATTCTAATAACGTATTTTGTGGATTATCCCAAAAATTTATAACTCGCCAAGATCAGAAGCCGTGACCAAACCTAACCAAACTTAACCTGAGCCAACCAAATCGTATTAAGATTGTTAACATTTTTCGTGAAGAACATTCGCGTGTTAGGCTGTGCTATGCTATTATAATTGGTATAGAAAAAAATAAAATAAAATAAAATAAATAAATAACAGTAAAACAGTAAAACATTAAAATATTGAGATATAAATTTATATATTGCATATTTTTCCTACCGTTAACCTCTAGAACTATTTTAATTCAAGGTACATAATACCCGTCCCTAAATTCACCATCATGCACAAGTAACACCGATAGACGAATTTAATATTAATCCTTTGAAACGTATTCGTGCTTGACCCGCTGTATCGTACCCGCGATAGTGTGAGTATATCTGATATAATATGGCCTTTTCGTTACCGCCCGACGACCTTTATCACCTATTGAATATTCATATGCACGTGCGCTGTGATGTGATGACAGAACGTCCCAGAGATCGCGAACAACCGTAGCCCGTTTTGATTTGTACGTGCCGCCATTAACTATAAACGCGGAAAAATCGTCTAATTATAAAGACCGCAAATATAGAGAAAACGAATTTGCAAATAATCAAGAACAATTTCTACAGAATAATAAAAATGAAATAAGCACAAGTCTCGCTCAATTTACATATTAAAAATATTAATAAAGGTCTACCGTGCGTCGGTAAAAGAACTGAAATTTTGGGCATACTTGATAAACAGAGTAAGGGCACAAAGAGTATCAAAATAAACGCTTAAATGACACATTACAAGCATTGAAAACATTAGAACAAGCAAGAAAAATGGATAAAACGCCCAAAATAGTTTAGTATAGATTCACGAAAAGATCTTCCGTTACCACCGTTATCGTTTTTTTTTTTTAATTTGTGTATTTTTTGGTCATTGGTAGGTAATACACTGTTAAATTTATTGTTAAAATGTTATTAATTTTGGACCTTTATTTCATACGATTTTTTTAAAATTTGGAATAAAATGGATATTTTCTTTTTTTATAGTATCTCTATTAGTGTAACCGCAAATAATTTATATAAGAAAACATAATAAAAAATAAAAAAAGTTATTATAACATCAATATATAAAAATTAAATAATATATAAGATGTGAGAAATGCACTTCCTGTTTCTGTTGAATTAGTAGAAACATCTCATATTATTTAATATATAAAAAAAAACTAAATTGATGTTAAGAGATAAATTAAATAATTTAAAAATAAAAATTGCTAAAAATTGCCAAAGCTAAAGTGTTATAGACTTATCGTTGTGTATTCTCAACCAGAGAGCATGACCCTTTTTTGGGTTTCCAACTAATTATTTAGAGTCCCTAACACATTTATATTATTAAACCAATAATTTTTGGTCGTGAAAAAATATAAAACGGTTTTTGGGGTTGACACATTTAAATAGTTAACAAGGAAACTGCGTTAGGCTACTCGTAATAATATTATATTATAATTATTACATTTTATACGTTTGAACACCCCAGAAAACCGGAACAGTATTTTAAGCGGATTATTTGGGTACGTTTTATATGGGTTATGTATTGAACATATTATTTCAAATATGCAAAAAAATTAATGAATCAAAAGAAGTATTGGACAATAGTATATAAAAACAATTATTTGTATAATGTACAAATTGGTAATTTCGGGACAACAAAATGTTGAAAAATATTAAAAATATGTTTTCTAAACAACAGTTGTATATGGTTTGTAAATGATTACATAATTTTATAGGATATATAGAAAAAAATATAGTTTGTCTCACGTGTGGCCTCGCCGCGTAAAAATGTTCGATGCTCATATTTCAAATATGACTTTGTCAAAGTTCATATTAATTTACCAATTAAACATATGACAAATATGAAATACATCGAAAAATTACATCGACTTTATTTATTTTACTAAATATTTATTTATATTTTACGTAATATTATCATAATCATAAGGTTCAGAAAAATATTTTCTTTAAAAAATCACAAAATCAGTTAAATATAACAAAATCAATTGATAGTGAATAAAAAGTACTGGATACAAATTTAAAAATGTATTTATATTGAAATTTTATTATGAACAAATATATTTTAAAAATTATTAATACGTCAACATTCAGTTCTATACTATTGTTAATGTAGAAGTACTGTGAAATGTAAACTAAATAATTGATAATTAGCCTATTGAATGATTCAAGTTCAAAAATTAACCTTATACGTAAATTAGATTTTCGTCGTTTTCTTATTTGATCTGTCGGCGATAATAATTGTTCGTGTATATTTAATATCGTTTCCAATCACGGTATTAAATTTACTACATCATTACTTATATTATATTACAATACTGTTGAGACGTTTGAATGATTAGGTAATATTGTAATATTATGAAAGAAATTATTTAGCGTTTTGATTAAATGTGTACCTAGTTTAACTTAGATATTTATAATTGAGTGTTAATATTTAAAATAGTATTGATTAGCGAAAAATTGGAATAAAAAATAATAAATTTATAATTTCGAAATAAAATAAACGAATGTAGTAGGTACTCGTACGTGTTATAATATTATTTGTTCAGTAACACAGTATATTTGATAAAATTTATCAATTATGTAAACACTATAAATGAAAAAATCTACTGACTGGCAGAATATAAAATATGCCAAAGTACGCACATGGGCGTAACATACAACATGCGATATAAATTTTATATATTATTTTCGTTAAATATATTATATCGCGTAGCACTCGCTTCTATTTCGAAGTAAAGGTCTGTTTATTTTGTTTTGTTTTGTCTTTTTTAAATTATACACAGAGGCTTATAAAACCAATAAAATTATCATATTCTATCAAAGAAAACATAATTTAATGTACAGTCAGAATTTGTTTTTTTTCTGTGGAACAATATTATTGTATTGATGTATAAATAATATACTATATTTTTGTGTTAAAAGAATAAACTGTTTATTATTTTTGAGGAAAATAATAGCAAAGGTAATATTTTAACGACGAACATATAATATAATAATGACGAAGAAATTATATTTCTTTTTTTTTTATTGCTACTGCAAAAAACACAGTCAACCGAACACGTGTGATATAATAATAATAATAAATTAATGAATATTCCGTTCTCACCCAAACCCTCTAAAAGTGAAATTTGAAAATTATGTAAATGACGCATACTTTATTGCTTTTGTTATGACGGTTTACGTGGAACACACGAATGTCTAAGAACAATATTATACCTGTAATCTGAATATAAATTATTCTAGTTTTGTGTTGATATAATAAAGTTATTATATTGTACGAGAAAATATTTTGTAGAAAGTAATAAAATATTTTTTTTTATTGAAATATCGTCTTGGAACAAAAATTTACTCAATAAAAAATTCAATCTAACAAATTATAAAATACCATATAAAAAAATTTTAAAATTAAAAATTCGCTGACAAATGAGTGGGCAAATGTTATTTTATGAGGTATCATTGTTATAATAAAAAAACGCAATTTATATTACTTTTATAATTTCGTTAATGCATTACTTTTATTTTCATAATTATATTACTTTTGTCCATTCCCACTCATTTTGTCAAATTAAATTATGTAGGTAGGTATGTATTTTAATATTTTTAGATAAGAATTACTATAAAAAATTACGAAAAAATAAAGGTATTTATTAAAATATTAAATTGTGTTCTACTTATTTTTATTTACAAATTTTCAACTAAATTAGAATAAGTAAGTTAATAGTATTAATCAAATATTTAATATTTATTATTGCAACATATTATAAAAGAACTAAAATAAAATCGATTAAATTTAGGTTTTCAATATTTTGATATGGATTTATTTTTATTCAATCTTCATAAATTTAAATAATTTGATGTGTGAATTTGCAAATGCATAATAATTATATTATATTGGTATTGCCTATTGCGTTTCTCTAAAAGCCTATGTTATTAAAGTAATACATATATTACAGTTCTGTGATCATTCTCATTATACGACATTAACTATTATTGTGGAGGAACTGAGTTGATATAAGTTACACAATTTGCGATAATAATATTACATTAATAATAACAGTCTAAAACTACATTTTTTTTTTTTTTTAGATAAATAGGCACCTATAATTAATAAAAATATACTATATAATTACTATTATACTATATACTATATTCATAATATGAATTTCATTTGTTAATAATTTTTTTTAACACGAATTTAATATTAATTATGTTGATAACAAACAATAAATAAGTAATATATCGTTGTTTTGCTCTCATAATGTAATAAATATCTTATTAAAATTAGTAAATTATTATGGTATACGTTAATATGAAAGTGTTTCTCAGGATAGATCAGTGATTATAATATTATTATAAAACTTGATGATGATAGACTACCTATGAAAACCATATTATAATAATTTAATTCCTAGACTTTGGTTACATTGACCTAAAGTAGATGTCAGTTTAATTTACACAATGAGTAAATGACGGAGTGAACTTTCTGGATAGTGAGCTATTTTTATATAACCTGTATAGTGAAATTGAAATCGTGTACCTAAGGAAATATTACGATTTTGAAATTATTTAACTTTTTATGAACACGAAAAGATTATTTTTTTTAAAAAATTTAAAAAAACAAATTTTATTAGTATATCATGGTTTTATTTCATCGAGGGTATTAATTTACATACCTTTTTTTTTAAATTCTCGTTATATTTCCATGTTAATTACTAAACTAAAGGAAAGTTGAGGTTTGAGGTTTCTTTGGTAGTCACTGAAATGGTTAACGCTATACTCGTTTTGATAAAATTATCAAACGAACACATGATAGATCAATTAATGTTATAATATATAATTTGTTATAAAACACTTAACTTAATTAAACTAATCTTATGATGTTAATGCTCTATATTATGCGTGTACTTGCCTTAAAAATTATCGGCACGAGTATATTAGGTAGGTATGTAAAAATATAATATGAGTTTTATTTTCTTGTTTTCGATTAAGGTTAACATTAATTTGTTTTATTATTTTCTGTATGTGTTGATCTAATTAATATTATAATCTACTACCTTATTTTAACATAAAATGTAGGTACATTATTATATACTAAATTTCTTCTTATTTTATCTAAATTATACTTATAAAAATTACGCTAAAAGTAAGAACATTTTATAATTGTTAGTTGTTACAGTAAGTAGGTATTTATCGATGAAAATATAAAATACAATAATTAATATTATTAAAGTGATAGTAAATATTTTTTAAAAAATGAACATTTTGTCACATAAAAAAAAACAAATTCCACTTTAATACACTACTTAATTTTGGCCACTGTAATATAATATTATAACTTATATTAAACCTTAATGATTGTAATTTTTAGTATCGTTAAATATAAGGGAAATTAATTTCTGACTAGAAAAATTAATAATTAATTTATATTATATTTAATTTTGAATAATATATCATAAATCATAAAAATGAGGATACATTTTCAAAACTACAATATATTACTTATATAATCAAAAAATATTATTTAAACTTTGTTCAAAACTAATGGTTTTTACCAATTACTACTAATTTTAAATATGTTTAGTTTTGCCCGAGTCTTGGAATACATTACTGGCAAAATATTTTAAAACGATCCAATATCACTAT
Organism: Eriosoma lanigerum; assembly: GCA_013282895.1. Taxonomy (NCBI): domain Eukaryota; kingdom Metazoa; phylum Arthropoda; class Insecta; order Hemiptera; family Aphididae; genus Eriosoma; species Eriosoma lanigerum. The sequence continues at coordinate 42,490,414 of CM023358.1, forward strand.
ATTAGCTGTATTTTAAGTTTTGTTTTCGTGAAACTTTTGAATCATAAATTTCATTCAAAAAACTAAAAGTGTGGTGCGTACTCGTTGGTATGCTATCTAGCACACATTTCACAGTTTACTTTTCGTTCTACAGAAAACAATAATCCATAGATTACTGGACGTATATAATGTGTATACTGAAAAGGTAGACTTATATCATTTTTTAAAGAAATTCATAGAGCTTTGCACATAAATTCAGAACACCCAAAAAAAAAAAAATTCAAACATTATAACTTCATAACTTTATATTACTTAGTAGGTCACTGCAGTTATACGATATTCATCAAACATTTTTATAAATATATAATAATAATCTATACATTCTAATTATATTTTTAACTGTATTACATGATGCGAAATAAATATTTATATAAAAATATTTAATTTTAATTTTAATTGTATTGCTCATTTTTAAGAATGTTTCTATTTTTTCTATCTCATTAATCCTTTTTCACCCGTTAAAGAAAGTTGAGAGACTGCTTGCTTAATACCTATTTTATTGTGAGATTCGGCGAAAATTCTGAAAAATTAATGGTTAATAAGATTGGATTGTGTCAAAAAATGTAGTACAAATCGATGTAAATGTTGATCGTAACAATTTTAGTGTAATTCTAGGTATCATATTATCCAACCATACACTAATAAATAATTCTTAATACTTGTAATAAAAATTGTTGATTATAATATATATACTCGTATATGTCTTTTTAAAAATAAATAATAATATTGTTATATAATATACTTTTGAATTTATGATTCAAAAATATATATTATCTAATAGTTTTCCTCAAATAAATATTATTTAACATAAAAAAAAAAATAGTGTACTATCAAATTTCAGACTTTTACAAACACCATTCCTACCTAACTGTATAGTGTATATCCTAAGATTTACCGTATCTCTTTTTTAAAAGTCCGAACTACAATAATGATTCTGAGTTTAACCGTATAATTTTGTATATCCTAGAATTATCCAAGATTAATCAGAATCAATCAAAATGTCCGAATATCAGACATTTACCGAGATAAGTCAGTACAACCTAAGTTAAACCGATAAATCCTAGGTTTGACCAGTATTCGTACTTTTTCCATAACATATATAACCTACATTGTTTGGCATATAAACATATTATACTATTATTATCTTAATAAAAAATATTAAATTGTATACAGTTGTACTTTTTTAATTTATTGTTATCACCTACTTCAGACATTTTTAGGCACTACGAGCGTAGTGCACAATGACACAGATAGATGGTTTGGCGCAAACGAATAGCTAACGATTACAATAATAAATCCGAACTCGCGCATCCAAATAATATATATTTATATAAACGGTCATTGTGGACGGACGGTAAATGAGATTTGGCTGCGGAAAATCTGTCATTCGGTAATGTCCAAGTTTATCATTTGCGCAATGTATCTTTGTGTGGTTATTTTTTTTTATTTTTTTTTTGTTGTTCTTTTTTATATCCTCCCAATCGTGTTGAGCCTCCTCAATTGTCAACTTGGATAAGAATGCGATCTTCCCCTTTGATCGATACAATATATTATTATAATAATACCGACAATCGATTCTTTCCCCCTCATTACAATTATTCCCAACCGGATCAGCAGCGAAACCGAACGTTTTTTTTCTTTTACTTTTTAGCCAATGGTTGCCAAACTTTTCCCTCTTATCACCTAATTATAAAAATATTCTTACATACTCAACCTTCCCAAACATTTTTTATGATCGATAACACTACAAAAAGCAATAAATTTACTAAAGACCCTCAGGGATATTTAAGCACTTTCCAAGGGACAACACTACATACTTTAACCAACCCATCTCGTATATCATTAAAATCAATCGTTTGAAACTACTTTTGTTTTTATTAATTCGCGTCATGGAAAAATATACCAATTTAACGACGAGAAAGAGTAATAATACAGCTAATAAAATTATCACAACAAATTAGAATTATTTTATTATTTTAAAATTATAGTTATAGATTTATAGCAAACTGTATATTCATTAAATTATTTTCTTTCATCTTTATAAAATCGCACATAATACCTAATAAATTAATACCGTTTATACGTTTGTGAAAATCAGAAAGACCGCATTCGTATGCCTATTTTAAGAGAGCCAAAACAATTAAATCGGGTAATCGATTTTAACCTTAATGTACGTATTTTATATCGAAATACTTAAATAATTATAAAAGGAAATAAGCAGAGAGAGAAATTGTTTATGATTTGTATCAAAATATAATTTTAAATTTAAAAAAATTGGGTTAGCTATGATTCAAGGGAGGGCCATCTAACTACCCGAAGAAATTGTGCAGTGTAGCAAATAAAAATAATAATTCTATAACTATACAACCGATAGAAATATCAAAACGTAAACTATTTTAAAAATATTTTTAACCAAGATCAAACGTAGTATATCTATATAAGGATTATAAAGTTTTTACTTTTACTGAAAGTTATCTCACCGAGTGCCCACAAGTCACAACTGTCACCAAACACATTCGATATAATATATTTTAATGTGTTTATTAAATTGCGCGCCACTATACCCGATTAAACAATAAAGCCGAACTTCGAACGGAATTATTATCCGTCTATGACAGAGTATTTAATTTTGTTTTTTTGTTTTGTTATTCCTATTTTATAGAAATATACGTATAAGTGTGTTTTTCATAAAGAGTTGTATTCCGATTACAAAATGGCAATCCATAAATCATTTAAATCCATTAACTTTTGTTTTCGTCATTCCGTTTTTCTCGGAAAAAGCTAAGAGCACGATTTAATAATATACTGACTTATTAAAGAAAATATTATGACCTGTGGTTATTGCATATAAGATATAAAGAAAATAATAACTTCCTGGAATACTTATTATATCTAACTTGTTATAGATAACTTTATTAGAAATAAATAATATATTAATTCATTATAAAATCAATCAATAAATTGAATAATAATAATAATTGCTTCCTCGCCTAATGTAGGAAATCATATTGACGCTTTTCGGCGATCCGCCAAGAACAAATATTAAAATTATAAAACTTTAATAATAGAGAAAAATATTTTCCATGAATAAATCAAATTTAAAAAAATATATATTGTTTCTTTTCAAAATTAAGTAAATAGAAACAATAATTTAACTATAATTAGATTATTTAAGAAAATTAGTTTTCAAAGATAAAAATTATAGGACTCTTAATATTGAAATATTATAGTTGAATAAATATTATTTGTATGCCTACGTCGTTGTTATTAGATTTTTAATAACGAGTTTATTATAATACAGTTTATCTTAAGATTGAAATCTAAATTTATTGGTAAGATGTTTAATATTACCAATTAAAAATAGTTTTACTACTCTTGATTACATAATATATATATATAATATTGTTCAACACAACTGCTGAATACTTTAAAAAAATATAGTTTATTATTTATAAATGCAATTTAAATAATTTTTTCTTTTAGTTTTTGATTAAATTTTTTTGTCACTTTCAAGTTACAATAAGAAACGTTTCATTCGCGTTCATAAAATTTTCAGTTTTGCATGCGACGTTTTGAAATGAAAAATTGAAAATTATTGGATCCGACGTTTCAATTTAAAAATCAATTTCGTGCATTTTACCAGAAAACTGAGATCATTAATAACGGAAATTATGCAAAATTTCGTTTATAAATTGAAAAGTATTAAATATATGTAATACAAGTTCCTAAACGTTAAACAAAAAATTAGTAAAATTATTAAACATATAACATATTGCTTACATTATTACTGTATTTTTCAAAAACTAATATATTTAAATATTTTAAAACTTTCTTGTACTTTTTTTAAAGCAATTTTCATGAGAAAATAAAATGAAACTGCTTAGTGACAATTGTAAAACATTCAAATTATATTAATTTGATTATGATTGAGAATTATAAGAAGACCTAACCTTATTGAGGATAAAAATAGTAAATTAAAAGTTGTAATATTCAGAAGAAATAATAACTTAGGTACTCTAAAGTGAAAAATGTAGTTATTTTTAGATTCTGAAAATGGAAAAATGAAAAGGGAATAGTAACTTTGGTTTTACAAAGATGTTTTTTTTTTGTTTGATGACAGTATTTTGGATATAAATAGTCCGATTAAAACATATAGGGTATGGTTTCGGTAACAAATTTTATCTACTTAATACTAATTATATATATATATATATATCTCATTTTTTGGATTTCTCAAAAAGTAGTCCTTCAGATAATAAAAACTACCATCAAATAAATGAAAAACTGCGAAATTCATAGAAGCCGTGATTTTGACGAATTCGATTTTAAATAATTCATGATAACTAATGCAATTTTGAACGTATAGTGACTTGAACATTATTTTGAGTATTCACATAGGTGTTCTACATATGAAAAAAACATTTGGAACATATTGATTCATTTCCTATCTAAATATGGAGCTTTGAAATATATCCAAAAATGTAATTTATTTCTCAAAAATGTTTAATGTTATTTCCAATTTTAGATTTAACAGTTTGAAATTTGATAGAAGCATAATCATAATCAAACTTAACATAATCACTACTAAACCTATTTACAAAATATTTTGTAAATTGATAGTTTTTTTTAAGTTTCTAAAGTTAGAATTTTTAATATAATAGAATAATATGATATTTTTATGATTTTATTGTAAGTTTTTAACGCATTAATATAAATTTTTATTTTTATTAATTTAAGTAGAAAATTCAATGTGTTTTATGACATTCCATTGAGTTGTGAATATTCATATAAATAATTTTGAAAATCGCAAATCTCAATTTTGTTTTATACGCTTTTAAACTTTAACATTTTACATTGATGTTTGATTTTTGTGTTTTTAAAATACTAAAAACACTTTTTCGAAGAGATTGAATGGTCCGATTACCACGAGTAAGATATATTTTTAGTAAAAAATCTTATTGGTACTTTTTTTAGGTCTTTTTTCGAATTCTTCAAAAGTTTTCTCTTAGGATATTAAAAACTACAAAAAATGGTTGAAAATGGCAATATTCACGGAAACTGTAATTTTGACCAACTAGTATTAATATTTTTTATAACTAATTTTTTGTTTTATATTATTTGATAAAAAAAGAAAATTTATAAGAAGAAATATGAGTATATAATGTATATCTGTCCGAGTTTCGCTCAGAATCGTACTTTCTAAGCAATATAATCGCATTCAAATCTTAATTATAATAAATCATTCATTTCTCCGAAGATCAAGGGGACGAAAGAGAAACGTCCAAAATCGACTTTTTGGTTTTTATTATACTTACTCATGATGTATTTAAAAGTTCAAATTGGTTTTTATGTCATTTTATAAGAAAAAAATGTACACAAAAATAACAATAAGTCTATTGTACTAATACATATTAATTTATAATGACGTGTTAATTAAATAAATATTTTTTTCTTTTTCGTCGCCTTACCAACTAACTAGATATATTGAGTCGGTCAATATGTGTATTTCCTATAAACTTTGTCATAAACAAATGTTTTTCAATCCTGTTTATTATAATAAAAAAAAATTTAAAACTTGGATCATTACCTTTTTTACGATTTTCTCTTATGTGCATTTCATGTAACGAAATTAGTATTTTAAAATTTTATGAAATATTTTATTTTAATAATAAATATGTATAAATTAATATTCTTAAATTTAAACTGCTGCTTTTTATCGTTCACAAATAAATCCATGACCTAATCAGAACGTTCTTATTTTCTTCATAATTATAATTAATTTTTTTTTTTACCTATTTCTTATATTTTATTGTGGAGATTAATACAAATATATTTGTATATTTATTAATAATATTTTAATATAAAAATTACACGTGAAATGTTTATAATTCATGGCCCAAAAAGGAATCAATATTATTATGATGTTAGTTTCGCCTATTATGTTTTATGCGTTATAATAATTTTTTAACGTGACAAGATAGGATAACAAAAAAAGTACAAGTAAATTATTCAAATGCACGCTATTATATAATAAACGAACTCTTATGAAACTTTCCATACAATGATTATGTAAACCTATATATTTTATATTTCTATTTGTTAAACTCACAATAGAAGAAACGCGTATAAATATTTCTCTATGGATCCCATCGAGACCCGACGCAATGATAATGTTTGAAACATGTATAGAGTTAATAAAAAAAATCCGATTTACTAGTTTTTTACCTCAGCAATTAGGTAATAATCCTGAACATAGACTCTATTTATTATTAATAATAATAATAATATATGTAACATAATAGTATAATTTGATAAACTCGTTAGAGGTACCAAAGTTTAATAATTATTAACCTGCATTGCGTTATGTTTTTCGGTCGACACAGAACGCGGTAATAAACTGAAACTCTAACCGAATTAAATGCGCATGATATATACTATATATACACAATGGTATATACTTACCATCATATAATATAATTATTATCGTTTGCAGAATGTATGAGTGTACAAATATAAATAACGATCGGGTTTCGCTCATAAAAAAAAAAAAAATTAAAAAACGTATTGTAATGTCATATTATTCCTCGTCTAAGTTATTATAAAATATAAAAACTAAATACTATAATAATCAATAACCATCTCTGTCACATTAAACGTAGGTTGTACCTAATAAGTAATAATTAAGACTGAGTACCTACTTCTAATTTTGTCATATTTATCTAGAAAGGTCACAGAACCATATGTTTCGTAATACTAGGAAGTTATATTTAAAATTGTATTTTGTCATCATTCCATATTTGAGTATATTATAATAATTAAAAATATTTTTGAAAACACTATAAATATACGTATATTATATTCATATATAAATGTATAACAGAACAACACAATCGTGAAAGTGTATATGTAATCTGATAAGAAAACACTGTACCGTATAGGTACTACGCGCAAGATACAACGCATGAAAAAGCGGATTTTAGTTAGTCATAATTTGTGAATTAAATATTTAAAAATATAATTTTTATAAATTAAATAATGAACATTATTTTAGAAAATATTTTAAGCGCATATTTCTTGATGTTTAAGTACATATATATTTTGTTACATTTAAGTACCAGAAGTCTTTATAATAATATACTCTTATACAGGCCGATAATTTTAAGTTATACATTAATAATACATATGTGATACGTAACCAGAACAAGGTATACTTATTTAAAAAAAATTCTTCGTACACTTTCAGACTATTAATTTATTTATAATTTGAAAAATACGACGAATTTGGTTCAAAATTCAAGAATTTCGTCCTTATTCTTAATTATTCTTATTAAATAACAACTGAAAGTCTTATATTTCATTATTAAATAAACGTTTTTCAATTCAATTGACTTTTTGAATTTTATGATTATCACCCTAACTATATTAACTAGGTACTTATTAGTTATTTTTACTATTGTTAAAAGTATAATTAAAAATATGTCTATATAAATTTTAAATTCCTAAATATAAGACATCCAAACAAATTCAATGTCTCGAAAAAAAAAATAATAATAATAGTATTATAGTATTGGAAAGTTCAAATTTAAATATCACGAATACCAATAACCCATTTCCATAATTATTAAAGTATCTGTACGTTTGTATGCACGTGTTGTAGTTAGTGAGGTTAATATTTATTATATATGTAAGAAATTAAAAACCATTTCCAAAACCATCGGAATGGAACAGCATTAATCGTTTAAATTTTAATAGTCTTTTTAAATTGTTTACACTTTTGTTAATAAACATTTGTAAGCTCTATAAGATTTATAATCGAATAAGCAGTCCAGTATTAATAATAAAAAATATCGTTTTATATTTTAAAATTTTAAATATTCATTGTAATCTATTATATATATATATATATATATACCTTTTCCGTCAATCATCTGAAAAGTTTTTATTTTGATAAAAAAAAAATGTACCTAATACAACTTTATTTGTAGTTTTCATTTATTTAGTACTAATACATTATGTGTAATTTATTTAACATTTAGAAACCTTTTCTTATTGATTGAAAGTATATTTAATATTTTTTACGATAATCGTTATAATATATTGTACCAACCACAATAATATAAAAAGTTATAGGTGTGTAACTTTACTAACATTTTTCATATTATAGTTTTACAATATCATCAAATTAATTTTTATGTTACCCACCGTTTGGGTATTTTGTATTCTGTATAATTAAAATTTAATTAAACAAACGTGCATTGTTTTGAAAATTTCCTGGTGTTTCGTGTGTCATACTGTCACGGCGAAATTTAATCAACCGACAGAGCATTTAGCGTTCTCCTTTACAGCGTTCCTTAATCTGTTGGACGCGCGAAATATTTTTGACGCACAATAATAACGGCGAAAATGAAAAAAAAAACCCCTACAAAGGTGTAATAAATACGATAGGTACGAGAGAAGGGAAACTAATAAGCGTATAATAAACGAATGGTTTAACGTACCGACTAAATTCGATACCTATACTAAAAGTTTCGATGAAAAAAACGACGGGGAAACGTCTTAAATCCGCTTAAGTGACAATATTTGAACTGCTGTTGGTTTATTTTCGACCAGCTTACAAATGAACGGGGGGAAAAAAAAAACGAATATAACATTATATTGTTGGTAAATCGGACATTTTTGTGAACGTTTATGCAAGTTCGTATCGAAATAGGGGTTTGAGTTTATGACGGCTGTAAAGTCCACACACTCTGTTTTTCATTTTATGACTGTCTACGATAGTAACCCGTAACGTGGAATTATAGTCAATTCGTACGAATAAAAAGTTTTAGGAGACATTATGATAATATATTTTCATATAATATAGTATAAAAAATAGTTTGAAAAAAAAAACAAACAAAACCATACAGTCGTATAAAAATATTTTTTTCTACATGACGTATCGAATTAATCCTGTTCATACGAACAAATAAATATTCAAAGGAATCTTGATATATACAGTAATTGTCACATTTATTTTTTTAAACATATTTTTTTTATTAAATCCTATAATTCTTAATTAAGACATTTAAAAACGTACTTGTGTTAGTTAAGGCTTTTCAAATGTTTATACAGAAAGATGGTAGAAATGTCTATGCTCTTAGTAGAACTCTACTAACTTACTGAAGTAAATTTTACCTTAATTTAAAAATTATTTATTATTATTATTATTATTTTTAAGATTATTTATAACAAAAATGTTTATGTGATTTTAATTTTTATAAAATAAAGAAAAAATTAAATTTTAAATGTAAACAAATCGGGAAAAAATTGAAAAAATAAATAAATATGATTCTTCTATAAATGAGTAATTTTCAAAAATATAAATAAACTGCATTGTTGTCTTGATCAAATAAGTTCTACATTCTAATCTAACTAACCTTTACACAAAAGCGGTTTGAGGAGGGTCTATCTGGGGTGGTAACCCCAAGGTCCACGTGTGTCCCATGACAACAGGGCCCACACAAAGCTAATAGATTTTCATTATTTTTAATATTTTAAAACTTTGATATTTTAATTTATTTTAAGATAACATAATTGGTTTGACATAGCAGAGCTTAATGTTTTTATACTAACATAATATTATATATTTAACAGTTAAAACTTCTATAGAAAATAATTTAATATTTATACAGCAAATAAAACAAGTGAATTTCCATTACGACACAAAACATTAATTACTAAATACACAATTTGTTTTAGATATTTATATACTTATAATATATTAAATATATTTAATTAATTAATTAATAGTTTATACCTATTTTTTTTTAATTACTAGATAATTAAGATATAAAATCGGCAATCTAGTTTAAATATAGGTATTTAGAAAACTAGCTAGAACTAATTATTATTTTGTAAATATCAATTAATTAAAACATTTTACTAAATTTGGCTTATTATACATTTAATTATTTTGATTAAAGTGACTCTAGAATAAAGTTTAGCCCCGGAACCTAATTGACTTTTAATTCGCTTTTGTTTGTACTTCTAATTTCTTCTGAAAAACAATAATGTTTATTTTTAAGTAATCAATTTTACATATTATAAAACATACGTTACTTTCATATATATAAATCACAAATATATCGTTATTATTATAACAAATATACATGCTATATTGCCAACAATTGTAAATATCTCTCTCTCTCTCTCTCTCTCTCTCTCTGTCTTTGTCTCTTTCTCTCTCTCTTACTATTTTCATATAATAAAGCAACTATTTTTTATATATTATTATTGTCATAGTTTCTCGAAGGGCGTCATTGATTTACGATGTGGTTGGGCACGACTCCCTCTTTCTTGTACAACTCGGTCATTTGATCGATATCGTGAAATAATTAGAGTCAAATACAGTACACCATGCGCATATTTCACGATGATATTATTAATTATTTTGAGCTGTAACTTATTTTTGCCGTTTATAGAGTGTAATATTTCTACTCAATAAACAATTGAATATGTTAATGGAATTCAGTTCAACTTTATGACTTCAAATATTACATATTCCTAATACAACATTATATAACATTCAAAAAGGTTATTTTAACATTCGATTAACATTAATTTATTAAGTTAAAAATGATGAAGAAGTTAACTTAAGAACTTAAGTAGGTATCTATATATCTATATAAATTATTATTAACAAAAAAACTATGGTCAGTGGTCACTGGTTATTGAGCTGGTATATTATGCTACTATAAAATTGAATCATGTTTTATGATAAATTAAAAGAACATTTTAATAGTTGGTACTTAATACAACAATATTATCATTTTAGTTCCAAATCACCTAAATAGGTATAGGTACATATCGTCACTACATAAGTATATATAGTGTAATAGACCAAATAAAAGGATCATTGTTTTAATGTATATAATATTAATAAGAGGTATTACGATTTAGATAGAGTAGCTAATTTATGTATTAGGTAAACAGATCCGTTTTATCTTGGTATCTTATGACAGCATATGACTAAACGGAGTTTACCTCAAACTGAATTTGAAACTTCAAATTGAATATAATATCTTGATTCTGTGGTGTCAAACAAACGAACAACAATATAACTATTTCATATGTGATATTGAATTTAAATAAACTAGATTAATATCATCTAATATTGTTCAACGTTAACAATAATTATGCATTTACCGTTCTTTTAGTTGTGGATTATGGTGTTTTATCAATATATATACTTATTATGATAATGATAAAAAGTAGAGTAGGTACTCGTTAGACGTGAGTTCAAAATTAAATGCAAATTATTAATCATAATTAATACATAACATAATAAATTTAATCATAATATATTAAACAATATATATTCTGTGTAATGTGTAACTGTAATTCGATATCATAATGGTTTGTATAGATATACATAATAAAGACTCTTATCTCATAATATGGTAATATTCTACTTCAAGTGTTATCGTGTATTCTTACAATGACTAGATTGAATAACGGTTGTACATAGACGTGTACTGAATTAAATCGACATATACTATTGTATATGAATTTTCTTTTTAAAAATATTAAGGGACCCGTAACTAAAACTCTGGAGAAATTTAAAGTATATTAACGCTACAAATGATCAACACTTGAAATTATTAATTTAAATTTAAAAATTAAAAATTAATATATTTATAATGTTTTAATTTAATAAAAATTAAATTTACACTAATGAAAATTATAATAGTACCTAATTTGTATAACTTAGTTTCATAGTTATATTACAAAATTATTATTTTTTTTTATAATTTAAAATGTATGATAAATACGATTAATAAAGAATATTATAAATATTATATACCAGAAAATGTTAGTCTTGTAGGTTGTAATACATTTTTTAAAAAATCCTTTTTACCCGTAAGTATCCTAATACAGCTCAGTATACGCTGATACGAAACTACTACTCTATCTACAGCCATACGGTTCTAACCATAATTGGGTTATAACTTTTTTTTTAGGGTTAAGATAGGTGCATAGATAAATTTGACGGCTTGTACATGGTAAGTGGTTACAGTTTTTATAATAAATATCGTAAATAAGTGTATGTGTGTGTAATATATAATAATAAATGTATAATATCTACGTATTTTTTTTTTTTAAGTACACTGTTCACTTTATGCCAACATACTATGTCATATATTGTACGAAAACTGGGTTAATAATGACGTTGGATGTGGATGAAAATATTCGTTTTTTGTACCTTCTTAGCAATCATTGTCATGCGAAAAGAAAAAAAAAATATTTTAACGATCTGTCAAGTATTGAAGCAAGGAGCAATTTTTTTTTTTTACATAATATAACAATGTTACTGATTGTTAGTTGTTGAACTTTTGGCTCATCAGAGCGAAACATATTCGCGGTTTATTCTCTACGAATATACAATATGTATAATTTACAAAAAATAATAAATAAATACGCGTCATAAACCTTAACAAAGATAATTCAATAAAACTATGCAAGTTTAGGTAGCGAAATATTTATATTTCTCAGCATATGCTATGCAATTAAAATAATACATTCAATATATCATATCATATATTTTTTATTTGCTAAAAGTTATTATAATAAACTTTTAATTAATAATGCAATTATTTCATTAAACTTGTATAATAAAACCAAATTGATATTTTAACTTTTATTTTATTAATATTTATTTAATTAGATTATTTACGCCTAACGGCAATCAAAACATTTTTATACAATATATTGAATTAATTATTAAAAAGAGATTAAATACATATGTTATTGTAGTAAAATACGATATTATACATTAATCAAATAATCTATTTTTTGATTGTAACATATTTTAATAATTTAATATTAACCATTGTCTGTTATAATAATGTATTTGTCAAATGTCAAATATTATCTGTTGTTATATTATAATGCAATTTTCAGTTCATTGTATCATACATTGTCATCAATATTCAATAACAATAACCGCTTATTATACCGTAGGTTGTGATATTATACGTACATACAATTATAATAAACGTTAAATTTTTTAAAAAAAAAAACACAATGTGGAGTATGATTTAAGCTAAACAATAATGATACATATATACGTAATGATGCTGTGAAGTCATGCGAAATAAATTGTTCATTTATCAAAACGAAGCCAATTAAAATTAAGCACCTGCTTGCAACTCTCATAAAATATTAATAATCAATGGCCATTTAAATAAATAAATATGTTCGTATGTGATGTTTTCACTAATTACCAAAATCCAAATAATCAATCAGATATATTATGTTATACAGATCCAGATTATCGTTAAAGACAGCACTATTTTGGGAACCCGAGAATATTATAATATATAAATTTAATTTGAACTTTGATCTAGAAAAAAATATACATTGTATTACCTATTTAATATTAGCCAAAAGCAAAAGAAAAATCTTATAACCATTGAAATTCAATGTGACGAGTATGCAGTGTCATAATTCAATTCAAAATAAATAAAATCAATCGAATGTTTCTTAAAAAAAAATCTAAAATATTTGTATAATAAGAACTATTATTTTTAGATACTTAACAAATAATATAAACTAAATTTTTTTGAATAAGCTAATAGAATATTATAATATTAAATGTATACCTACCCAAATTTATTATTATTGTTATATTAATTGTTGTTTTATCAAAATAATATGACTACGAAATTGAAAAAAATTAAAATAAGATCGAATATTTGTTAATATTTATTTATCATAATATTAAAATATGTACGAGTATATTGAATTACTTTCACGTATTTTTAAAATGTGTGAAAAATATCAAATACATCCTAAATTTTGGATATAATAAATCCTATATTCTTTATAGTTGCAAATCAAAATATTGGTGAAAACTAATTAGATCATTAAAAAGAATAAATTATCGAAGTTAAATAATTATTATAAATATATTATATTATTCTATGATTTTGAAGAGTTCAGCTGTCACTATACCTTATGATTTATAATGACAAAAAAAGGTACGTTTTTTGTTTCGTACTTATTAACTTGAGAAAAAAAGTTTTAAACAAAACTATATTTGAAATGTTCATAAATAAAAACAATAAATGTTGATACTATTTTCAAAGTTTAACAAAATTATAATATTATAACAATATTTGGTATTTCATAGTTATTAGTTAGTCATACTTATAATATTGTAAAATATTTCATAAATATCAAATCCTAGTTTTAAATTTCAAATTTAGTTTAATAGTTATTGTTAAAGTTACTTACATTTTAATAATATATAATTTATTACGTATCAGACTTAGATTAGATTAAACTTAGATTACAAAGTCATAATTTAAGATATAAAGGTTACTCAACAATCTATAGAAAATTATCAGTTTGATGATGCTTAAAATTTATTCCAAAAAAACAACTAGTAGACAATCCGAGAATTACATACGGTGCTTCAACTATAACTATCATAATAAATTTTGCCTACAAATAACAACAATTTACTATCGTGCCATAATAATTTATTTATAATTTCAATTAATTTAATATTAATTTATTAAAATAAAAACAAAATTTTACATTTTGAGCATTAATTTATAATTTTTACATATAAACACTTAAATAATATACTTATTATATGTACTTAGTTGATGGTTATTACAAATATTTTGTTATTTTATATATACAATTATTGTCTATAATTATACTATAGATATTATTTATAACATTATTAATTATTTACTAAAATTGTGTCTAATAAGTGTTGCATTCCTAAGTGTAAAAATAGTTCAACCTCTAAATTTGGTGTTCCACAAAATATCTAAATTTGCTAGAAAAATGCATTGGTATAATTTTGAATAGACATTCTATTCTAGTATTTGCTAATTTTACTTTTGCTTATTTTAATCAATGTGAATGTCTCTAACTGGATATCCGGAAAAGATTTTAGTCAGTATTCTGTACGCATTTTATATAAATCAATTTTACTTGGACCTTCATTTTCAATAAATAATAGTATTATAAGAAGCTACATGTAGGTGATATTTAAAAGACCAGTTAACTAAATCGAACAAAATAACATATTACACGATTTATGATATAGGTATTCAAAAATGTATTTGCTCATTGTTATTTAATATGTATAAATTTATACTGTTATTATTTCAAGTCATGGTTAAATAAAAATATTGTCATAAAATAAAATATTTAACTGCCTACAACAATGACCATTTGGGCGATAGGTCTGCTTCTCACACGCTATGATCGAAGACATAAACTCTGTGCATCAAAAATAATACTGAATTGACTAACCTATGTATCTTAAATTGTGTACAAAATTAAAACATACTTCTCTCTTTCTTATAACCCTTTCGAGTTATCAAATTTAAAAAAGTTTAGATTATTAAATTTAATTTAAAAAAAAAATTTTTTATTAATATTAAATTATAGATTGTTATAAATAAATAATGATATAATAACAACATCTGCGTAAACATGTAGTTATATATATTTCATTAAAAAAGTAATTTTTAAACATTTAACAAGAAACGAGTTTTATTTTAAATCCAAATAATACATTTTGATAAATGAATTTTAAAATGATTAAAGTCATGGTAACGTGGCTACTTACTCTGTGGATTAATAATATTGATTCAACACCTCAATATAAAATAATATCGGAGTCAGCTTATGTAATCACATGGTATTCCTTTTATAAACATTAACGACTTAAATTTAATAAAAACATATCATTTAAAAATTAATTCTTTAAAATTGTTTAAATAATGTTAAATTATGTTGTTATATTATTAATATGTACCATGTACGATGATGGTAATAAATCATTACAAAATGTTTCTTAAGTTATCATTATATTAATTCAGTAACATACCCTACATTTTCCTTGATTCTTTACAAAAAAAAGGCAATATGTAAACAGTAAAAATCGCTCGTTTATTTTTTTAAAAATTGACTTTTATAAAGAAAAATAATTACAAAATTAGTTTGTTATTATGAATGATTTATTCGGAAAATTCCAGTATATAGCGTAGCCTGACGGCTACTATAATGAAAATTCTATAAATCGTGACGTTTGTATTTCCGTAGTATATCCTCTTTCCCTATATACAGTCAAAAAAATATAAATAAGTTAATCAATTCACTACCCTTATTATTTTACATCCAATATCGCGATATTTAAAATCTTAACAATTTTAAATATATAAATATTTTTCTTAGTGTAAATAAATAAAATTACAGTTTTTGTATTCTGGCTAAGTAATCATTTTTTGATGTTATCGTTATATTTTATAATGGATACTTATTACTTACAGATTATAATAAGATAAAAAATTGATAATTTATAAAAATTATTTCTAGCTGCAAATAATGTAAGTACATTAGAAAGTGAATTTTTTTTTCACTGTATATTTTAATTTTAGTTCAATAATATTATTCAGTAAGTTAAAAGAACATAATATTATTTGAAGCTTAGTTCAACTCACTGTGTAAAAATTTGCTGAATAGAAGAATTTTAAAGATATAATAACACCGGTATTTTATTTTTTATATTTTATTTTTGTTATATATTTTTATTATTTCCCTAGGTATGTACAGATTATAAAAAATTATATTAAATGCTACAACAAATAAATATATCAATTCAATTACAACTATTTTAAATTATTATGTTGATATAAATAATTTTTATTTCACTAAATTTAAATCACGCCCTAGAAAAGTATTTAGGTTTAATAAAAAAATTAAGTTATTTTCTGAACTATATATGTATATTTTTATCTTATTGATAAATGTTTCATTAAATTTCATCAACAACAATTTTTGTTAAACTTGTTTTATGTTTAAAACTTTAAAAGTACAAGTTATGACCCTAAAAATGGCATAAAATGAATGAAAAATTGGAATAACTATTAATACCTAATACATATTATCAAATATATGAATTATATTAATATTCAATTTTTATTTTAACAGATATTTTATTATAGTTATAGATAAGTTTATTCATTGCTTTAATAACTTAATTATATCTACTCATAAAATATATATTTATAATTGAAATTACTAGGTTTTTAAAATCATATGCTTATTTTTCAATTAGGAAATGTCTTAAATAAACATTGAGTAAGTATAAAGTTTGAGAATATCAAATATTTAAATGATTTCATTTTTTGACATATCATTTGATATATTATTTGATAATTAAAATATCACTTATTTTCATATTTATATTTAATAAACATTAATAATTTTTACTTTATGAATTTAATTTCTCATAATACAAGATTAAATATCGATATTATTATAATATTTGCATTACCTATTTACTTTTCCCATTTAAGTTTTAGAATGAAAATTATCCGCTAAATATTCTTCGGATTGGAAAACCAATACGTACACATTTCCATAAAGATATAATTTTTAAGAATATATTATTAAAGTTATACGTTAAGTTTTGAAAAGTTGATAGTTTGGTTCTTCATTAGCAAAATATAAGAGACGAGACATGGGAGTGGAAATATCAAAACTAATAAAACATTAATCGATAAGTATATTTGATCAAATATCCTAAAAAATAATTATTATTTTTACTTTTATTATATTCGTTGATAATAACACATACCATTTCCTCGTTCTTATAAACTAATTTCGTTCATAATTAGCAAAAGTTATAATTATATCGTTGGAAAATCTACATTGAGCTAGATGTTAAAAATGTATCATAATTTTATATTATCATAATGGTCAATGAGAATATTATTCAGAAATTAGATTCAAACAATTAATATTTCTACATAAGATAAATAAAGCAGATTAATATCTATTCAGTTAGTTTTAGATATTCAATGTTCATTATATAAAATGTCTATATGTATTTAATATTAAAAATTTAAGGTTTAATTACACGTGATCGGGTTAATAATAATTTGGTAGATTAAATAATTAGCAGTAATACCTTTGAAACTCTATACAAGTAGTAAGTACTATGTACAAGTAGGTACAAATTTAGTGGTTGTACACACGCAAAGGAATTATATGCTACACAGAATATTTTAACCAAAGAAACGAATCATTGAAAAGACGTGTAATTAGCTATTTAAACGTATCCAATTTATATACTTACTATTTAATAACACAACTCGTTTTAATATATCTTAAATATGATTTTGTGTGTGACTTCCATCGTCGTTGAAGACCATAGGTAATAATAATTATTATTTTGTTACCTAAATTATTATATTCGTATTATAATGATATTACATTCGAAATGTATTGCGCTAAAACTGAATAATAATATAATACTATATTTAATTTTAAATTACATATTACGTTCGGGTTTATTTTTATTCATTAAATTTACGATCGGATATTTTTTTATGGCATTTGGGTCCGAATCCATATACTCGTTTATATATTATATTATTATTCTAGACTAGTTAAGTTTTAGCTGAGCTGAAGATTGGAATAAGGGTCCTTTATTTTAATATCACAGTAGTGATTTTTATGACTACTCGTGACCCTTATTATGGAATTGCTTACGACTGTTGAGAGTTTATAGTGAAAACGCCAAAACGACTACAGACTATTTCAAATTTAAATGATTATTATTTAAAATTTATATTCCAAGTATTAATTCGAGTTATTGTTTAAAAAGCTATAAATTACTAAGAACACATAATCGTTACATATCTTCATGAATATTCTGTTTGAAAATTTTATGAATCTCCTTTTACACTCTACGAGAACATAAAAAGTAGATTAATATTTCGTACTTTAAAATGCATAAAACGGATAAATTATCTTATATGATATTATATATATCTTATATAATTATTAATATATGAAAACATATTAACTTAAAAAATTAAAACTATTAAATATTAATAAAATATATATTTTAAAACATACATGAAAAAAATAAAACTGAACTACTGTTATTATGACACTTTTGTAATATCTTTGTTAGTGCAAAGTTGCCAGGATCTAGATGAATCTTAAATACTTAGTAAAAAGCCCTAAACGAATTTCATTATAAAACTTTGATTAAGTATAATTTGTATTTCTAAAAACTTTTAGTCGATCGCTTATAACTTATAAGTATAACCGTAAAGCTATCCATCAAATAGGTTTTAAACCGGATTATGATTTTTTCAAAAATTCCTGTAATATTATTAATTGCATAATGCATTTTGAGATAATTACTGGCAGCTAAAAATAATACAAATATTAGAAGATACACTATAATATGAGTGTGTATGTCACTATTGAGTAGATTAGGTTAATTATATACGATATGATTTAAACTAAACTAATTATCAATATAACATGTATGTTATATTTAAACGAAAAACGTAAATAATAATTACTAAATGAATATAATATGTTAACAATATTTATGTTATCAACAATTAATTTAATATTTTAATTTATTTAAAACAGATTAAAATGTGTACCAATTTTAGGTTAGTATAATATTAAGTAAATAATGTTTTTTTGTATTTTACAATTATATATTAAATAAAAAGAAAGTTATTTTGAAACTTAATATGAAACATTTACTATAAAAATATGTTTCTGAAACGTATACCTGCACTAATCAAATTAATATATTATAAACTGTTATTTAATAACATTAAACATTATTACAAATTGTATTAGATATAATTGAATTAATATGTTTATTACCTAACTATAATTGTAAAAAATTGATCACTCAACTATAATTATATTATTCTCCTGTAATATCCTTCACTCTTTTTCAACTATTTTGAAATAATTATAATCCATAATTTTCACTTTCTCTTATATCATTTATATATTGATTACTTACATCAGCCAAACATATTTATAGCATGTCAAATGTCTATTTTCAATTGAGAACTCCAATTTTTTTTTTTATATATATTAACAATAATTATATACGTTTGGTTTATTTATTTATATATTCATAAATCATTATAACTTATGACTGGCTTTTATATAGGATCGAAAAACTACTAGATATGTTTCATTTTAATTATCTAATGCGTGTAAAGCTATTTCGTCATTCTTTATTGATTATTGTAGTCAGCTGTGTTCGACCGAATCAAGAGTGGTTTTTGTTATTTTGTGTTATCTTATTACGTTTGTAATAGTTAATAACATATGAAATTAAGTTATCACAAATGTTTATTAACGTCAGTTATTTGTCTCAATTACAGATATGGATACACGGAAATGAATAACGAGGACGAGGTGCAAAGAGTATTTAAGGGTGAGTTGGACACTGCAAAATGGGCCATACCCAGGTTGGTGAAGGTTTTCATCGCATCTACCAGAAACGGTAAGTCTCTAAAATATAACATTATAACAGTTCAATTGTTATAAATTTTACAATAATAATGATTGATGAATTAAACATTTTCCGTTGTTATAATTATTAAATTCTTGGTAGAGATTTGTAGTGATACTAGTTAAGTACATTATTGTAAATATTGTAAATGTGTTAAATTTTATATTTAACATATTTTAAGGGCAACACCAATATTAATTTTTTAAACTATTTTATTATTTATGAATACAAGCTAACGTATCTTTTATAAATAAAATAAAATAATATTTTTTAAAAATTAATACATACATACGTACGTACCAGTCTATTATATTAATATATACGTATAATTTAATTTAAAAAATATTTTCGATTTCCTTTTATTTATTTTTTTATTTTAGTACCTAGTAATAGGTAGTACCTACCATTTAAGTACCAAAATTTTTAAGTATTCTAAAATATAATCCTGTTATTGTTGTAAGTTAAATTAAATATAATAACATTTTATTCTTTATAAAAAATATATTATTAAACTTAATTTAATAAAAAAATAATTAACTGAAAAATAACTTGGTATTTTAGATTATATTTAACTTGTTAAATTAAAATTTAGTGCTCAAAAAAAAAAAAAAATAACTCATTAAAATTATAACTTAATTAATATGACTTTATAACTTGTTAATGCCCAGACTTGGAAAATTCACGTAATTTACTTTTTGAAAAAAATGTAGATGGCCAGAGTATAAATTTAAACTCATACGTCGTACCTACATTAAATCGTTTCACTACAAACCGCAATAACAGCATATTATAATGCATCAAACTGTTCAAAATCATACACTATATAAATTATAAAGAATTATAATATATTATATTACATTCAATCTTTCAAAACAATAATTAATACATTTAAAACTAATTAAGATAACATGTATCGTGATACATAATAAACAATAGTTAATACAAAGATTTTAAAAGCAAACCATTACCTAATATGGTGACCGGATTAAAATTGACTGCAATCGACATGCGAATTATAATAATTATGAAATGACAATCATTTCAAATATTTCTAAGTTATCATACCGGAAAATATAATCACTCGGTCGAACGAAGATTTTGTTTAAAAGCCAGCAATAATCATTAGTTCTGATGATGAAGTTTGAAATGAAATTATTATTATTATGATTCATAATGGACGTGTTTTCGTGTTTAACCAAATATACCTAAATTACAAAAATTTATAAACTAGTTGATTTCGCAATTTTAAGTATAAATTTCTAATAATTTTTGGTTTTAAGTAATTCATATAATAATATAGGAATATAATAATAGAAATAATGATATTTAATTATTAATAATAATATACTAAATAGATAATTGATTTTTACTAGTGCAATTACATTATTTTTGTAATATTAACTAATAAGTAAGGATTTTTTATATAATAAATAATAAATAGAATATAGAATAAAGGTAATTTTAAATAAAAAAAATTATAAGACACAAAATTACGTGTTGTGAATTATAATATTATTTTCAATAAATTGTATATATTAATATATGGTCTTCGTGGGTTTTTGACCATTAACCGAAGATTTATAAACATTTCTGATTAAGAATATATTAATGCGATTGAATTCGTATACCATTACATGTTTTCTTCTTTTTTTGTGTGAGAGCTTATTATTTTATGTATAATAAACTACTTATGTAATGATATTAATATAAATAGTTCTTTTATTTTTTGAAGCCATTAAAATTTCTGGTAGGAAAGTTAAACATTCAAAATCCCCCTCTAAGCTCACTCATAGCTTTTTAGATTATTGTATCTAAATATTTATTTTAAAATATAAATTGATAATTGAATTGTTTGTCATTTGTCAAGTATACAATTTTAAATTTTAATAAATATAATATGGTTTCAATTTACTAATAAAAACGAACTTACGAAAATCATATTTTATAATTTAATTATTTTGAAGGAAAACTATCAATTGTATTCAACTCATAATAAATTCTAAAAAAAAAAAAAAGTTGTAAAAAAAAATTACCTTTTATGAAATAATTAATAATATAAGTTTAATATTATTTTTTCAAATGTTTGTTCTTACATTTACTGTATAAATGGCCAAACAATAATTAAAGGAATTTATTAAATTTATTTACACATTTAGGCACACAGGCTTAAAATTATAGGCACGCATAAGTCATACAGTTTTAACAAATTATATGCAATCATCATAAATATAAAACAATATCTGTACAAGTTGTCCAATATTTGTTTAGGATTATCTTACCCTAAAAGACTAGGTTTGATAATTATGTTGATGAACAGCTTTTGTTTTTATTTACAATTTATACAAATGTAGGATAAAAATAAATCAAAGATATGTTAATTTAACAAATTTAAGTTTTCATACTTTACATAGATTTAGTGAGGAAAACATCAAATAACGAAACCTTAACCTTACTTTTAATTTCGGAACATCAGTTTAATTTGAAAACTTTTCATTATTTATAATATTTATATGATAATTTAACATTAAATAAAATAATATAATAATGATTAGAGTGGTTCACTCAATTATGTAGAATATACCTAGGTATATACACAGTTGAACAGTTTATAATCTACTATTTCGAATTATAAATATAGTTTTAACATTTATTTAAAAAAACACTTCATTTTAATGTTGATTTTGTCTTAATTAAACCGGAATATTGACATTTTTAACTAAATTAAATATTTTCATTTGTATTTGATTCTAAAAAAAATATGTACAAATAATAATTATATATCTATACTTAAGGATTTTATACACAAATTTTAGTTTTTTAATAAGTAATTGTAAAATACAAATATTTTAGTGTTCATTTTTTTTTTTTTTTTTTTTTTTTTTTTTAATAATAATAAATACTAACTTTAAATTAAATTAAATTAATTATTATTTGCAATTTTGTTTTATATAGTTTAAAGCAAGTAATCACTATATTCACTAATATTTTATAAGAAAATAATATTGTTGACGTATATGTGTTAATTTTAATTAATAATATTGTATAATCAAAAAAATATTATATTATTTGTATCTTTATATATATATATATATATATATATATATAACATAATATT
Source organism: Eriosoma lanigerum (assembly GCA_013282895.1). Classification (NCBI taxonomy): domain Eukaryota; kingdom Metazoa; phylum Arthropoda; class Insecta; order Hemiptera; family Aphididae; genus Eriosoma; species Eriosoma lanigerum. The sequence continues at coordinate 42,513,921 of CM023358.1, forward strand.
ATAGATATAATAAATACTTTAAGGATTTATGTTACAAAGGGTTTATATTTTTTGTTTGTTTCCAATCTAATATTTTGAGATGTCTAGAAATATTGGATTTTACCTTTTATTTTTACCAACAGTAAAGTTTACTATCTATGTGTTTACGGAAAGTAGAACGTTCGTTTTTGAACTGTCAAATGCCACAAAGAATAAGAAAGGGGGACATTTCAATTTATTTAAATTTAATTTAGGCTCTGGAGAATGAATAATAATTTATCGCTGTATATTTTATTTTATTCATTAAGATTTAATATAATATATACATATAAACCTTGTTTTATTTGAATAATACATTTTTTACAGTAATTATAAAAATAAATAATTAGAAGTAATTATAATTTATAAAAAATAAAATAAACTGATTATTTATAACAGTCATATAATGACTTGTGATTGACTTAAATTAAACTAAATTTACATTTCTTCACTAGAAATATATATATATATATTATAATTTTTAAAATTAATGTCACTTTTAATTTTTATTTACGTAATAATTTCAATGTCTGCTTAAAAATTAATTTAAAAACTTATTTTATCGATTATGTATACTATTAATTCATAAATTCAATATTCAATAACTATTATAATAAGATAATAATATTAATCATTATTACTTCAAATGAAGAATGATTATTTAGGTTAGCACCTATAATAACTTTATATAATTCAGTTTTCAACTATTATAACAATTGACAAAAGAAAATCAATAATAATAAATATTCGTGCATAATATATAGGTATAATGGTTTTCGACATTTTTCATTAATGTTTTATTTTTACGACGACACTATATAACATACCGATTTGTTGAAACGTGAAATAAAAATTTATACACATGAATAAAACATCACACATTTTTTAAAAATATATTTGAATCATAATATTGTTTATATTATATTTTTATATAACGATATACGAAAATATGCAAACCAATTGGTGAAAAAAAGGAACCAAAAGTTAATGAGATTAAACGAGTATCTTATATTTTTAATGAGTTTAAATAAATGTATTATACATTATTAAATTTCATATTTTATTATTATTTTAATAATTTGAAATTGAAAATATTTACATAATTCCATTGTTATGTGAATCGTTATCGTTATGAATTTATGATAAGTATTTGGTATATATGAGTTATAATAAATACAATAGAGATATTTTGAAATAATTATCGTTGCTGTTATTTGTTGGGTTTTAATTTGATACAATATTATAATAAAAAATATAAAAAATTATGTTTTACCCTTGGTCCTTGTCTTTAAATATCAACGATATACTATAATATAAATATATAACCTATAATATATATTTTAGTTATAAATGTTTATAAAGTTTAAAACTACGAATATAATATTATTATAGCTATCAGAAATATCTCACAAGTATCAATAATTAATATGACGTTATCATATAATTTAAGTATTTAATAATAATATAATTTGACTTAAATCGTTTAATTAATTTATACATATATATACATCAAAACATTTAGGTATCATTATTAAAATACTATGTATTTTCAATTTGTATAAATTATATTATAATAATACCTACCCTATATACGACCAATACGCTTCTTTTATTACTTTAAATTTCTTATGACATTCGAGACTTATATCTGATGGCAATGTGAGTTTATAGATAACTCATAAGTGACACATTTATTAACATTTGACCTGTAAAATGGTTGTATGTTAATATTTAAACATTTATTAATAAAATATTATTACATCATTTAAGTAAGTACTACCTTTTATATTTTCACGTCAAATATTGTGTTATATAGTTTGTCGATAGAAAAGTGTTAAAAACAGAAAAATAATATTAAATAGGTAATAACTGTATCATAATAATATAATGTTAAAAACGCTACAAATTGTTCTCATTTCAATGATGTACCTAATAATTATTATTAGATAAAACAAAAATAATAATAATTTTATGATAGTACTTTTATTATAGCAGGTATAATAAAATTAATGATAAAATATCATATTATCATAATATCACATCTAGTCTTTAACTAGGTAGTATAATATTTCCGTTTTCAAATGATTTGGAATTTATTATAAATAATATTATTCCTTTGGCGGCTATGTATCGTCATTTTTTTTCTTTCTCTTTCGAGCGTATATTTTTCTTTTGGATCCGATGCTATTATATGACGTATTCGTTCCATTCATGTTTTCACAAGAAATACTTTTTATAAATTTTCGTTATTTACGCTTTATGCATGCTGTGTATATCCGACAATACGAATAGCAGATAGACTTCGGCGGCAGCGTAATGACGAAATCGATAATTATTTTTTTGCGAACGGAAAATTGTACCAGCTACAAGTAATAATCTTAAGTCAAAAGACTATATTTGTTTTTACTCTATACATACTTTTTATTTAGTATACGAAAAGGATGTAGTTATTAAAGTTAATTACACCAAGTATAAATAGGTACAGTATATTCCAATTAATATTATTTGTCTCATTTCATAAATAACTATAACGAGACGTATTCTGAAACGAGTACAAAGTATAAATACAATTTCCATAATTTTGTTTGAGAGTACTTTTATTCTCGTTATTATTTTATTAGTAAGTATGAAACGTTGAATGAATTAAAAAAAATATATTTATTGCGTGTAAACACTTTGTGTTATCCTGACGATTAATAATTATTATTATTACTGTTAGTAGTAAAACAAAAAATTCATAACCTACAATTACCAGTTACCAGTTACATCGTAATAGGTTAGAAAAATTAAAAAATACGATTTAGATCAAATTTTTTCAATTTCTTACTTTAAATATAATTTTATAACAAAACAATAATGTTATAGTATAGTTATTGCACTATGTGAATAAAATGTGTAACAAAAAAATACTAATTATATTCATAGTATTATCATTGAAAATGTTTTAATTTAGGTCATTCTACTTCAGAATATTATTTTATTATTATTTACTCGGCTTACTATTATTGTAGTTTATTTGTTTGTTACTCTAAAAGTTTGTTCTAGTATTAAAAATCAGTGTAAAAAAAAGTTTTATGGCAACAATAAAATTTATTATCAAGCCAACAAAATGATTTTGCATTGTTTAAACTTTAAAACTAACTATAAGCTAAACGGATTAAAACGAAACGCTGTGTGTGAAAAACTACAAATAATAATATTATATACGATTAGTTGCAGTCTTGGACTGAAATGTTTACTTTTATTATACAATACCAGATGTACCAGATGTACCAGATATACCAGATACACCAGTTATTCCATATTATATTGTGATACATCTTATATGATAACATATTTAGACGCATGACTATTCTCGTCGTATTAAAACGCTCCAGTAGGTTTATTATATTATTCAGATGCTATTGTTGGTTTAATGCATTATATTGTATTCAAAATAATGTTCGGCGAAGAGAATTAATATTTAATATTATTATTATATCGGGATGCATATAAAGTTGTAATATGTATTCAAAAAAAAAATTATTGATAATAGTTAGTTCAACTTTTCGTATAATATTTGTTTAGATTAATAATTGAAATGTCGTCGCATAATATTTTTATTTCTATCATACGAGCGCGCGTTTTATCGTATAAACTAGGTATTACCTAATCAAAATAAACTAATTATTTACAAATGTCGAAATATATCAATAAGTATGTTAATATAATAAATAATTATATTATGTTTTATAAGTTAAAAAACACACCACTATGACGGAAAAAAATATTTCGTCCTTAATTTATATTTTATCAAACAAGGAGGGAGGAAAACCTTCATGGTATATGCCAAAAATAATCTAACTCCCTTCATAAATTCCTAAATACGATTTTGCAAAGGCATATTATTATAGAGAAGTCCGATTTGGTTCTTTGCAATTCTCGTTTGTATGACCGAAGTTGTGACATCGATAACTCCGATTGATCCTCATCCGAAGACGAACACAGTATCGGTACCTCATCAATCAAACTAAAAGTCATCTCTCATCGTCCAATTTTAAGGGATCGGTAACTCGAATCCGTACTACTACCGTCTGGAGTTGTCCCTGTATGAAAGGAATTTCAAGTTTTCGTTAACCTAACCTAACCTTTGTTCTTAAATCTAAACCGATAACCGAGGGGGTTCCATTTTTGCATTGCTTCTTTCTGACCGAACCTAACCCTAAACTACAGGCTGCAACAATAAAGTCAGCCAACGGTATTATTTTACGATAAACTCTATAATATACAACCAGACAACCTGTGATACTATTACTATAGGTAGATAACTTTTGGAAAATAATTATTTTATTATTAAATTCGTATTTGATAGAAATAATAATTTAATTTGTTTAATTTGAAATTTTTAATTGCAAACCATACTTATAAAAAAAAAAAAAAAAAAATATTAATTACGATCGAGTGATTCAATTGCATACGTTATGCATGAAACAATCTCGTTTTGTAAACGAGTCATTGTGTTAGAATATTTTTCACTTTGACCAGTTTCTGCAAAATTCGCGGAATAAAGAATTTTCTACATGCGTGCACTGTTTATCGCGATGCGACGCAGTTCCGCACAGAAATATAATAATAATAATAATGTAACGTGCTTTGTATGTTCACTGGAGTATTATGAAACAATCAGTCACAATATAATGTACAAACAAGTCACATCGATTATTTACTATTCAGACACTTAAATATTGTCGTTCTTATTATTATTTCAACGCATTGTTTTGCGTAGTGTTGGAAATGAGTAATAATATTGAAAACATGTGTAATTTCGTATCGTTTTTGTAACATGAAAATGTGATCACGTGTGACATGTCATTAATATTACAGAAAGTTGAATAAATATTAAATATAAAACGGATAAAATGTCCGCACATTACAATAAACAAAAACTGTTGTTTGGTTGGTAATCTTAACGAAATAAATTACCATATTTTATTAATTATTTTTATAAAACTTTCTCGGTAATACACAGCAAAGTATTTATTATTTAAGTATTTATTTTGACCTAGATTCCCCTAATTACTACTAAATTGAAAAAAAACAAATAGAATGTAATATACTTTTTATATAATCAGTAAACTGTTTATTTTTATGTTAATTACATATTTTTCAAAACTTATTTTATTAAATAAAAACTGTTATTCATATCTTTATTGCAAATAAAAAACAAAATTATAAGTCCTTTTAAGAAAAATAGATAAGATCCGAAATATCATCATATTATACAGGTATCATCTGAGTGAATACAATATTAAGGAAAAAATTTAATGAAGTAAGATGAAATTTGATCAGAATTACAAGTCAAAGAGACCCTGAAACTTATCTCATCTAACAATTCCTCAATGGAAATTTAATTGGTGTAACATTGAGAAATAAAAAATATAGGTGATTGTAAATTTCCTGTAAAACGGTGACAAAGTACGAGGAGACTTTAAATCAAAACCTAAATTTAGTGGGAAGAAAATCTAGATTCTAAAAAATAGCCTTTGAGAGATTATCTGTTAACTGAACAGAGGAAATCGATAAAATGAAAATTATTTTAAAATGTTTATTAATTTATTATAAAATGTAAAATGTGAAAATTGAGTTCTCAATAATTATTTTAATTATTGCAGATTAATGATAAATAATAATATTATAGAAATTAAAAGTATTTATTAATAATTCAATAAAAACGTTTATATATCATTGACCATTGCGATACATATATAATGAAATTAATAAGCTTAACTAAGATTGAAATGATAAATAAATGATATGTTAGATGTTTATATTAATTTGAATAATAATAGTATTATTTTATAAATTATTGATTTAATGTGTTTATAAATAAGTAATTCGTAGTCAATCAACAACTTTTATATATTTTCTTGCAATTTAACGACTAGAGGAGGTGTTTATTAGCTTGAATAATATACGTAAAAAAAAATAATATTATCATTATTATTGTTGTTGTCGTTCAACGTAAAAACGAACAGTTGTAACGTTAAGTAAATGTTTTTTGGTAGACAATTATTATTTTAACATAAATAGTTTACTTGGAAATTAAAGTGAACTGTAAATGTTTTGCATACGCGACGCGTTAAAAACAAAAGAATTGTTTTCGTTGGCGCATCGATGTTATCCATTAGCATCCGAACACAGTGTTGTTTTTTCTTAGCAATACTTGTTATCATTCATATTCTTTTTACTCTCTTTGAATGAATTTCCCTGTAATATTAAACTATCACGTTTCTTTTGTATATTATATACGAAGAGATATTAATGCTGACGACCATGCCCCGAGCTTTATTATAAATCGTTCTGGCGACACTCGGTCATACACAACAAAGGATCGTTTTCCTTTTCCACAAGTCGACTACCGGATAAAAATCCATTTCACGGCTAATTAAACACGACCCTTTATACTCGTACACTATATTTTGGGTGTTCACCATGACGGTCGTATTAATATCTGTATTATAGTCCTCATCAAGCACGACAAGAAATTTTTTCTAGACTTTTCAATGAAATCTTGAAAGAGTGAACAAGTGATCATTTTATTATTATTATTATTATCAGTAAAATCGATTTACTGATAGCGTATATATTATAAATATACAGAGTGATCACTAATCAGAATTTTGTGTTAGAAAAACAATAAACAAGACATGAAAAAACGTATTTTCTTCCATTATGATAACATGCACCAAATTAATTTTTCATACAGAGTTATCAGAACTATACAAATATATTAACTACTGAAGAATGTTTAGATTAGGATAAATTAGATTAGAGAAATTATTATGTTTAAATAATCTGATATATAACCTTTTCATTATTTTATTAAATAAAACACATGTAAAAGTAATGTTTTTAAATACAATTTTATTTTATTTATGACCAAGAAAAATTATATTCTAAACATATTTCTTATTAATGATATTCGATCAAAACAAATTTTGAAATCAAGTAATTACGTACCTTATAACATTTGAAGTTTTTATACAATGGTAATCAAATAATATTATTAAGTGTACCAATTATTCGATAGAATTACAGAATTATAATATTTTAAGTTTTAATCAATTAAATATATCTGGGAAACAAAATGTTTATTTTTCTTTCTATTTCGAGAATAATAACTATAAGCATAGATCATAACCCTTTATTATTTTGTAAATAATTGTAAATTTGTTTAAAAGTTCAATAAACTAAAAAAAAAAACTAGTTAACTCGTTATAATTAATGGGTTAATAATATACAGACCTATATCTTAACTTATAACACATAATAATAATAATAAATTATAATAGTTAGAAAAATTGTGTTTTGTCTTATTTAGCAACTATCATAAAAAAAAATAGAAAAACATTCACGAGTGATTTGTGCTTATTATAACACTAATACTATAAAAGAGATAAAATTGTTTGTTAATCGTTAAGGTTGAATTTAAAATGATCATATCAACAAACAAAACTTCAAATACCCTTTATTTTAGTGTTTAAATATAATTTTTCCTTTACAAACACTATTCAAATTACCTCAAAAATACTAATGCTTCTGACATGATTTACTAAACAATGTTTACTTATCTATAGCATTCTGTTATATACTTTAGGTATGTTCGTTAAAAAAAAAAAAAAAATTGTTACTTCAAACAGTCAAATATTTATTTAATGTAAAAAGAGTACATTGTTTGAATATAGTTCACTATGAATGTTATATATTATATATTTAAATTATTTACAAATAAGGTCCATGCACTAAACCAATAAGAACTATTAAAATATATTTAATATGAGTAGATACTAAAATGATATTCGGAAAAAAGTACCCAATAAGTAAAAATGTATGGTAATATATTATGAATATTTAATCATTTTAAATTTTATAATAAATTAAAAATTTTTTTTTCCTTATATTATTATTATGTGAATTAGAAACTCGACAAGTCTAATTAAATTATTTGACAAACGTTCACATAATATTTTTAATCGATATTGAATTTTTTTTTCTTATTTTGTTTTTTTTTTTTCGCTGGTTCGCCAATTTCACTTATTGCTAATCGTGCTCTATCCGTAACAATCTCTTGAATTATTTTTCGAATAAGTTTCCATATAGTTAGATGCTTCTAACAGTTTCAGTCGCGTGCTGTATATATATATATATATATATATATATATATATATAGGTCATATAGCATTTTGACTTCGGAAAATTATACTTTTAAATTAATTATATGAAATATTAAATATAAATCAAATTGTATTTAACGTAAATATGTTGTAATGTTAGTTTCTTGTTTTAAAATATGAATTTAATAGTTTATATACTATATAATATAAAAAAAAAACTGTTTATATTATATTTTATTCCCACAAGATAAATCTTAAGAATAACAAGGAATAACGACCACTCGGTTACCTTAGTTATTTGAGCCCTATATTAATAGGGTTGTACTGATTGTAGTAAGGCTAACCCCCAGACATGAAAAAAATATCTGATTACAAATAAACCTAATATATCACGGATGATAAAAACTAAAGCTTAAGGATATTATAACTGGAATTTGGAACGCGCGATCATTTTTTAATTAAATTAATTGAATTAAATTCAATTGTATAGAGCATTTGACGATAGTGATATACGATATCGAATGATTTCGATTGGATATTGTAACGATTCAAGAGACAAGGTGGCTAGAGAATAGAAATTTAAGTATTGGCAATTAGACTATATTTTACAGTGGTGGAACAAAGCACCAACAATTAACACATAGAGGCGAATTTATTATAAATAACAAGATACTGCCGAAAGTTAAAATGTAGAGGCAATTAATGACAGACGTTGTTATATTATGAAAATATAATGCAAATTGATAAATATTAAACATATACATATAGTAAGTCAATAGCGTATCCAGGGGGGATGGCTATAGGGGTCGCTCCCCCCCCCCCATGGATCATGTTTTTTCGTATATTATAAGAAATTTGAAAATAGTATATTACGTTTGATATCACCTCCAATAAGACACAGATAATGATTTAGTCATATTATATTGCTATTAAATATATCAAACACTTGTTAATTTATACATTTTAATTATTATGGTACATTTTATATTTGTACTAAATTATTATATATATTTTACATAAAATAATTTTATTGCCTCCCCCCCACCCTTGTAAAAGTTCCTGGCTACACCACTGGTCATAGTTAATTATAAACTATTATGTATCAACCGAAGATAAAGAAGTTGGAAAACATGTTCTATGTTAGATTAAATGCAGTTTATTATTTGATACCAGTAAATGAAGTAAAACAATTAAGTAAATTTAAAAATAGAATAACAATTAATGTTTAAAGAAAAAGAATACCAACGAAGGCTTAACAAAGGAATGTTTAATAAATCCAATAAAATAGGTGTTTTAAAAAGTCGAAGACTTAGTTGTGCAGGACATTTGTGAATGGCGCAGGATAAGATAGTTGAGAATATAGCAATTTGGAAACCAATAGAACAAAACAAAAGAACACCCAATATTACGGTGGAGTGATCGAATCAGAATATCAGATGGAGAAAAGTCAGCTTTGGAAAGATCGGGGGTTTAAATGGATTTTTTAAATGGGATAAGTTCATTTTTATTTTATTAAATATAATAAATTTAATTCAAATGTGTATAGCTACTACATAAATATTTTTTTAAACTTCTAATTTAAAACACCCTAACTCATAAATTCCTAGACTCTATTATGTATAATAATTATACATAATATATTCCCAGACTACATTATTTATAATTGTATATATCTATACAAAAGAGTTTTTATAAATAATAATCTAATAAATTACGGACCAGAAAATTAATTATTATTATTTAATATAGATAGTTGATAAACAATAGTTTATATTTAATCACGTAAAATAAACTAATTAACTATATTGTTGTTCAAAATTAGTTTGACACAGAGTTTACAATATAATACGTATTACACTTAAAAGTAGTAGTAAAAGTGTAATTTTCATAATAATTAAAAATCCTGTTCACTATTGTTTTATTCGGATAAATGCAAATTATATTAATGGAAAATATATATAAACTAGCAACGTCTAATATACATAAGTAAGTATCTGAGTAGTTTATTTTCACGTTTTAAACAATTTATAAAACAATCGAATTAAATTTTCAAGAGTATAATTAATACTTACTATTTTTTTAATTATTACTACGACTACCTACCTAATAACTATTTGCTATTATTTAATAATTTCAAAATATCAGTGAAAAGTTTGTATAATATATAATATTAAACATCGATCATATATTAGATAGTTATTTTGCGATGTTGAATAGGTATATGTAAAAAAGAATACAATTTATGTAAAAAAAACAATCTGCGAGCATCCTAAATTTCCATTTCCAATGCATTTGGGTATCATTAATAATTGTATATACATATCTTATATAATTTAAAATTATAATATTGGTGACCACGAAAATAAAAGTAGTCTACCAGCAATTATTTACAATTTTTTGGTATAAATTGATTAAATGACGATAGTATAAACGATTTTGTAACCATTTAGTGAATCGTAGTTATCTAAAGCTACATCCATAATGATAGATGCATTAGTCTACACTTTGAAATTATTTTTAAAATAAACTACCCAGTATCATACAATTTATTTTGTATATTTTTATAAAATTTAAAATTAATTTTATACTATTCTCCAAAACACTCAAAATTCAACTTTTTTTACTGACTGCTGGTTATGACGGTGTAACAGGCGATACCCCCTGAAAATTATTAAAATTCATTCATATTCTGTATAATTTCTGTCGCATCTAAGAATAAATTGTACGTATCAATTGTAAGAAACAAATTATATTGATAAATTTATAATAGTTATGAGTTAATATAAAAAGTGAAACAAAAACGAAATAATTTTCGTGAAAATATTTCGAATTTCGGTTTACTCAAAGTCAAAAACTGAATTTTTAGTGTTTTAGGAAAAAGTAAAATTAATTTTAAATTGTACAAAATAAAATTCATAAAAGTATGTAGTTTTTTTTTAACAATTTCCAAAGTGTGAAGGCCAGTAATGGTAGTATGGTATCGCACCATTTTAAACTCAATATTGTTATTAAAGATTTAAATGCCGGAAAAAAGTTGAAGTACTTAAACAAACTTATAATACATTTTATAAATAAAAACATTAACAAGTAAACAAGTTTCGAATTGTTAATAAAACTAAACATATCTTAGGTATTTTTTTTAATCATTTAATTATTTTTTATTTAAACAAAACATCAAATTTCCGGGTTTTTATAGATGTATATTTAATTTCTGTAAAGAAAGTTGTATTCTATAAATAATTAAATTACATAGATTTAAGAAATAGCTAATAGCTAAAACTTTATAGGTATAATATTATTATCATCGACAAAAAATTATTTGACACGAAAGAAAATTAATTTGAATAATAATATAATTGAATATTGTGGATACTTCAAGACAAACGAACCGTGTTATTTTTGCTCCATTGATAGTTGCCATCGTCATCAATACAATATCGTATCAACAAAATCATTCGCCTGTTGATATTATAATGATCGCAAAAAATTATTTAAAATTAATTAATTATGTCAACACGACAAAGAGTGCAATCCGAATGGTATAATATTTTTACGATTTCGTAATACGTACAGAAACAAATAGACCGACTCACGCGTATATAATTTAATATAATGACGTGTACGGTGTGCAACAGAACAAAACAAAATAATGAGTGCGTCGTTTTCGCAGGTAACGTTCATATATCATTATTATGACGTTATATACGGATATACGTATGATATTTTATTGTTGTTATGTACGATCAGCGAACAATTCCAAATCCTAAGTTTCCAGAGAGCGCATAGATAGGTATATAAAATAAAGTACGGCTGTATCGTAATGCCGGATCTTAACAAAATAACCGTAATAAACACGACACGACACTCGTCTGTTCGGCGGCAACGTTAATATAATTTTATTATAAAAATCTAACAAATATATAATTTTGGCACGTGTATTTTTCGTATGAGATTGCTGTTTTGAGCACGTCATTACAGATCGTAATGATGCGAGGCTATATGGTTATCGGAATAAGAGATCCCGAGAAAACCAAGATGAATCGGAATGCACGTGAACACATTTTGGATATAACGCATTATTATTACTTATTAGGTATTTTACGAGAGACAAGAAAACAGAAAAAGTCTATGTAGCGAGGATGACGCAAAAAAAAAAAACCGAAGATAATGTTATCCGGAAAATTCAATTGGGAAAATATAATATATCATACGGTTAGATAGGTAGTGTGATGAGATGGAGGGGAAAACTATTGGTAACGTATATCGTTGATGACAGTCGTATCGACAATCTGCCACCGAATATAATATAACGAAAAATATACGATGAAAAAAAGAGACACGTCTTCGTCTACCGAGTAGTCTCATCAGTGAAAATATCATAGACATAAAATATATACTATTGCCTAAACGCCGTCGACTCTAATAGAAGCTGGTGTAAATATGTAATAAAACCTCGACAAAAAGTTATTAATAATTATATTATAATATAAATAGGGTTTGTACATTTTAAGAGAAAGCACTGTACTAAACAAAAGTTTCGTATAAGGTTAAGTTAATAATATTTCATTTCAAAGAAAAAATTTAGAAATAAATAAAAAAAAACAATACAAACTATCTACAGTATTATAATATAACAAAACATACTGTCTTAGAATATGATTAAATATTTAATTTTTACCACCTACACAATATATATTATTATCTAATAAAAATATATAAAATATTGAAAATAATTAATTTGAGGTTTATATTTATATATATATATATATTAATGTTTAATTAAAATATATAGTAAACATTTCAATTATGATTGATTAAATGTTCAATGTTTATATTATTTAATTATTATAGGTACAATAAAGTATAATAGGCAACAATAATATATAAAGAGATTTAATTTCATCGATAATTATTACCAAAGTTATCCGAACTATAAACTTTCGGTTTTCCTCGATGATAATTTAAAGAGAAATCCGAATAATATTAATCAAGTATTAATATAATTCATAAAAGTTTTGAAAAATTTAGGATGAATCTTCTCAGGGATTCCAATTTTTGCAATTTATTAGTGTTAAAACAAATAATAATAATAATTTTAGTGATAATAATAGAAAACAAGACTACATGACGTATATAATATTTTATGGTGTGCTAATTAGTAATTATCATTTTAAATCTGTATAATTTGTCTTTCGTTTCAAAAATTAAATACTTATAAGTGATTAATGAATTAAATATAAAATACTTTCGGGCAATGTTAAATTTAAAATAAATTAAACTTTACTACGGAATATTATTATTTTTGAATCAAAATACTCGTAAAATAATAAAGCACTATTAATATTTTTAATATAATGTAATAGGTATATTATGTTTCTGTATTTTTTCTACGCATATTTGTTATCTTTTTTTCTTTTTACTTAACGTTTTGGATTTTTTTATAAGTTTAAGATAATAACTATTATACACAACGTGTTTTGTATAAAAGAGGTTTGAGAGCGTATTGTTCTGTTTATTCGTGGTTACTTAACTCGTAAGATAATTTATTGCTACCTTGGATTCATTTCACTGTTTTTTTTTCTTTCAAGCCACGTGTAGAAAATCGTTTGTCATTGTCGACTAGTGTAAAAAATCCAAACATTTTTGTTTAAATCGTATTTTAAACTCGAAAAATGATCTCTGCCATTACTTACATATATATAAAGTAGTGTGTATAACATAATATAGATAATTTTTCATAATTCATCATAATACAACATTAATTTAGTAAATAGGTATATTTAGTATTTAACTTAACAATATAACATAATGTTGATGCCTGAAATCAAATACGAGTACAAAAAATCTCTATTTGATTATAAATTTATAATAGCCAAGTTTAAAAACTCTATAACTCATTATCTTATCTTCATATATATTTATAAATAAAAATGTACTACCTTAGTACATTATAATTTAGGTACCTATTTGTATTATATTATTTTAAAACATAATTTTTTTTTATTAAAAATATTTGTTTCTAACAAACAATTACTTTATCAAAAATACTCAAAAATCAAGTTCATAGTTTCATAAGTTTAAATTTATATCCAATAAACATAATTATAACTATAGTTGTCTATTTATACTTACACATATTTTATAATTACTATCAAATTAGTTTTATTGATTTTTTTTTTATTGACGCATCTATCAAAAATTAAATAATGAAAATTGTATTAATTTTATATTTTTTCTTGTCGCTTATATTTTATTTTTCAAACATGACGTATCTATAGAAAACTAATTTTAAATTATGCACACTTCATTGACTCTACTAGATATAATATAATATACTCGTTCCCGTCAATCGGTTTATTGCACAAACGTCAGTTAATTATTTTCAATACCAATTTAGTCCTTTTCAACAATTTAATTTCAATGTGAAAACTTGTGTTTTCGACGTAAAATAATATCCTTTGAAAATTAGAGAAAAACAACTATTCATGGAGTAGGTTTACTTCCGTTTTAACGTTTTAATTTACAATATACTCGTCTGTAATGTGTTCATTTATTTTCATTACACATGCTGACCAATACTCTATTTATTATTTCTTTATGAAAAGGACTTTTTGCCATACAATAATTCAAAATGATTAATCATTATAAATTGTTTTGTTTTTAGAAAAGGTACGTTAAAACCAATTGAACATAGTTTTACGAATTATAATTATATTATCATTGATTGTTAAATATTATTTCTGTTTGGTATATAAAATAATATAGAAATATAATTAATAAATAAAATATAGAAAAAACAATATTATGTACGTACACTTATAATTAATTTAAAAGTAATCTATAAAAATGATTCCAATCATTTCCGATTTAAAGTTCACCATGATTTTAAAATTTAATGTGTCAAGATTGTAATATCTGAATTTTAATTTTAGGTTAATTTTAACTAAATTTCTGAATTTAGTCACATTTTTAACAACTTTTTAATTATTTATAAACTAAAATATTTCTACATTAATCCAGCTATAATGCTATATATCAACGGTTAAATTGAAAAAATACGTTTAAAATAATTAAAGTCTCTTAAGTGTTTACAATGTGATTAAAAGTTTTAGATTCTGAGCAAAGCGTGGAATGTATTGGTTTTACAAAGATGTTTTTTTATTTTTATATTTTTTTTTTATGTCTAATAACACTTATTTGGGTAGAAATTATTTACCCATTATGGTCCAAAAAGAAAAAATTTCGTCTAATTGGTACTATATCTGACTTATTTTTCGAATTTCTCAAAAGTTTTTCCTTGGTAGAAGAAAACCTACCAAAATATAACAGAAAATCGGTAAAATTAACGGTTTCTGTTATTTTAAAATGTTTTATTTCGTGAAAACTTATTGAGTTTTGATTGTAGGGACTTGAACTTTTTTTGAATATTAACATTGTAATAAACAACTGTGGTAAAATTTTAGAACGAATTGAATGATTTATTGGCCAAGTATAGAGCTTTGAAATTTTTTCCAAAAATGTTAAATATTTTTTAATAATTTTATAATTTTTGGTTTATCGGTTTGAAAATTCTATTGAAGTCTAATCATATATTACTTAATCTTTTTAGAAATAATTTTTAAAACTGACAATTTTTTTTTTTATAAGCTTTTTATAAGCAAATTTGAATATTTAGTAGAATTGAATACCTTTTATGATAATTTTTTTTTTTATGTCTGAAGACACTTTTTCGGGTAGAAATAATGGTCCAATTATGACAAATAGGGTATGCTTTTGGTAAAAAATTGCATCTAGTTGGTACTTTATGTAGCTCATTTTTCGAATTTCTCAATAGTTTCTCCAAAAAATGACGGAAATCGTAATTTTGATGAAATTGATTTTAGTTTTCTCATGAAAACTAATGCAATTTTGAACGTAGGTACTTTAAATTTTTTTTTGAGTTTTCTCATAAGTAGTTTACATACGTGGTAAACTTATAGAACGACCTATCGTATAATATATTGTATTATATATTGAGTTTCGCTCAGAATCGTATTTTCTAATGCTATATTATTGCATTCAAATCTTAATTATAATAAACCACTAATTTCTCCGAAGGGACGAATGCTAAATATCCAAATTCGACTTTCCCACTTTTTTTTATTTGAATTAAAAATTTAATATTATTTATTTTTAATATTTATTATGTACATATTTATATTGTCGAAGTAGTATTTAGAATAATTATTGACATAATGTATGTAATTTCCGATTATTCTGAAATATAAAATAGGTTATATTTATTTTATAAAACGAATACTTTAAATTACTGTTACGTGAACTTATTACACTGAGAATGAAATATATTCATAAATTTTTGTAGGTATACTTCGACATCCTGGAAACTTACAAACTACGGATGTATTACGCTGAATTATGAATAAACATTATTTCTATAAGTTTTCACTGGAAATTGTGACCTACAAAAATATAAAATAAGTCCGAAAATACAAAAAATATTTAATTTAAAAATGTAATATTTAGAGGATACATTATATTTAGTAAACTTATAAAAATAAATAGCAAAAAATTCTGCTAATATTCATTTTGATTAAATTCTTATATTTTTGACATATTTTTTACATATAAACTTGGGTCTTGGGGGTACTAGGGTAGATTATACATCCTTAACCACGCATCAATGATTATGGTATGATAGTGATGACTAAATCGCGGTTATGGTAATGGTGCGTATGAAAAATTTACGAAGAAAGTAATGACATTAACTTTTATATCTAATAAGCCCAACATTTAACTTAGTTTTATAATAGTGAAACAATACTCACAATTATTAGCTTACAAAATTACATCAAATAATTATTTGCATCCGATTTGTACGTACACATAAAAACTGACTGAATATAAAATTATAATATTTTTTGTGTGAAATACTTATAAATATTTAATATAATACACGTTTTTAATTAATATAATGTGCACAATAGAAAAATAAATTTTAAAAGCAAATTGATGCTTCGTTATTAATTCATTATACTAAATGAAATTACATAATCGTATTTTGATATATTTTGTTATCAAATAATTTTAAAAAATGCATATAAATATAAATTATTAAAAAATTAATCAGTGTGATTAGCAAAGCTATCAAAATTCAATTTTAAAGTAACCAATTTAATAAGTTTGCAAGTTATAACTGATAAATTTAAATTTAAAATACAGAGGAATATTAAATTGATGAAACTTCAGAAAGGTAGTTATAAGGTAGTATTCGAAATATTATTCATATTTGTTTTAAATCATTTAATTTAAATATTAACTAAATTGAAACAAAAAAAAAAAACATATACTTACCTATAAATAGTAAACAAGAACACAAGACGAGCAAATATTTTTACCTATCTTCTTTCAATTTAAAAACATATTTCATATTTATCTAAACATGACATATATTTTAATAAAAAATACAAATTTAAATTCTGGTTATAATAATAAATGTTTTATATAGTCGGTAGAAACACCTAATTATAATTAATATTTACCTTTCTTGATAATTGGTATAAAATGTATATATTAATTATTCGCGTAGCCGTTAAATTTTCATATAGGTAACAACCTATTCCGAAAAATACTAAGCGTACACAAATTAAAATATTACTATTGTATGAAATTTTCAACATTAACATTTGGTACTAATTGAAACCATATAATTGTATATTGTTCTACTTTGCACAGGAATTAATTGATGGAAATATATTGTGAAGTATTGTTATATAAAAAAACTGGTAATTTTCTTTTTACAAATAGTTTATATGTTCCTGATAAAACATTATCTTTTAAAATTTAAATATACACAGATACCGATGATTACTATAAAGATATATTGTGTTAGAATTTACCAATAAATTATATTGTGCTTTTTACAACACAAAAAATATTGTAATAATTATTATTAATCTTTTAACTTAATCAAATAATATAGAAAACTAATAATATACAATTATATTATTATTATTATTATTATTTGTTCAATTTAATATTAAATTCATTTTTTGCTAAATATTTTATCTTTATAATTTTGTATTGTAAGTGAAAAAGTTTCGTTTAAAAATTTAATAAACAAGTTTTGATCTAAAGTTCAATTGTCTAGGTAATTTATGAAGGTCAATAAAATGTCATGTGAATGAAATAGGGTTTATTGTTTTCATTTAAAGTGAAAATATTTTAACACTCATGAATAAATAGCATGTTATTGTACATAAATACTGGTTGTCAACATAAATAAATATTAAAATAATTAATATATCCTTCCTCGATGAAACCATTTGTTATCTAACAATATATTTTACTCGTTTAAAAATATTTAAAATTCTTTAATTTCGACATTTTCATTAATTCATAAATTCGGATATATATTATACTATTATGTATATTAAACATTTAAATGAATTTCTTATAAAATAGAAATTCAAACGATAATTTCGATTTCTATGTAAAAATCTATAGCGCGGAAGAACCAAAAACTAATATTTTACTAGCTATAAACATTTTAAGTATCGAAAACGCGAAGATATGTAATAAACACCTTATCATACTACTCCATTCTATGAATTCCATAAATTTTATATATTTATTGATGTTACATTATTTGTTCAAAATTGGATATTTATATATAGGAGTATAATCATATAAACAAATATTATGCATTTCAATTTTAAGTATAAAATCAAAATAATATAATAAAAAAAGCTGACTATTGATTTTAAAAGTATAAAGGTACGTCATACATATAGGTACTTATTTGTATTATAGGTTGATAAAAAGTTTATAATTTATTAAAAACAAATTATTTTAGTATATTTTCGTAGAGGTAAAGCTCAAAGACACGATTTTTCAATATATCATATTATATTATTGAGTTTATTTGTATAACCTGATATAACCAAATATATGTATTTGTATAGTACCTATATATTTTTAAAGATATAGTATTATCTATATATACAACAAATTTTTATTATGAACTTTAAAAGTAAACAAATAATAATTACGTAATATTTAAATGTTTTACGATTACCTAGATATTTCTAAATATCATTAATTTATTTAATTGCGTTAGGTGCACAGATGCAACTAAAGAGATGCTAGGGGGACTTTGATGGCACCTATATACTCAAAAAATTAATCCCCAATCCTCGATTTGAAATTAATTAAAATTTTAATAATCTATCTACTCTATTCAATTTTTATATTTTTATATAATATTTTTGTTCTCAAATATTTTTATAGCTAATAGTTTGAACTATTTGAAGTTAAGAATGACTATGGTTAATTAGATAAGAATAAAAAACAAGACCAAAGAGTTTTAATATAATACATTAAGTATAGGACATAGGTATCCGTATATTCGTTATTAACTAATATCAAATTTATATGTTATTTATATTTGTTATATTAGTTATCATTTGTAAAATATTATGAAAAAAACAATTATTTATCATATATTTACCAATATATAGATACTATTAAATACATAAATAATAATGTTTTTAATGATTTTGAAATTTATGTGTGTGTTAAGGGTATGCATAATTTTAGTACCCCATAAAATATAGGTCTAGTTGCACCTATATCGTTATTTTATCAAGCTAAAAATGTATATTAATGGGATACAAACGTAAAATGAATTGTGGTGATGTAAAAGCCACAGAAGTTGTTGGAAATGATCTCGTTATTTCGACCCAGTGTACCCTAATTTCATATATATATATATATATATGATTATATCGACATCGTTAATAATTCAAACGTTTAATTTGAACTCAAATAGTATAACGTTCAAATATTATTCGTCTTTGTATTTGCGCGTTTTCATCCTAGCCAAACAAAAATGTATCCGCTGTACCTATAATGTAAATAATAAAATACGTGCTACGACATATAATTTTTATGGTTCCTATATCAATAATATTATTATTTTCTTTTTCTTACACGCAACGACACGATTACAGTCTTATTTAAAATATTAAAAAATATCAACTGTGTTTAAGCATTACAAATTAATAATTTTAAATGTGTAAGGTTGAGTTAACAATATCTAATAGAGAACTGTAAAATTGGTTTTATATTAAACAAGTTTTTGGTAATTTTAATTTTTTTTCTTTTTTACTAACGCCCATAAAAGTTTCAGTTTTCGTTGTCTCAATTATAAAATAAGTTTTTTTAAAATATTTAACATAAACATACGCTCTATATTAGTAGGTAACAGAAAAACGTTTTCAAAAAAAAAGTGACATTGGTAATTTTTAACACACAGTTATATACTTAAATGTTATCGATCAATAACCGATGCTTCATATTTTAGTCTATTTATCATTATACTAACATACACAAAATATACCTGAAGAGTTTTTAAAATTTTGATAAAAAATTAAGTTATGATATTATTTTACATTTGTATATAATTTTTAGTTTCAAACGTACATGCTAGTAACACGGTTTTGAACGAAGTGATACGTAATAATATACAAAATAACGAACAAAATGTAAATATACACATAAATACAATTTATCTTTCTGAAAAGTAACTAAATACACTTATAAATGTCAAAGCCGTTAAAAAAGTTATCATTACACTTGTTCATAAAAATAAGTAAAGCTTAATACTAATTTTTAGATTTTTTTATAATTTCATCAGTTTTATAATATAGTTATCTACTACGAAACTAATAATTATAATATTTAATACTAAATAAAGACTTGTTGCACACTTGTTGTATTTTTTAATAACTAAATACCATATAATTATAAAAAAACATACCCTTGCTAGGGTCACAAAACGCTTTGATCACAAAAAAACCATTTAAGCTTCATTAATGTAGTTTAATAATATTTTAAAATAATTTTCATACACATTAACAAAATATAATATATAATTTATGTTTCAATTTACTTCGTGACTCCTAAATAAAATCCATCCACTGGAAAATATTACACATTATATCAGCTTTCAATAGGTATAGTAATCCTCTATAGACTATAATCAATTCTTGTAATATTTTATGTTCAGCTTATTGGAATTGAAATTATTTTAAAACATTTTATTAATTTCGTTCAAATAGATTAAACACTAGTATTTATAATCAATTACAGTACAGCTATTATCATGATGAAAACAAATAATAGAATATGAGATATAACAATTTCGTTTTTATTTTATTTTACTGCTTATCGTTACTGAAAAAAAAATTCATAGTTAACTGTTTACGTAATATAATATATCATTAAACTTAATTTGTCATTAATATTATCTATATTACCAAAATTATTATACTTAATTATTATATTGAAAACGAAATAAAACCTAACAACTCGTTTAATGGTTAAACTTTGTTGAATTGATGACATAGCATAATATGTATGAATGATGTTGGAATGAACATGAAGTAATTCAATGGTTAAGATTTGAAAAAGTAAAGATTTTATTATATAAGGTATGGTATTCATAAATGATATACTTACAAAACTTTAACGTAGAAAACAAAAAACTTTATAACATTATCCAATGGATATATAGACATAAGTGCTATTAAAACAAAGAGACAATAAATGTATTCGATTTAAATCGTATTATATTTGAAATTTAACATGAATATTGTATCAAACTCTTATGTGTAACGCTGGTACACATAAGTTTATTAATATAACAATACTTATTATTTTTAGTACTTTATTTGAAACTTAACCGAAATAATCGATCTGGGATTAGAAAGGAACAAATTGAAAAATAACAAAATATAATGTTTATATATATTTTTTTATACGAACAATCAACTGCGTCTAAAGTAATTTTGTAATTCCAATATGATACCTGAAGGTATATTTCACGCGAAGTTTCCAGTTTCCACAAACGAGATCAGGAAACTTCGGCATTTGTCAAAATGATATTTATTACAACAAAACCGAAATAGCAGCCATTGTAATAGTACATATCAATACAACTACCTTTACCTATACCACGTTAGTGGATTTCGGTTGGTACGTGCACGATTTTGCGTGATAATAATATAATATTATTATAATCGTGGCTTTCGCATTCCGGATTTCTGTGTAGGTACCTACGTGTCATGACGTTTTCGCATTACTTACGCCGTATAGTATCTAAACGCGAGAATACGCCCGATCGATGAGCGCAATAACGCGTTTAAAATATTACGTCGTTATACGTAATACCCATAATATTGTTGAACAGTTTATAATAATAGTAGTTATTGACACGAAATAATATCGTGTAAATGAGCGTGCTGATAATATTAGGTAAGTTAGGTTAAACGTCCGTTTGTAACAATGGCATCCCAGTTATAGTTCCATTGATTAGATACGAATTTTTTAATGACACTGACATCTTCTTTTGTTAATTTTTATAGATTTTTTTGACCCTTGTGTCTGTTTTCCTTTTCACAACACCATTACAATTTTAAACACATACTCTAACCTAACCTCTACAATAACAACTATCTTGTCTACTAAAAAAATTAAGTAAACAATTGTAATTAATATCTCAAGTAAATTAGGTATACATTCAAAAAAATACAAAAAAATTAATAACTATGATTATTTTAGTATATGCGATAAAATAAGTAGACACCTAGTATAAACTAGTGGAATTACATTTTCTTTTAGCGAATACTGCATAAGTGTATCTCTTTTTCTTTTATTTTCTTTATTGTTTTATTTCTTATTTTATCGGGTTCGTCGGTAAATACTATTATTTTAGTTGTCCGCACATTATTGTATTTTTTTCGGTGTTATTTGATTAAATATGTTTATTTTAACTAAACATTGCCAATTTTAAATAATTATTAATAAGATTACACAGTCATAATTTTATAAGCATCTTATTTTAATAATTTATTAATTAATCGTTTATTTTTAATAAAATCGTTGGTCGTTCTCAATTTCTAATGTCAATTGTCCACAGGAAAAATAACTCTGCTGATCACGATTATCATGTCTTTTCATAAATGATTAAAAGTTGAAACATATCGGGAAATCGTTATGAAATACGAGACGATTCTATTAAAATGATATAGGTAGGCTAAAACATCGTTATCTAGATAACGAAATGGATTTCACGAAATGGACACCTAAACTTCAGTGTGCGGAACTTGTTCTGTCATTTTGACATCCACATAAAGAAATGAAATTTATAACAATAATTTTACTCAACGAATATTTTGTATTACTGGAATTCGTTATCTAATAAAATGTAATAGTCGTTGTCACAATTCTGGTGCTTATTCCAATTAATAGATATTATTATTTTTTAACTTGATATATTTACTAATAATAAATTACAATTTGTATACTTTATAAATTAAAAAAAAAAAACATTTTTAATTAAATTTAAGTTTATGAAATGATCTGAATTAATAAATAAATACGATACTTAAATATGTAATGTGACTAATGAAATAATACACTAATTATGTTAAAATTATTAATTGTAATAAAAATTAATTATTGTATTATCGGATTTCGAAATATTTTTATAAAGTTCATGTATAAAATATGTGTATGTCCAAATGATAAAACAAGTTCAACACATAGTGACATGTAGTTGTCCATTTTTTGAAATGTTATCTAAATACGCGATGAGGATGAAATGTAGTTCCTTTCGCAAAATGGACAAAATGTCTATCCATTTCATAAAACGAAATATAAAACGCGGTACCTACGGATACGACATATCAATATATTATTATACACAATAACATTGATTTTCAAACGATTTTAATTGTAAATTCTCGTAGAATATTAGTCTATACGGTACTTACTTTACCTACTTTACTTTTTTTATGTCTTTACGAATACTTTGAATAAAACAAATGTC
>CM023358.1:42541675-42595245 GCA_013282895.1 Eriosoma lanigerum
TGTGTGTGTGTGTGTGTGTGTGTGTGTGTGTGTGTGTGTGTGTGTGTATGTGTTATTATTAATAAAATATATTATTCGATCTTTTATATTATTCAAAAACAACAACCATGCCAAATAGTCATATCCAATTATTTCATATCAAACATGCGTCGTCTCGTATATTTCAAATGCACGCCTCTTGTATTTTATTATATTATTTTATAATATATTATTATATTATATTATTTACACTGTTATACGATAATTTATTATTATTTTCAAAATAATATTTATATTTATTACAAAACGTAAAATCATTTTGAGAATATTTAGAAATTATTAACTATAAATTACTTATAAATGTTCAATAAATAAATAGGCACTTAATGAAAGTAAGAAGTCAATCATGTAATTAAAGAGTGAAATTAAAATAGCATTATGTTATGCTCCGAAAATATATCTGCTTTTATGTAAAATGATGTCAATATTAAAATGTGTTCTAATCGAGACAAAGTCAATATTATTTAATATTTGTAAATTGCAAATTAAAAATAGTCTAAATATTAATTCTCTGATAATAACGGAAAGTACGAGTAGTTGATCTACTAACTTTCGTCACTAACGAACACTGCGTATATTTGAAATATTTCACAAATTATAGAATGACGTTTTTTTATAGGAACCACACACCAGCATGTGTTTTTAATGTTCAATAAATTCCGAATAATGTATTACTCCAATATCGAAAATCATTAAATCTGAGCAATAAACTTTTGAAACACGTTTGTTAAATGTATACACAATTATTATTATTACGCTGGTATAATTCTATATTATATATTAAGTATGTGACGTCCTTTTTCCATTAAATTATTTTAAAATCTATTAAATATAATAGAAAACCCAATTTATTAAGGTTACTTCCTTGAATTTATTTATTTTACTATAAAATTATATCATAAAACTTGTAAAAATTAATAAACTTAACAATACGTTTATACCATTTTAATTGATTAATATTGTTTTTAAATTTATTTATTTATTTTCATATATTATAAAATTTAAGTGACCCACATTTTTATTGATTAATGTCATACAATTCAATTCAATATATGAACATAACAGAGAAACATCAAATTAATAATTATATTGCTATGGACATTTTTATTTGATGTTTTGAATGTATGTTTTTTGTATTTGTACAATTTTTAAGCGGACGTACATTATTATACAAGGCACATTAAGTTTCAAGTTAAAATATTTAAACAAAAATTATTAGACAAACTATTATAAGAACTATTATCAAAACTATAACAAGAATTTAAGAGTATAATTTTTAAAGAGCAAAATAATTTAAATCAAATTCAAAATTCAAATAGATTAATTGCTTAGAACTTTTATTAATTGTTATAATATTAGTTGTTAGTGTTTATTTAACAAAAATATTTAGGTTAGGTTAGTTAGGTTTAACTATTCTTATTGTTTAAACATTAGTAATGATAAATATTCTGATTTACAGTACCATAGATATTAATTAAAATTCTGTTTGAACACTATAATCACTATAGTTTTAAATATTATGAGTTATTATTAAATAATTTATTTTCTAATTATATAGGTAATATATTATCATTTTGTATAATATTTTAAATAAAAATAAAAATGTATACACATAATTATTACCTATTATTACCTCATTATTTGAATATTTATTAACATAATTTAATCTATAATTGTGTAGTTGTATTAAAAGCAATTTAATTTAAAAATATATATTTTATTAATGGGTGTAGTATAATTTTGAACTCAAGCCGAAAGGAATATTGGTTACTATAATAACTGACGAAGATATAAACTTAAAGTCTACAAATAAACTTCCTTTTACTTATGTTAAGGGGTTAAGCTATAAATATCAATTAAAAACATGATATGATACAAATGGGATTGAATGATTAAAATTAATAAGAGTATTGTACATTTAAATATGATTAAATTAAAAAATTGAACAAGTCATGTCTGTTTTTCTATATATCGCTTTACTGTTATATATTAATTAAAACTATTGAATGTATAAATATTTATACACTATTCGTTATTTCTCGTGCCCATCTAGATAACACTTAAATGTGTAATATAAACTTTATCCAACGAATTCATATACCTAAATATTAATCACAACATTAATACATGGTGTTTATTCCCAAAAACTTTAGAAATGAAGCATCAATATAGTTTATGATATAAGTATCTACATGACTTTAAATTAACTATTTTTACGTGAAAACCCGGAATTTAATATTTTTTATTTTGTTAATTTCACAATCAAATTAATTTATATTATTTTGTTTTATAGTTTAGTTATTTTTTTATAACACTTTAACACCTGCTAATAATCCTTATTTTACTACAGGTTTATTGTCGACCGCAAATGTCAACTTTGGTATTAAAATATCTATATTATACTATCATTAAATCATCCTCAAATATTAATTTATGATTATCATATGTATGACATACCAATTATTTATAAACATTTTGGTAAATGAAATAATATATTAGTAAATTTATCTAAACGCACGTTAAAGTTTTATAAACATAAATAATACAGATTTAGATCAAAATGAATTATATATTTATATTAAATATATCATTTACATTAAACTATAACTACACTATGCATTAATTAGTTATATATAGTATAAGGATTATAAATTATATTTGAATATATTAATAAATATTTAAATTTAATAAATAACGGGATTATCATACGAAAATGAGCTTTTGTAAACACTCAAACACGCTAGTGGTTTCATTTTTGTTTTATTTTTTTAATAATTTAAAGGGAATGATATGAATATGAGAAAAATTATTAAAAACTAAGAATATATAATCCTCAAAAGTATTAAGCCTTCCTGTGTGAACTTTTAATGGTTATTAGGTAGAAAAGTTGTAAACAATAAAACAGCCTTTGTTATTTATGAATAAATAAAATTTTAGGACTAAAACTTGAGAATATAGTTTTAATACTTACGATGAATAATGAATATTCTAATATTTATCTTACTTTGGGTCATAAATTCTAATAAAAATAACTTATAACCTCCGTAAAATTATAATAGTCTTTAACTATTACATTCATTTTTTTTATTTATAAAAATATTTTGATACGTTGATATATTTATTTTAAACAAATATTAATATGTACAAATTAACATATTTATTGTATATTGAATATACTGAAAATATATTATAAATGTATAAAAGACATGGAAAGTTAATTTATAAATATATTAAAGTAATAGTACTTATAATATAAATTATTAACTATTACATAAAACGTTATACATTTTTTGCTCTTGTTCGCACAAAATCTACGATTATATTTCACTAATGTAGTGATATTAAACCCTAAATTTATTACTATAAATTATAATTATATACCGTCTACCTAATGAACAAATAAACTTTTATAATCTATGAAACATTACTTTGTTGGTTGTATAAGCTTTAGAATTTGGTCCATTCCATTAACCTACATGCTACACAATGCACACACATAATATTATAGACATTATGTAGGTACATAATAGAAATATTCTTGAATTTAAAAAATTTAACCTAACCTAACTCACAGTCATATACCATAAATCAGTTCACATAAAACGTTCTCTCACAATTGTGATGTCCATGTCAATAAAATAAACATAGTAACAATACTTCGAGGAATAAAATAGAAATATACAAAAGAAAAAATATCTTCAAATATTTATAATAACTTTTCTCATATAACTTAAATTTTCAAAAAATATCACTATTGACTGAAACATATATTTTAAATAAATAATAATCAAAAAAAATTAACTACAATGCTATACATTTAAATGAAACTATATAATTCAATGTAAAACAATGTCTATAACATATTTAATTAGCTATAAATTAATATTAACAAAACATTTTCTTATAACATATAGAATTCTATTAAAACTGTTAGGTACCAACTTATGACAAAAAACAAACATGATGTTTCAATTTATAGTAAAATATAAAATGTTATTTTAGCCATAATTTTGTTTTAATTGATTTTAATTAAGACTATTGAAAGAGTTCAAACTCGAGAAATGAAAGTGAAATATTTAAAGGAAATTATTAAATGATAATGAATAGTTAGATGATTACATTTTAATTAATGAAAATAGGTTCTTAGCTTTTTATTAGTCATGCGTCCGTTTAAAATATTAAGTAACAGTACATATAAAACCATTTTTGTTTATTATTGTTATTTATTGTTAATTAAAATCAACCTTGAAATAATTCAATATTTATTTCCAAAAGAGTCCACTTGTTAAGAAGTTCTTAATCACAAATAAACATAAAACATAAATATGTTATTATAATTAATATTATTAATATGTACTAGCCATACTAGGTGAACCTTATTTATAAATATATATTTTCCATTGCTAACTATTAGGGAAAAATACTATTTAAATTTATATTTTTGTTTTGAAATTATAAAGGAAACTGTGAAATTATCAGGAATTTTTTATATCCTATTAGATATTAATAGTATTATTCACAAAAAAATATTTAAATCAAATACCAATTACGTACTTTTTATAGATATTTCTTTATATTTTTTTCTTTTATGGTCTCGAGATGTTTTAAATTGATGTTAATCGCTAAGACGCAAAAAGTTTAATAAGTACTTATAGTGAACTTTTATAGTTAAGACGGAAACATATTCCAAATACACTCATATTATAAACAGTTGAGTAGAACTTATTTTATTATGTCTGACTTCATTCATTTCTTTAGATTGGTAAATTATTATAATTAGATACATTCTTCCACCCCATCGTACATTTCCATTATAATTACAATAAATTATTATTATTACTTAAACAATGATATTTAAATAATAATCGATCGAACAATACAATGTAGTTTGATCGCTTTTATACGTTATTGTCGTTTGTATTTAACATGTTTAAAATGTTATTCTATTTACATCGTAGAGGGTTCTAACGAGTATTGATGGTTTTGTTAAATTCATTTATCCAATTATTTTATAATATCGGACATAACCGTTATTTTTCGAATTTATTTCTCATTTTTTTGGTCTCTTTAGTATCCATATATCTTATCATAAACACGTACGAAGAATGAAAAAAATCATGTTGCTATCAATGCAACATGTTTCGTGTTCATGTTCAGAATGCGTGAGTTGTAACTCCATAAGTTTTAAAGTTTTTCAAAGACGTCCAAAAAGTTGGCAAAGCGCGTAAACACGTAGACGTGAAGGTATTTTATCCGTGAGAAATATGACCCACAAGTTCGACGGGAGCGGAAAAATAATAGTAGTAACTGAGTCTGACAAACTCGTTATGACCGTTAAGTGATGTCACGAGGATTTCCCCGGAGGAATGCCTGTGTAAGGAGCCTACCGTACCCTACGCTGAGTTTGGTTTTCCCGGAAAATCGATTTGTGAACAACATTATTATTACTTCTGGGCCTCGTTCCTACTACCACACCTGTCTGCGTGGCTATGAGAAATCCATTAGTCACGTGGAATTTGGCAGCGAAACGTATTCCCCGCCGTTACCACCACCACCACCACCACCACCACCACCAAACACCTCCACTATCACCGCCACTATCACCATTCATCTCCAAACGCCACCAACCTCCACCGACCATCGACGCATCGAAAACGATAGAGGGTTATCGCGTATATATATAACGGCAATGGGAAATTTATACTCCGGATACACGAGTTGTTGTATTATTTGTTTACGTCCCGTTTAAATTCAAACTAAACTTTGTACACGCGGACAAACTGAGTAGCTGAACCCTCGAATTTCCCGAAATACACAAAATATAGTTATATATATATATACCGTGTCATACCGAACGAATCGCGATCGTCTGTCGTAAAATATTATTCTGTGCGGACAAGTTTCGCCGTTATAATTAAGGCTCGCATTTATATTTGCATATTTCAACATTTTACAATTCGTATTACAATTTTAACGTCATATTATTTTGAGACCAATTGTATTGCACAATTTTGTAATTCGACGTGTATCTCAGTAGGCAGTGGAGTCGACACGTTTTAGAACAGACTGTTCGACTTATTTTATTTGATACCCGCCAACTATAATTATACTCATTTTCTAATATTAGCATCAATTATTCAAACATTATTAGCAAATTTGTAGGTATAATTTATCTGGGTTTCCACCCAACCCTTTTTTAATTCAGTTCAATAAGTAAACTATCTGAAATATCTAAATCAAATTTCCAGAAAATACGTATTGTTGCAGTTATTAGCCCGATTTGTATGTACGAGACAATGTCAATAAGAGTAGAAGCAAAACAATTAAGTAACCTAAAGATTTAAACTCTTAAGAGTTTAAGTATAACTTTGTTTTATATTTTTTATGCTAATTTTTGTTAATTATAACTATACGATTATAAATACACTCTGTTATTGGTTCTATAATATTAGTTTAAATTAAATTTGTATTTCGTATTATTTTATTATTTTTTTTTTTTATGATTTTTAACCATATTAAGCTATTTTTATGCATACACGCGTATATTTAAAAGCATATTTCGTGTTTTTTTTTTTAGTGCATATAAATCCTAGCCCTAATTATAATTTAATGAACCACAAAATGCCCTTCCATGCATAAAATAAGTATATTGTAATGTTCAAATCATTTTGTTATAGCAGTCACATTATAAATGGAAGTAAAAATAAAGTATACAAATTGAAATGTGTTGAAAAAATAAAAATGTTCAATATAAAATATCAGTACGTGTCAATTCCAGTGCAATAATTGTTTAATAATATATAATAACCTATATAGGTACCCTACTTATTTAAGGTTCATAAAACTTAGCCAATTATTTTTAAAGCACCCCTCGTGACGACCGTCGCCTCGACACGATCTTTCCCCCAAAATAACAACTAATCATTACAACTGAAATACTACTATTATGCTCGTTGATTTTATGTACTTGTGCTTTAAAAATAAAATAAAAAAAATAAAAAACAGAGTGCAAATGAAATAATATCTATTATCGGTTTTTCGCATATTTCATAAAATGTTGTGTTTTATAAATGATATGTTTAAATTATAATATTGTGTATACGTTATACAACATAATAGTGTAATAAATAATCGCGAGTGTTACTTTTTGAAAATTATGTAGACAATTTGTGCTCGAAAACTTCTTTATAATGTTTGTGAAAAATAATAAATCTTTAACACGTGTAAATAACAAAAATTATGTACACATAAACTTTAACGCATACAAAAATATTGTCATGTGGATT
Source organism: Eriosoma lanigerum (assembly GCA_013282895.1). NCBI lineage: Eukaryota > Metazoa > Arthropoda > Insecta > Hemiptera > Aphididae > Eriosoma > Eriosoma lanigerum. Next base: position 42,549,001 of record CM023358.1, read on the forward strand.
ACATAATACCTATTTATAATATATTGGTTTTTGCTTCATTAATTTTGACTGAAAATTATTATGAAACTCACAATAACGTTTTTTTATTAACTGTTTTATATCGTATCAATTGTTATTTCGATTACCGTACACTTTTAACATATAATTTCTCCGACTAAAATTAACGTATTTGGTAAGACATTATACACTTTCGCTGTGACAAAACGTCTGTTATCGAGTTATGTTGGGCGTAACCCATAGAGATCGCAAGACGTAATATTTCGGAACCCTCAGGGTATCACAATGGAAAACTCGGTAACAATATTATATTACGTTAAGATGAACAATTTCACTGTAAAGTATTTATCCGATTTGGTTTTTTAAACGACGGCTATAAAATGGTATAAGTATTTTTTTATGAAATAAAACCCAAACGATGTTTATCAAAAGTGTTTATATTTATCTATTCTGTGTTTATAGGTCATGTACGGAAAATAAAATGTATAAGTTTACAGTACATTAAAAAACGTATAAAAATAATAATATTGCTGATGATTTATAGGTATTATTTATAATGTGTAATTTTTTTTTATGACTTACCACTGGTCGTATCGTATAAAATATTGATACCAATGTACCAACGTTTTCTATCAAGCTTGAAAAGTATGTTTTGAATTGTGATTACATACCTACATTTTATATAAGTAAAAGCAGGAAAATAAATTTTATTTTTTGTAGAGATATTATATTTCTAAAACATTTAGCTTTATTACTAATTTGAATTTTAATCTAAATAATTTTTAATTTATATAATTATGTATCAGAACCTTCTTATTATTATTTTTTTTTTTTTTTTTTGCTACTTGTCAACATACTATTTTTGACCGACATATTTTTAGACTTCACACCATTTTTTACTGCGTGCAAATTATTTCGTGTTTATTAAAACATATTGTTACTCAATATTGGAAGTTTTGGTTATAACATCGATCATTCATATGTCGACATTGATTTTAAATATCCAGGGGTATGTTTAGTATGTATATATTTTTATAATATATATTCTAGGTTTAGGTTTTGGAAAATAAATTTTAAAAATAAGTTTTAATTTTAATTTTTTAAGTTGAAATACCATTTCCTAAAATTATTTTAAAGTTAAATATTTTATGTATAATTTCTGGGTTTTCTTTTATTTTTGATGTTTAAGATAGAATTTCTAAAAACATTTTTTATGTAGGAAATTTATATTTATAATATTTTAATACTATTATTTATTTTACTTGATTACTTGATGTATAATATTATACTACCGGTTATTAAAATTTAGTAAATAATAAACAAATTATAGTCCATGACTTCTTGGTTTGCGTTTTATTTTTAACTATGCATAACTATACTACTATGTGTGTTATATAAAGTTGAATATTTTAGTAATATCTATCACTTCTTTGAATCATGATTGAAACATTTATAACATGTATACAAAAATATTTATTCAAATAATAATTGAAACTAATTCATCAGAAAAAATGCATGTTGTTGAAAAAAAGACTCATAATGGAGTAATAAAGACACTTTTAAAAATACAAAGTTATTTGTTTTATTATTTATAAATAATAAATATACTTTAGAGTTTAACCCCTAAACAATTAAATGTTATGAATATGTTTTAATATATGGTAAAATTTTAGCTAACATTAAAACTTTTATTATAATAATATTGTTATATATTGTTCATCTAAGAATAAACAGCAATAAACCCATCTTAAATAATATTATCATATTAATATTTATGATTTTAACATTTTATTATATACACTGAAATATTTTTAGCCTATATTTAAATTTTTGTATTTTTTTGTATTTAATTCAAATGCGTGAATAAAATTAATAATTTATAAAATGAATGATACTTAACATGTTGAGCACAACTAAAAATCCTTAAAACATACGTTTAAGATATCTTTAAGGTCTACACTCAAGCAAAAATAAATTGTAATATAGTAATATATTTATAATTCCATCTAAAATTCTAAAATACGACGCGTAGTATGATAACTAAAATAAGGTATAATAATATAAAATTTAAAAAACTTGTCTCAACAATATAATATTATGAATCACGATACGCAATCATAGTCAATATTATAATTAATTTTAGTGTGATGATAATAGTTTATCACGAGTGTGAGAGTTTATACAAAGTTTCCGTAACAAATAATCGATGAATTATTACAGTTATTAGATACTTATTAATTATTATTAAAACATTGTGATCTGAATAATTATGAATTTAGCAAACTTTGTTCTTAATAAATCCTAAAACCTTAATGCTACAACAATAATCATAAATGAAAATTGGACAGAATTCAGTACCTTGGAAATTCATTAGACTTCTAACAAACTTTTAAACAAATAAAATGTCTTTAGCAGTTTAGCAAAGAAAAAGGAAGTGTTCATGAAAACTTTGTTTCGTAAATATTTTAACGCAGTAGAGAGAAATTGGTATTAAAGTTTTAATATAAAAAAAAAACAAATTCTAAGTTCCAAATAGAAACAATGGAATTTAATAAATATTATTTATATCCTTTTTTTTAAATAATACACAAAAAATTAATGTTATTACAAATATATTAAACATTTTATAAGAAAACGCGTTTCTATTATTTTATCCTACAAAAGCATTATGTATGTGATTTAAAAAAAGAAACAATTTTTTGAATAAAAAAAGATAGGTATACTTTTGATTCACTTAATTATTTACATTATAATATGATAGTCTTAATAGTTAGGATAATTTGTGTTATTATCGGCTTTTTCAGCATTTTTGTTTCAAAATACAATCAATGATAATTTGTTTTTTAAAGAACATTTTTACCGTTAAGTGTTAAATATGGCGCATTCTGAATTAAAAAAAATAAATAGGTAGGTCCTCGTTTCCCTAATTTGGACAATATAACAGTTAAAAATAATAAATAGTGGTATTAAATTTAAATATAATTTATTAAAATAATTATTGGCTAATTAGAATGATTCAACATAACTTTAGAATGAAATTAAAACTCTATTTCTATTGTAATTAAGTTATATGTATAAAATGGATTCAATATCGGTTCAATATGAATATTTTCTATAATTGCTAAATGTGTTTGGCAAATAAGTAGCAATAAAAATAACCAAAAAAAAAATTATATTTAGTTTCAATGGTTAATTGGCCTGCCAAATTATAGATGACTGATAAACTAGAAACATAATAATAATCGAGATTTCGTTAGAACATTAGCGGGACCCATTGCAAATTTTTCGTTTAAAATTGACACAATAATATGAATTGCAGTTTGCGGCAGAAAGTAACCACAAACCAACTTCAGTAACTGACATCTCGTTCACAATAGGATATGAATATGTAATTATATGTAAAATATAACTGAATTTTAGTAAATAAAATATACCGCACTCAATGTTCGATTTTTATTTACTTTGTGACCGCATAAGGAATAAGCTTTTATCGAAAATCTACATAAAACCAATCGGCAAAATACCAGTAGTGTATGAGTATAATTTTTACATAGTTATTATCTTCTTAATTACACTAAATCATCTAGCAGAAAACGTTTCAGTTAAATATTAGACTTATCTAAAACCTTATAGTAAGAAATAAAAAGTAATTTTTTGTAATAGTCTAATATTGACAAATTTAAAAAAAAAGTAATAATAATAGAAGCTACTATAATGTTTGTAAACTTTATCATATATGATCCATATCAATACTTTGATTACTATACGATTACTTAGAAAAGTCTTGAGAAATAGAATCTATATTCGTTAAATTTAAATTAAGATAAAAATATAAATAATGTATTGTTATCTAATATTGAATAGTAAAAATACTTTAAATATTATTAACTAATTTGAGAAGAACTTTTATTTGATTATGAAATATACCTTCACTTACAAAATTGTTTTAAATACAATACAATACAAATTTAAATTGTTTCAATATAATAGATAGTGTATATTTAACATAAATTTTAGGATAACACAGCATAAATAACCCCGAGGTATATGATTACATCCAAAATATTGTATTACTCCAAGAAATATAATATATTCTCACAATCTTTATTCGTTATTTGGGTTACTAATTAATTTTTAAAAATATTTTTATTCAAAAATGTAGTACATTCGTACATAAAACGTATATCTACCTACAAAATTAATAATGAACGTTAAGAAAACTGTAAATTATAATATCATATTCTATAACATATACTATCATATATTTACAATACTTTTCATATTATTATTTGGTGCTTAAATTTAATTTACCAGATAAATTAAAATTAAAAAATTAATAATGAAAACTAAAGTAATACAATATTATCAAAACAAAATCTGATGGAAATTTAAAAAAAAAATCATCCGCCGACGACACTTTTTAAGTTGTTCATTATTTTTTATTATTGATTATAAATTATTTTTAAAGGTTTTTTAAGGTGTTTGCACCAATGGCTACGCTTAAAGCGATTTAAAGGATTTCCGGGGTTTAAATCTGCCTCTAAACTTTTTAATTAGATCTGAAATGGTTTCGGTAATTTTATATTTTTTTTATGCGTTTTACAATTGTAACGTATTACAATTGGTTTAATACCTATATCGGATTAATATGCCTGTCTGGCTATGTCTGTGTGTAAAGTGTGATTGAAAACATCTTAGAATGGACTTCAATTATCATTTCGAAGAATAATGTATTAGAAAAAACCTTAAATTGTTTCTAATATTTCATGTCTTAAAAGCATCCCACACTTGCAAATCGTATATTATCCGAATTGGCAATGAAAGTAATTTATATAGGAATAAATTTATTTAAATATAATAGAAAATTATTTAATGAAACCAAAAATAAATACTAAACGTACTTAAATGTAATTTTTATTTTTTTTAACATGAAGTTGCCCGTGTAAATTTTTGTCAAATTGATACATGAATATAAACTAAATTTTTACTATAGATAAAATTACCTCTTTGCACTTAATATGAATTTATCATATAATTTTATGTTGAATTTCCAAATAAACTTAAATTCTAATATTGTTAGTTGTTATACTTACTTAAAAAAAATACTGAAATTTACTCATCAAAGTATAATAACTATTTAATTATATAATTACAATATAATTCAACGCAAATATATTATGTACCTATTACCTATATCTATCATAATTCTTACATGCAATTTTTTCGAAAATATAATAAACGTTATTAAAAAATATAGAAACATTCCTACAATTCATACCTTAAAAACATAATTGGAAAGAAATTACCTCATACTTCTTAATTTATACTGTATGATAAAATGTAATCCATATCTGATTGTTTTGGTTGAATAATTTAAAAATTTAATTAAGATTTTCTTATTGATAATTTTATAATAATTTAAAAAATTAAAAAATACCATAATTTCGAATTCCTTAAATATGCATTGTTCCGTCAAACTTTTTACTTATCGTTATAACTAATATATACGTTTGAATAAGGCTTGACGGTTTCAAAATTCATATATTTGACATTATAAATGTATAACAAGTCTGTCTGAAAAATAGAAGATGAACCTTAAATTTTGTCGAATATAATATTAACGTTGTCAGTTTGGTTATGGTAAGGTTATTTTGTGTTTGCGTGTTAACAGTTCGCTCCTATGATAAATGATCACCTATGACCATTAAAACCATATTTTACACTAGACAAGGTCAGCCTCATAATATTTTATGAAAAAAAAAATACGAAATAGAGTACATAACAAATTATGTCCAAGATTTCATAACTGTTATAAGTAGTATAATTATAATTAAAACTACAAATAAAAACATTTTGTATGAAAAACTTTTAAAAAATATTTTTTTTTAAAAATAATTATCATGGTTGACAGTAAAATATTTTTACAGGAGAACATAAATATAACTTTACTCTTAATATAAGTAATATTACATATTCTTTATAATTTGTGTTTATAATTAAAAACAAATTGAAAATTGAAAAAATCCGAAAGTCTATTTCGTGTGTAGGAAAGTACCTGAGTGACTACAATTTATCATTTATGTTTAAATTTCTTAATATCAAGTTTAAAAAACGTATGCTTATTAATTTATACTAATATTAATGGTAAATCCAAAACATCATTAATGTTTCATATTGGCTTAATCTTGTTGAATAGTAAAAAAATATTAGAGCACATAAAACAGTTAAATATTAAACATTTTTCTGAAAAAGGTTATATACTGGAATATAAAATGATGTGATGGATCACATATCTGTCTTTCTACTTTTATAAGGCAATAAAATATTTATACTGCATGTAATCAATATTATATATTAAAGTTGGCTTATCATATTTTGAGTTTATTTAATAGTTTTATGTTTTGGAAATATTAGCATTTAAAAAAAATTATCAAGTTATATCTAAGATTCAATTATGTATTCACAATAATAATATTTTTTTATACAACACTTCACAAAAATTCCATGTATTAATAAATACTTTAAAAGGTAAAACTAACCACAAAGAAATAAAAATCCTAGTCAAAATGTCTTAATAAATATTTTATGATACTGATTATAACTGAGCAGAATGATAAGTACAATATATACAAATTCCATCAGTTTAAATTATGATCTTAAATTATCAAATAAAGTTGTATAATAATGCAGATAACCTGCATTAAAAGTTAAGGACTAAAGTTTTTCATAATTAGAAAGGTGATTGATAAAATAAAATATATACAATATAAATCAAATCTAATATCAGTCAATATTTCTATGGTTTAAGAAAAATCATGTGTTATATAAAACATCTTAGATTTAAAACGTTGGTTTTTAAATAAACAATTTATATGAGTCATAAAATTATGATAATAAATTATATCTATGTCTTGTTAAATTTGTAATTCTGTAATATATAAATATTTTATCACCACAATAAAAATGATCTAATTTATGACACGGAAATACGAGTCATAAATCAAATATACCTCCTAAAAGTAAATAATGTGTTTTTTTATTATTCATGATTACATTAAAAACAAAAAATTACATGATATACTATAGTGAGTAGTTCTTACTTATCTCTCATCTTTCTCTTTGATTGTAATTTGTCTATTATAATTTAAAAATTATCATTAAAAATTCAAAATATATACATAATGTATATAGGACTCCTAAGAGAAAAGAGAGATTAGGTATGAGTAAAATAAAAAGAGGAACCGATCATAATTTATTATTTTTTTAACCACAATAGCCTTATATATAAAATAAAAAAGTTAATCGACGATTCCCAAGATCCGAGGAATTATTGCAATTTGCAGGAACGGCACTGGCCGTAGAGGCACGCCCATTTGGTCTATATTTTCCTAAATAAGAGTTACATTATGGACATTTGTGGTTAACAATATTGCATGAGTCCATGCAGCAAGGAATTGGACAGCACCCACAAAAACATCTAGAAAAAAAATTATTTTGAACATAATAAACAAATATTTATTTGTATTTGTACCTTGTACATATAATAATATGATGTTAAATATTAAAAAACCTAGTTGGACTAGTTGACAAATGACAATAAACTGTATTGTTTGAAAATATCTAAAAATCAATACCTAAGTCATAATTTATGTAGTTAAAATAATTTTATTAAATTTATTAAAAAATAAATAATTGACAATTATAATATTTGTCAATAATCCAATAGTTATCATTTATCAGTAATTATTAAAAAAAAAAATTGTTTAACCTTCTACCGAGAAGAATTATCTGATAATAATAAAAATTTAACTAATAATAAGTTATGGAATTAAATGATCATCTTACAAGGTTTAATGGTTAAATACTTTATTGTATTAAAATTATTAATTAAATTATTAGTATACATAAAATTATGCAGATATAATTTAATTTGAGGAAAGTTTTACTCACCCGACAATGCACATAAATACACAACAACACCAAGCACAAAATTTAGCTTTTCGGAATGTTATAGTATGAATATCATTACCACATGTATGACATATAGTATGTGTACTATCTGAATCAAATTGTTATGCTGCAAATTGAGGCCCTAGTAATTGATAAAAAAGAAATCAATATAATGTCAATTGTCAATATTCAATAAACATCATACAATTCCAATAGGTACGTTTATTTTATTAAATAAAATAGTTTCGATTATATATTTTATAAATAAAAACAATAGTTAATCGTTTTAAGCATTTTTGATGTTAAAATATTATGATTTTTTAAATATTCAAATATTTTATCACAACTGTATATTACCTATTTGTAAGAAGTAGGTAATAAGGTAACATTTATACTTAAATAATAATGTTTATAATTCAATTACCTACTACTAACTTGTATAGATAATTTAAAAAATTGTATAAGCATATAAATTTATATAAAAAAGTGTTATAATATCTAGTATTTTCTTATAACTCTAAAATCATATCTAATTTTTAAAGTAATAATATTAATAATTGAAAAAAATTTCAATTTTTTATTATTAATTAAGGTAACTAAATTTGTTTATTACAAAAACTAAGTATAAGTTTAAATATTTTAATGTTTTAATTTTTATCCATTTAAATAGTCTAAATAGAGAAATATTAGTTCTTATTGATCTAATTATTTTAATTATAACAAAAATAATTGTTTTGTTTTTAATCATATTAATATAAATGATAATTTTATTTTATTTTATTTGTAACATAGGCAATATTAAATACAAAAATTGTATTGATATAATTAAACCCAGAAATTTTTCAGTACTTGGATTTGGAATTGGGGTTGTATAGGAATTTAGAATACAAATTAAATTTAAAATATGTAGGTAGGTAGGTAGTTATTTTTTTTTTTTTAATTTAGATAGGTTAGGTTACGACATACCTACTACCATTGATTATAAATACTAGTACAGTATAATGTTACTGCCTACCACATGGAATATGTTATGTTATATAATATATATATAGGTACATGTACGATGCACATAATATCAAATATCATAAATTTACAAGATAAGTATTATACAAATCTATAATAATATAACTAATTAATTAGTAATTGGTTGTCCATGCAACAGTGCAGATAATTTATATTATAATAAAATATACATTCATATATTATTGTATAAAGTGTTACACTATTTAATATAAAATAATAAAACTATTATTATCGTACTTCCTTGAAGAAATAATTGTTGATCAGACCCGATTTTTCATAGCGCTATTTGCGTTCACGTAAAAGACACTATGACTTCGCAAACGCGATCATTCATAAATCTTCGATCGCGTTCGCGCAAAGGAAACCGTACCTTAATACAATATTAATATAAATAGTACTTAATTATAAAAGTACATTAATTATATAAAGACGTTTAATTAGTTCATTTTTCTAAAAACCATAAATAATACGACCAAATACATATAAACAATACAGTGACGTGCTCATGGTGTGGTGATGAGGGTGTCATATCTTTTCCCTTGACCTCTTGCAATTAGGTAAGCAGATACTCAAAACATACTAACATAAGTTAGCCTTAATGAATATATTAAGTATTTAAGTGTTATTATTTTATTAATTATTATTATTTATATACATATATACCTAGTAATATTTTTTATATTAAAGTGTTCACTCCTTTACGGAGAGATTACATCTATAAATAGATCCCTATAGAAATTTACTAAATATTATCTGTAAAGACCACTCTAAATCTATACGTTTGTTGACACTGTCGACTATGCTCCGATGAAAACAAGTCAAATGGCGTGCCACGTATTTATCATTACGACTGTTATGAATTTAGTTATAGTGTTATGGCTAAGGTTACCTTTATTTAGCCATGGTTAGTTTTAGTGCTAATAATCCATCTTTTTTTTTTTTTTCAACCTCAAATTATTTTTACATATTGATTTTAATTTATAATGGATAATGTAAATAAAATTTAAAATTAAGAATTGGTGAAGGGGATAAAGGGCGCAAAGCCCCCACGACTTTATAGTTGGTCGACAATTTATATCCCCCCCTTATCAAAAAAGTTGAGCACGCCACTGGAGCAATATGTATTATATATTGTATTTATTTAATACTGTAATATTTATAAAATATTAGTATACAAAACTTGTATGATAATAATATATTTTATGGTACAATATTATGGTAAAATGAGTGTACAATAATTTCATTTTACGAATGTTGTCACTATGATATGAGGTTGAATCTTTTTCTTTACATTTTGAGCCAACGGCTTAGTGTCCTATCTAGTTATATTTAATCTGTGATCATAATAAGAACACACCCTAAATTTTTACCTCGGGGGGTAAAAATCGCCTGAGGTCAAAGGTAATTTGCATGTAATTAATATAAATATATGAATGTAATTATTGATTTGGATGTTTATTTTATCTAAATATTTCCCTAAACATTTTATTTTTAATTAGAAAAACATTAATATAATCCTACAACACATAATATATATTGTATCTTTACGTTTTTCTTGAACTTCTATCAAGTTTCCTAACCATTGCGGATCTAGTAAAACAGATAGCGATATTATGTCCCCGGGCATACAATTTTTGAGGCATTATTTTAAATGCCAATAAACAATAATATTTTTGAATTCTATAAATTCAGCAGGCACGTGTCACGCGATGTAATGTATACCGTTTTATTTACCAGTTATAATATAACCTATTAGCTAATGGCTAAAATTACCAGTATAAAATCATTTTAAAAACAAATTATATTCAATGATACTACATGACCGTAGACCGTAAGAAAATTGATATTTTTATAATAATGTGATAAACTAATATAATCAAACCACCAAAAAAATACCAACCTAAAAATAGAAACCTAAACACTATTGAATTCTAACAAAATAACAAAATACATAGCTAATTAAAGTGATGAAAATTTAGGGGGGTAAAAATATAAGGGGGTAAAAATTGCCTGTAACACCGGCGCAACGTTTTGCTGGACCCGATGAGAGATTTTTTGTACAACATATACGACCTAATTATATTAGTACCTATCTATCGGTGAACTTAAATTAAAGAACATTAAAAAATTTCCGGAAAGCCGAGAGTTCATCATAAATTTAAAACACACCAACAACTATGTAATGTTATTATATCAGATATCAAGGTTGAAAGAATGTATTTATATAAAAATATGTGTTTAAAATGTAGACATTTCACTTATATTTTTAAAATAATAGATAATTGATTGCCCGTGGACCGATGCTACTGCACCCTTCGCACAGCCCTTCCCCCGGCAATGCACTAAATACACCTATAAGTATAAAGTTATAAGGTTTGAGTATTTCTAATTGTCCAAACCCTTTTCAAGAAAAATGTCTTTAAAAATTATGACTTATACGTTTATTTTATGGTGGAAACAATCAAATCAAACAAGACTAGTCATAATTTTTAAACTAAAGCTCAAAATTTAAAATAATTAGTTTTTATGAAAAATAATTATAACATAAATGTGCAATTGTCTAATTATCATTCTACAAAAATTTATACTTACATTGTAACGTTATTTGATCAGCGATGTTTATAAACAAAACTATTATTTTCACTTTCTTATGGTGGAATAAGTGTGAATATTATAAGAATTGAAAAACGCGTACGACTGACATAATATGAGGAATATGAAGTGATAATATAATTATTACTCTAAAGTCTGACACTCTGACTGTCTTGAGTCCGATATAGATAAATAAATTAATCTTTTCGTTCATCTAAAATGTTAAACAGTGACGACCAATTTATTAAACCTATTATATAATTTATATTATATTATTCTTATATATGGTCCACATATGATTATATATCGGGTTCAGTTATTAATTAATGTCAGAGACTTGACATTTTTATTATTGTTTTCATAGTCTACATATAGATACATAATACAATTTTGGAACGGATAGGTAGGTTTATTTTCTGTATACAATTTTAAAATATTGTAGAAATTATTATTAATATTATGATATTGCATTAGAAAATACGATTCTGAACGAATCTCAAAATATTATATTATACAGAAAATCAATTCCCAAATTTTACCACGTGTGTAAACTAACTATGAGAAATACTCGAAAAAATTTTAAAGTCCCTGCGATTAAAACTCAATTAGTTATCACGAAATGAAAAAAATTAAAATTACGAAAATCGTAATTATGCCGATTTTCAGCCATTATTTGGAAATTTTTCTTCTCCTAAAGAAAACATTTGATAAATTCGAAAAATGAACTAAATAAAGTTCTAACTAGATGTAATTTTCTACCGAAAGCATACCCTATTTGTGGTAATCAGAATATTATTTCTACCCGAAAAAACATTTTTAAACATAAAAAAAAACATCTTTGTGAAACCAATACATTCCTCGCTTCGCTCATAATCAAAAAGTAACTTAAATTTTGTATAGCGTACAGAAAAATGATTAAAGTGTTATTAATATCAAAAATTATGATTTTGATCTTAAAAATCTATGATCTCATGAATATTACCTCGAATATTAAAATTTTTTCATGATTTACAAAAATCAATTCGAACTTTAAAATATAATATACACTATACAGGTATAGTACACGATTTATATTTAAATATGATACCATTTGGTATATTTTGTGGTATTTAGATTTTGTTTAAACCATTATGGTATCATTTGACCACTGCACGTGAAACTTTATTTGAGTGATTTTTCACAGAGTCGCGACAGTTGAACGAAATCCATTATTTACACGCAAACACACGCGGTGTCAACAACAATTCGCGCGGTTAGTGATGGTACTATACGTATATACTGTATAGAGCTAGAGATCAGTTGACATTATTTTCCTCCATTTATATAAATAATATTTTTTTAGCCATAAACTCGCCGAAGGCCTTTAAAAATTTCTGTGCCAACATAGGAAACCGACCAGTTACACTTAAAGCTACTGTCAACAAAACATATTGCAATGTACATTACAAATTAAACTATTTAAAAAATAAATAATGAAAATAACAATAACATAAAAACCATATAAATTATGTATTATGTACATAAATGATTTTTTTTTTAAACTTTTTTCTCGCAATCAGATTTAGTCGTTAAATTAAACTCAACATCGTATTATTTTTATTATTTTGCTCTCATCAGTGGTGCATTCAAGGAGTGCAACATAAGGTAAAAATTTAGGGGTATTAAATATTGTATATATTATTAAAGGTATATTCAGCTTGAAAAAAAGGAGAGTTATATAATTTTGAAATGGCTCAGCGAGCCTCTCATAGACTATCGATAGTTTAAAAATAAAAAAAACATTATTTAAATAATAAATGTCTTAATTAATATAATCAAAAATATTAACTTCAAACATATATCCATAAATTAAAAATGATAAAAATTGGATTAAAAAGATAATAGATTTAAAAAAAAATTACGTTGCGTTTATTGGAGTACATATTATATACCTAACAAATATGTTAAGTTGCATAAAATAAGTTTCAATATTATTTTCAAGTATTTATGGCTTTAAAATTATTAAAAAACATGTGCTCATTTATGAATTAATTCTGTCATCCCCTATTTGTGTCAATATAATTACCCACCTTGTAAGTACGCGCCTATTTATAATTTTAAATTTTAGGCTCTAAATTGTTTTGGTTTGCCCGGGCCCCACGATCTTCGGGACGGTCTTTACAATGGCTATCAAAATAATTGTCTTATATTATTAGATAGGTATACCTATATTAATTTATTCTTCTTGAATACAGAAAAAAACTCGTTTTACAACTCGCTGAGTTTAATCTTCATAAAAACCCATTATTAAAAAATTTGATGTTTAGATATTGTAAATTTATAAGTATTTTTCATTTTGTAAAACAGAGTCAATCTACAGGGTACATACAGGATGATAAAAATTTCATGATGGAAATTGGATACGTTTTTAATCGTATTTATTTTTGTAACACAATATTTAGATCGTTATATATGTATTATAATTTGAATTGAACAATTACCCAAAACTATTAACTTTCACGTCAAAATACGTAATTATGACTTTATTCACTGACACTTAGTTAATTTTTTTTTTTTAATCTAAGGTATTATGCGTATAAATCTAATAATTAAAAAAAAAAAATTTGAATTCGGCTATTTCAATTCTCGGATATTTTTACATGGATGGTTTTAAATTATTATTATTCGAGGTACAACAATGATTGGCCCGATATTATAATTGCATCGTAAACACAGCAGATGTCTCGTAACGCATTGACGGTTTAATTGATTCACGGACTCGCGGTAAGTGGTAACCGAATACTCGACGCTGTTGCCGCGCGATAATAGCAGCCTTTCACAAACGCCACTCGTCATATAGTTTAAACTTCTCATTATATTCGAGACGTACAATCGACAGTAGTTTAATAATGTTTGGTAGTTGAATTATGTATACGACCTACATTTGCCGAGACGTGTCCTCACGATGAATACTTCCAACACAATATCCATAATAAAACGCGACTATATACTGCCGTGACTATATGGCTATTGAAAATTTATATACTCGCACAGATACCATTCAATAACAGTGTCACTTTTCCCGGACTGTGTTTAAACGAATATAGGTTACCTAGTTTATATTAGATAAGGATTTTACGTTAACCATAATGTGAAAATTTTTTTTTTATTATTGTTACACGGCAGTGTTAAAAACGATAAATAGTATGTACTCATCAAACGGGTTGGTGAATTAAAATAACATTAAAATTCAAAAATAAAACACGATTATAAAAAATATATATTTTTTAAAGTTCTTGACATGATTATAATGACTACATGAGTGCAAGATTTTTAAGAAAAACTGCATGAAAGACACAATTGACTCAATGAGTCAATAAAACATAATATATTATTTCAAGATATTAGTAAAATACTAAAAAAGATATGAATTTAAGTCTGAGATAATGATTTTAATATGATGTATACAAGTTTGAATACCTACTGGAAATAATAATTAATCTACAATTTATTTTATGAAGTTAGATAATAACACAGTTGGATTTCCAACTTTGGCAAAATTATTATAAACTGTTTTTATACTATACTAATTCAACATCTCATAAAAGAAGTTTTTCTTATCTCTGTCGTTAAAAAACTATTTAAGAACTACAATGGGACAATAGATCAAATAATAATGAATTCATGACTTTTGCAAAACTAAAAAGACGTCGATAACAACTAACAAATTAATATAATATATTATTTATTTTAATATTTATTTTATTATAATTTCAAAATAAAGTAACATTAAAGTATTAAATAGTATAATTGAAGTTTTATTCTTAGTTAAATCAAACATTTAGTTTAATAGATAATATTCTTTAGAATCGTTTGTTTTATGGAGGAAGGGGAGAAAATGATAAATCCCTCGTGAACTGAAATTTTAATAAAATTTTAAATTATTAAATTACAATTTAATACGATTACTTTCAAATCGCATCTCCGAAAAATTGGCCCAAATTGCGCCACTGTATAAAATGGACAGTTTTTGAATAAAATATTTTTTTCGTTTATAAATAGGTATCTGTATAATTGATCAAACTATTTTATGTTTTATATTTTTTTAACTTTGAATAAATTAAATTACCGGGGAATAAATTGACCAATTTTCGTTTTTAATATAATAATATACTGTATAGAACTTATTTAGTAGTTTAGACCATACACATGTAAAAAAAAAAATCGTGACATTTTGACTTAGTCCGCAAAAGATATTCATATGATATCCGTTGTGATTGTTTAAGTTTTATATAATTTCATTAAATTTTGGCTATGTTAATCCATATAAATGTTTTGTTATCTCTCAGAATATTAACTTTTCTATTTTAACAAACTAAACTTAGATTTAATATTCATATTTTAGTAAATTTTAAAGTTTTGCATTTTAGTTAAATATCTCTTATAGCTATATAATACTTACGCATCATTTTTCTTAAACTGCATTTTTGTATAATATACATGAACAAATTCAAACACTTCTTGTCATTTTCTATTATAAAATATAATGCATTATTATTATTATTATTATTTTTATTATTCAAAGTATTTTATGGGTTATAACACCGTCTAAGCTTTTACAAACAACAAAACTTGTATCAGTCGATAAGTAAATCTACACAAGTGTATCGCTGCATACATTTATTTTAATTTACCAATAAATCCAAAATTATATCAGTAGATAAAAAAATACTTTCCGTCATTTGTGTTGAAGTAATTCGTGATTACCATAGATGTATCCATTAACCAAGTCAATTATAAATAATTTATCCTAATGATTATTGTTCACATTGAAACAAAAAACGTATTATTTTTATCTAATGGACGATATATATTTACATAAGTAAATTTCAAATTCTTCGTTAACATAATACTTTAATTAATTGTTAAAATTGTTTAGTTTATTAGTTATTTCATTGTTTTATAATGTATGTATTTTTATACCGATTAAAATGGATAGAAAATATTGAATTTATTTAAATAGATTTAGTTAAAAATGTAATAGGTTGTTATTATTTAATTTACATACTAAATATATTAATAGATATTATTTTATATATTTATATTTAAATATTTGATTAATGTTAATTAGATAAAATATCTTATATTTTGTAACATAAGTTTCTCTAGTTTGACCTTAGCACGAACATTATTTTTCTTCGTCTGGCCAACAATTATAAGCTTATTGGGATATTTATTTTTATATCGCCTGATTAATATTGATTATTACGTAGTTAGATAGATTTTATCTACAGTCATGACAATTATAATTAGTAATATTATTATTATTGTTTTATCGTTTCATTAGATTGCAATCGTAATCACGATAAAAAATTAGTTATAAAACAGAAAATATCATAGATAACTCAAAAAATCTTAGATGATAAATGATTGGTTTAATTATTTAAAATCCATGAAATAGATAATTATGAGTTTTTTAGACAAGCATACTGTGTAGTTTAGTTTTAAAATTGCCAAATTATATATTTTTGTCCAAACGTGTTAATTAACATGTATTAATACTACACATAATATATTAAATATAATATTCAACTGGTTGCACAGGCTCGGGTTGAAGGTCGAACATTTGATAAAATCTTGATATCTTCAAGTCTATTGATTAAGCACAAAATAAAATAATATTTTCATTACATTATTTGAATTAAAATATTGTTATTAGTCAATATTGCATATTGCAATAATATAAATTGTAAAACATAAATGCGCGTTAATTTAATTAACAAAATGTATGTCCTTCAAAATATTTAGTTTGAATCTATAAAAATTATAAATGGGTCGAAATATCCCATTTCCTCTGTCCTCAGTGGGATAGTTACATATATAAAACAAAGTTATCAGGCCGAATATATGAATATTTGTATAATTATATATTACTATTAATTATACATTATCATCATCGATCATTGACTAGGATACATTAGTACAGCTATTAAATTACTTAATAATATTGTGCTATGTCAAAATAATTAAATCACAAACTACAAGGAAAATCAATTGCATAAAATCATATTTAATCCAGAGTTCAATTCAATGTCAATATGGCAGGTGTAAATCTATTCATAACTATGATTAAATGATGGACAACGTAGTGAAAATATCATAAGCATAAATTAATTTTGTTATCCTCTATAATGTACCTACGTATAAATAATAAAATATAATATATAAACACTACAATCAGAAATAAAACATTCTACGCAGAGTAAAATAATGCTAATATTGTTGTAAAAACTAAGTAGTTTATAAATCGTTGCATTATTTGGCGTGTAAAATGTAAATTTAAGATAAGTTTACCATTACAATTATGCATTTAATAATGAAGTTAAAATTACATATTTGTATAAAAATTTTAATTCAAACGCTTTGAGTAATTATGGCGAAAGAACAATTCAGTTTTTACAGTGCTTCATGCGTTTAAAATAAATACAAATTGTTAGTGTTTTTTTTTTCTCAAATGATAATCTAATGCGTTATATAAATTTGATCATATCATATTTTTAGGCTACGCGTCTCTATTTAGTCATAAATTCGTTAGAGGGTTGTAAATACTTGTCCGTTTCTAATTAGAACTACTGCGTATCATATCATTAATCTTTAACAATTAAAAATATACATAAATTAGATAAACCTCAGATTAATTATTACATTCAAAATACTGGTCATCATATTTTAAAAAATAATTATTTTGATCAAATTATAATATTATTATGATATATTATATTAATTATATAAAATAAAAAAGAGTAGTTTAACATTATAATTTTGAATCAATATTAAATGATTATGTTAAATCAATAGACATTTGATTTAAAGTTTACTTGTAAAGTTGTAAGAAATTTTCTGCATTTATTTTGTAGTAATTATTTATTTAAATTTTAATTCACACTTTAGTCTTAGTTATACGGCTTCTTAAATATTCCAATGGTTTGTGTAAATTAGCTCAAAAAGCAATAACCACAGGAATTTTTAAAATATTATAACAGTCTTCAAATTATAATAAGTTAGATTACATTTTGACATAATAAATTAACATTACGTTATTAATTTTAATAAATCAATTGATTCACCATTATAATTAAATGCATCCTAAACAATTCCTTCGATTGATAAAGTAATTTCACATTTAGCAATAAAATTATAAACACATATTATTGTTTATAAATCAATATAAATGTCAATAAAATGATCTATATGAGAGAGCGTTTTAAATTATATTGTACTCTGTAAGCTATAAATTATAATTTAATGAAACGTACAATGAAGATTAAACTGCCGTTTCCAAATATTATATCTGTTTCATACCAACCATCATATAGGAGATACCTAACAACTAAATCCGCGGAAAACTATTAAATATGACAAAATGACATTTCAGTGCGAAAAAAATAAGTTTCAGTGGTGAACGCTAGATTATCTTACTGTGCACTATAAATCCAATTCAGTGTACCCAAGAAGATTCTACTCAAGCGAATACTTGCAAATCCCAATTTCTATAATTCAACGTAGTTTATAAAACATTATAGTGGCCTCATTTAACTAACTCTATGTATCTTTTATTCGATGTATCCTCATTATATATATATATATATATATATATGATATATCATTCACGTCGTATTACAACTAAATATTTACGGGCTGTTTGTGAATAAAGTATTTATTGTATTATTATTATAACTACTGTCGTTTCGTTTACCAAGATGCGATTGAGAAAACAAGATTATATCATAATAATCGAAACACATCAATATTAATTTCTCGATAAATTTTGATTGCTGATATTAATAATTATAGTATATTAATAATAATTTTACAAAAAAATTATATTTTATTGAAATTATGTCAGAATATGGCATTTCCAAAAAATTCTTTAAAATCAACATCGTGATTAAATTGGGATGGTCGAAATATCAAACTGGCTACTTATCTTAAAATTTTACAAAACTTAAAAAATAAAAATGTATTTTTTAATTTTTCTACTAGTCTTTTAAACAAAAAAAAAAAATAAAAAAAATAATATTATAGCTTATTGCCTTAATGCAATTTTTAAAAAAATCACATTCAAAAATTGTAATTTTTCTAGAAGATATTGCAATTAGTAAATAGATCTGAGACATCCTATTTATATATCAAATTTAATTTTTCTAATGGAACAGGTGGGGGCATTCGCTTCTTCAGAATCCGCTTCTGACCAATACCGTTTGGAGGATGAGGCGAGCAAAACACATCACGCCTCAGGTTATTATAAGTTTTCTGACAGCATAAAAATATACTCGTATAGATGAAATTATTTATCATGGTAACATCAATTGAACCAGAAATCAAAAATATGATTGATTTTGATGACGTACCTAATGATAACGTCATCACCTATTGAAAAAAAATTACTTACATGAAAGTAAGAAAAATGTATTTGTAAATTATATATGATAATAAATATTTTTATTTAATTAATTTTTAGTTCGTAAATATAAGTTTATGCATTTCATATTGTTAATAACTAAAAGGTACTTTTTAACATTTTTAATTAAATTACGTAAGGTAGAGGTATTTAACTTGTCTAGAAATAATTTATATTGAAATTATTTGAAAACTCAAAGGTATAAATATTACAAAGATTCTACTTGAATAATGTATTATCGTTTAAATTAGATTAGTTAATATAAGAAGGAGCCGATGAAGGTGCGTGATTAGAGCTTTGCCTCGGGTCAAAAATAGTCTCGATAATAATATTATATCTACCGCGGTGGTGCGAGTTTATAATTATTATTATTATTATTTGTTGAATTATTATTGTACACATAAAATGTCCACGTGGAAGACTGTTGAATGTCGCACTGCGATATCGTTATGAACAATATTATTATTGTTATTTATAATATATGCGATTAAAACGGGGTCGGCCCAGTTTGAAGGGAAGAAAAAATAAACGCACAATCGGAAATCAACGGCGGAGGCGAGGTGACTTATCGCCGCGATTGTTTTCGGCTGCGGTAAAAGTGTGGCAAACGGGGCGAATACGCGGGAAATAGCGTTACGCGCGTATACAGAAGACATTAAGGTGTGTGTGTTTTGAGGGTCAAAAACGTTTCGCGAGCGCGGCTATTCGCCCGGACCGGATGCGTATTTATTGCCCTCGGCGGATCGATTGTATCAGTGTGGCGGCGGCGGCGTCGGCGGTAGAGTCGACGGCGAACATACAGTATCCTATCCTACATAATATTATTTGTGCTTTTCGTATTTATAGAAATTTCATTTGCGTCACTAAAAATTCATCGGTACGATAATTTCAATATCCATTTTATTGTATTTTTTTTTTCATTTTTCGATCATTTTGTTTTTGTTTTTGTTTTTCACAATAATTTTCCGCTTTTTATAAGCATTATTATTGTTATTAGTATTTTCCTCGCTTCAAACCTCGCTTCGGTAAAGTTTATTTTTTTTTTTATTGTTATTTAAACTATAAATATTTGAAAAAAAATTTATTTTAACATTCTCAAATTAGGTCAATAATAATAATTATTAAAAAATTAAACAATATTCTGTATGTATCATTTATGTTGAATAAAATCATTGAAATATACTAATAATGGTTAAAAAAATGTTACGTTATATATATTTTAATTTTAATTTATTATTATTATTTTATTTTTATTGAAAATAAAAGAAAATCTATCAATATAATTTACACGTTCGGATAACATAATCGGATATACCTACTAAGTATACATAACATGGTGACACATTTCGGGGAAGTCACTCAAAGTTATATTTTTAATCATTTTAACATATTTTTCGTGTAAAAGTTTTATATTTCAAATTCCAAGCTCTATTTATCACACGTGATTCGAACGCGATAAATCATCGATCAGGGCGAGTTCATACAGTGAACCGTGGTTATTGCATAATAACAGAGTATACACCGCGAATTACGAATATTTGAAAATTTTAAATACAATATCAATGTAAAATATTATCAAATATTCTTGATACACACTATATTATTATACAAATAATAATATCTATCGCATTCGAAAATCCTAGCGGGCCGCCGTTATAACATTGTAATAATACAATAATCGAAACTTAGTTACGACCGTGTTTGTAATATTTTCGCCGTTGATAAAATTTTTTTAAATAACCTCTACGATTCATTTCATAATTTCCATTAATTGTAAATATTATATTATCCATTAATGGGAAATTCAAAATATTTATTTAGTGTCTATACCGAAAATACAATAAAAATAAACTTTTGATTAAAAAAAAAAAAGTAATCGACGAGGACAAACCCCGGGGAATATTCTGTATACACAATACGTGGTTGAAACCATGATTGTGACGAAGAAGATACGTCAAGACATCGTCGGCATTATTAATGGTTTTCATCAATTATTACAACATAAACAGATGGATTGACTTTTGTAATTTAACCATATTATTTTAGCTCACGGCGAGATAATTTTCGAATGATTTTTTTGTTCTTTACGCGCCCAATTCACATTTGATAAACGATATACCGTCGTTGATAACCCATTGATAACTGTCATATTATTACAACTTGGTAATTGGCAGGTATATATAAGTACAGTATATAAAACAGATTGAATCGAAATGCGCCTTGATGGGACATACCGTGGATATGCCCTATTTCCAAAATTTAACATAATTATAATTAAAGGAGAACATAATCTGTGTTGGTACGTTTTTATTTTTACCATACAATTGTTTTAAATTTTAATCGTTATTTCGCAAAAACTTATTGTATCATAAATTTAACTATGAAAATAATGTAGGTATTAAAAGTATAAAAAATTAAAAATTAAAAAAAAAAACTAAACAGATGTTCTATTCTATTTAAATGTGACAGTTTGGTAACTATACTATATATGAAAATTATTCTAATGAAAAGTGTCCGCGTAGATGTGTTTTTGCTATATTTCTCGATGGATAGACAGAGACAGAATCACAGCAACATATATGCTTTTTCTGCATTTAGAAATTCTGTTTCTGACTGAAACAATAAAGTTTAATATTAGTTTTACAATGTTTGAGAAAAATAATGATAGGTTATAAGATATTTTAATAATAAAAACAATTTCAAGAAAATAATTACAATTTTTAGTAGGCCTCTTTAATGAATAGATTTTAATATGTATACTTTTACTAATAAAATTATACATACTTAATAATATGTTACACACTAGAAATAATTTAAAAATTATTATAAAACAGAGCATAGATATTGAAATAGAATGAGAAAAATTCCGAAAATTGTCGTATTGTTATTTTATGCGTTACCTATAAAATTTCATTAATAAATAAATAATCGTACTTTGTCTCAGAATAATCTAAAATAAAATGGATAAACTATCTGGTCAGCGTCGAAATTCAATGACGCTTTCATCACACACGTTTTTTTATGTGACAATAATACTTTATCTCACAACTCGCGAGAAATAACAATAAAAATGATGTTGATATTTGGTACGAGTAAAACTGAAGAAAACTTATTATTTTACTTTAGCTGGCCTATTATTTGTTTTCTTTTGACACGACGCTATATCTATAGGATACCAATGAAAAAATGTTATAATATACAGGGTGTCTCTATTGTAATCGTTCTATCTAATAAAATATAATTTCATAAATTTATAAAAAAAAAAAATAAAAAAACGATTAAATTTCAATTCTTGAATCTTATATTTAGTTTCAAAGTCATGTTTAAATCATTATTTAATCTTTTTTTGAAATATGTTTTAATATATTTTCGATACATATTACTCTGAGTTTATACTTAAAATAAAGTTATCGACATTTATTGATTTTTTTTTTTTCGCCATTTACACTTTATTTTATATTAACTATAATGATAGCATATTGTATAGAAAATATTGACGCATTTTCATCAAATATTAAGAACTTTACCTTAACAACTTCAGTTTTTTAATTGTTTAATTATTATTATTATAACTAGGGCAGGGAAGTTATAGACGCTTAAATTGACAAAATATGCATACAAATTCGCATAAAAATACCTAATAATATGGACAAAAACTACAACTGCAATCAAATTATAATTTATTTTACCGTGAAAAAATGTATATTAATTTTATTATGAATATTATAAATATATATATATATATATGTTTCAAGTTAAAACTATAGTATAAGTCATAGGATAATACTATTTTTCATGAAATTTATTAAACTTGTTATGCTGAAAAAAAATACATTTTAAGCAAAACATTAAGAATTATATTTGTAATATATAACTGAATTTACTATTATTTTGAAATACAATTATTTTATTATAGGCAACAAAAAAAAATAAAAATTCAGTTTAAAACAGTTTCTATTATAATGACCATTAAATAATCGTTGAAATATGCAAAATATGCAATTAAAAAAATTTATATTTAAACTTGTGGGAACACGAAACAAATTTGTGTATCTATGTTAGCTATAAATTGGACACGAAGAAAAAACATACAAATCCTATAACTTTTAACACACCTTGAAATATGGTTTTATGTCATTTTAAAATGTAAATTAACAGTTTAAATAAATAATATTAAAAAATAAATACATTTTTCAAATTGAAAAACAATATTTATTATTTAAGAACAGCTTCTTTTTTGTAATATTAAATGTATTATTAAACTCTTTTTTTATTATTTAAATGTAAAAAAAACTTTGTTGGTATATTAATTAGTATTCTATTTATTATCCAACAGCCTTCAGACATTTTATCCACCTGTTTCATAATCGTTAAAATATTTTATAAATTTCATATTATACCTTAATTATAGTAAATCGCATGTAATTATATCGACTAATGGTTTTTAATGCGAAAATAATTCCTATAAAATCCTACTACGCCCGTCTAATATCCATTTCAGTAAAACTAAACAAAGTGATATAATTTTTATGTAAACCCCACAGAAATGATATATTGTTAGACTTGAAAAATCGGCTGACACATTACAGACTATGAATAATGAATAGGGTTCAGGAATATACATGATGCATACACAATTTGTTTTTAAGAATATATGACAAAATAATGTTTTAATACTTAGCGAAATAACAGTAAATATTTACATGTTTACATCCAACAGATAGTATACCCAGGTTGCCAGGTATAAATGTATTTTTATAAAACAATTATAAAAAAGAATAACAATTTGAATAATAAATCATGTATGATGCATGTATGTTTTTTTAAAGTAATAATGAAAAACATGGATATGCGTTTTAAATAATTGTATTAAACTAAGCCTCTTTTATTGTGCTTACAGAAAATAATATTTTTCCAATTAAATGGTATAACAAAATAGTTATAAATAATTGTATTTCAAATACTTCAATTTAATTTTAATTAATTCATAAATTTATTGATACGTACATTTTTTTATTGTAATTAATTAATTAATCTCCATAGCTTAAATTACTTTTGATGTATAATTGCTTAAATTAATTTAAATACATTTTATAAATACTAAATTTACAGGAGTTTTGTTTAATTTAAATATTGCAATATTCTAAACATTTCATACAAATTACTGAATAATTATATCATTAATGATAGAAACAGTGAAGAAACAGTAATTTTATATATATATTTTTTAATAATTATTTCCCAGATGCCACAGTTGACAAAATGTATACATTATTTCTACATTTTGAAATTTGAATTAAATTAAATAAATTATCAAACAATTAAAAAAACATGTCAAACCGTAATAATAATTCAACCATAATTTATTCATCTACCTACTAATTATTTTATACGTTATACTAATTCTTTCAAATTTTCTATCTCATGCAAGTTCACTTATATTTTGTAGTATAAAAATATATAACATTGTTTTCATTTTTGTATTATAATTTTTATTTTTTTTTTTTTTATTTTTTTTTTATCAATAAATTTAGATTATGACGTGTATAAGATGTCAAAAACACATATTAAATAATTTCATTTTTTTACGTAAACAATTAATTTTTCGTTATAATGAGAAAATAAATAAATTGTAAACAAAACTGCAGTTAAAATAAAACTATCAAGGTGAAAAATAAATAAGTTTAAATCATATTATAATATTAGATTATGAGACGGCGTTTTTTATAGGCGATTCTGATGTAAGGATATTGTCATAAGAACAGAAAATTGCAATTTTCAAATAGTAATATTCAAGCTAAATATTAATATCAAGTCGTAATTTATATAATATGAAAATTAATAATATTATTAAATAGACATACTAAAAAATTTAATTATTTGAAATTCAGATACATAAATTAAGTACCCACGGTTGACAATTTTCAATAATTTAATGATACTGAGGTAATAAAATATGAATCATAAAATATCGATATCATTATACTTAAATAGTATATTTTTATGTACTTAGTTAAATAGACTTAAAAATACACTAAAAATTCGTATAAATAATACGTTTAGAAACTTTATAATGTTCTATAATAAAGGGCCGCCATTCTTATTGATATCCAATTCAGGACTTGTATCATCCTCACTTCTTCAAATCATGTGTCCCTGATATGAAATCCTTTATCTTTCAACAAAAATAGATTTGACGACTGATGCAATTCTCATTTTTTCCTGTACATTTTTGTTAAATTTCCGAAAACTTTTATTTAGTAATAACATTTTTAAAAAATGTTCATATTTACTAGCCCATTATTACGTCCAAATGTATTTATATTATAAAATGACTATTATTGAAAAAATAATAAATATTTACTTCCGTAATATTGTAAGTACATAAAATACATTTTCGCTTGGGCAATCAATTTTTATAAGATATTTCTTTATCCACAAGTTACAAGACAAACCATTTATTAAATTCGCAACAGTACACAGACGCGACTCCTCGTTGTTATTTTAACTTTACTGTAGTTGTTAGAAAAAAAATTTCGGATAACGCAATTTCCAGACCAATAACAGCACGTTTACACACAATTTCAAATATATCTACTTCACTACTTGTTAGTTACATGTTCGCGTGTGGCTACAAATCAATTTTACAAACTAAATATCGTATTATTTGTTTTAAGAAATAATAAGGGATTTCACGTGAAAATTACGATGAATTGGTAATGGTTTGAATATTAATAAAAGACATTTTTCATCCTTAAATATAATCTTTATACACTTATAAAGATACTTATTTTATACTTCACTATAAAAATTGTCGATGTGATATAAAACCATATAAATGAATATGGTTGTAACAAAAGGAAAAAAAACTTCACTATAAAAGTCATTCGTTATTTTAGTAAAATACCTTATAGAATTTTAATATTAATTTATATTTCATACTCAATTGTTAGGATCAAACTGGGTTTTATTTTATTTGAATTTCAAACAATAATACGGGAAAATATTCCATCAACGTTCGAACATAATATACTATACCGATACCAAAAGAGATAATATACATCTGTTAATACATTATATATAAAGAATTTGAATATTTAAAATAACACTGTAAAATAAAATACAATGTAAGCATGGTCGGTTATGTTGTAAAAGATAATTTGGATATATAAAACAGGCATTTAATATTAAAACTAATTAACTAATTAATAATTGAAACTTAAAACCAATTGTTACCGTCCGTTTTATTCATTAATCATTAAAGGTTCAGTATTTACATATCTACAAAAACTTCGGTAAATATAGCTTATATTCTAAACGAACATACAGTTTAATTATTAAAATATTAATTTAAATTCAATCAATTTTATAAAAAAAAAAAAATATATAATAATACCCGTTAACTATTATTCAATTGAACAGATAAATTTACGTCATTTATACTACGTAAATATATCATACCTATTAAAACTTTAACATTGTTTTTTTTTTTTTTTTTTTTAAGAAAAAATCTTTAAATAAACGTTAATAATTTAAAATGGGCACTTCTCGGGTTTATGTGTTTTTTAAGATCATAATATTTAAAGTATCACTTTTATATAATTTAATTGTATAACTCTTTTTTTTATAAATAGCCATTATATAAAAATAGCATAGTGCGTTTCTTTTACAGTATTATGTGAAAGGGAATGTTAAGTCGAAAAATAATCCTACTTAAAAATTATAATTCTAGAAATAGAATCTTAAACCTCAATCTAAATGCGAAGCCTTCTGGAATAACACCCGCCTCCTATTAGAGGGTTTATTTTGAACTTTATCTAGATCAAGGAAATATGTTTTTTTTTTCATTGTATTTAGTCTACTATTAAAAATATAAACAACAACTTATGAGTATTATTAAGAATTAAGATATATACTATTTTCAATAATAAATTGTATTGATATAGAATAAAAATTAATAAAATATTGTATTTTATGTAACAATAATATTATGTAAATTTTTTCATCAAATTTTTTTTTTTTAAATTGAACAAATAAAATAAAATAAAATGTACTGCAGCAACGTCTGCAGAAAATCTTATTTGCTATATCTAAAGTTATAGTATTATCCTAATATTTATTTGTAAAATCCCAAACTCCAATAAACATTCAGAATTTATCTATTTTATTTTAAAATATATATAAAAAAAAAAAACTAGAATATAATCTAATGCAATCAAGTCATACTCATGCAAAAAATAATTTATTTTTCAAACAAGTATGGAAATGGCTAAGTAGAAAAATCATTCAATTAAATACTAGCATTGGTTAGAAATTTAACTTATCTAATGAAATTAGATTTATATTTTTTACGGTAATAAAACATATATTATTATACGAACCAGACTGAGAAAGGATACTAAATTCGATGATTTCTATTGAAAAATATATCAAATTAATTCGCTTGATTGAAGGAATTTCAAATTATGAGAACTGCGCCTATTATCGATTTTACCATCATTTGATAAAAGCTCAACCCGTCGTCGCATTATTATCAAGATCTGTTACAGTTTTATCTCCTCCACTCGTAATGTGTATGGACCATTCAATTACTGCTTTCTTCTCGGTGCACACTTGTATATAATATATAATCGACTTTACGGATTTTGATAAGTGGAATAGTTGGCATATCGACCATATAATAGGTTATCAGATAATAATACGAGAGGCTCTCTGAAGGGTAAAACCATCGATCTACCACTAATCCGGAATCGCCGATATATTATTTTTCACACTTTTTCTCATCCCCCTTCTCTTTTATATATATATAGAGAGAGATTTGTGCACAATTTTATATAAAAGTATCTTAGGGATTTATACCAGACTGTAAATAGACACATAATAATAATAATGTCTGAATCACTTGAGAAACGAAAAGTTAATTTCATTTTCACAAAAACGAATTAAAAAATTTATAAAACCTTACTTTCTTCTTAAACGAGTAAATATAAATATAAAAAAAGATATCTATAATATTATGTATAATATAATAGAATTCATGTGTGTATGTAAGAATACAATATTGTTTTATACCTTCTAAATAAAAGTAGACCTACTATGTATAGTGTAACTACGACATTATAATACCTACCAACTAATTATGTAAAATAAAAATTCATTTAAGATTAAACAATATAGGTATCATGATACTTACATGTTATAATAATTATTTTAATAAGAAAACTAAATATTTAACGAAAATGTCTGGAAAGTATATTTTTTTTTTGCCTTATTTTATTGAAAAAAAATGTATATCGATATAATAATAAACAAGTAATATATCAAGTAAATTTGATAAAAACCAATAATTAACAGAAAATATAGAAAACGCTTGTTATCGGTAATTGATGTAATTAATAAATAACCTTATTATTATTAATAACTCTGATTGTTATCAGGCAGCAAATAAGTTTTTCAGAATTTGTTAAGTGAAATGGTAGGGTTGTCGGTATGGAGAATAATTTGTGAATAATTGATAATTTTATGAAACAAGTTGTTGTAAAAGCATCTACAGATATAATATTATAATATGATATACCCATATACCACAGAAACCTTTGTCAAAAGTTTGCTGATGTAAATAATCTGCAAACAGATATTAAATGTTCGGCGTAAATATTGTAAGATTTCGATTAAACTATAAAATATTATGTTTATTTAAATAGAATCGCCGCTTGTTATTTTTATACAAATATTGGATGTACACCTGAATATACCTTTGTTTTACTGGATAGATATAATTTAATTGTTATCACTATATTATGTTTGAAAATTTAAGCATTTTTAATATTTCTATGGGCCTCATTATTAGCATATAATAATTGTAATATAAAATATAACAATTTAAATATATATTTATTTTTTACAGGTGGAATTCATAGACATGCATTATGGCAGCGAACTGGATCCTATGAAAAATCCATTTTTGTTCGCGGATCATTTGGAAGAAATAAGAAATTGTCGAACAGTTTCCCGAGGATGTTTCTTTTTGGTATGTATACATTTTCATACTATTACTAAGAGATTTTTAAGTTTATTGCTAGTGAAAATCTTTATTTTTAAATTAATATTACAGTAGATTAAAATAAAGAAACATAATTTAAAATGATTTTAAAATTATTTTTGTATATGTAAAGTTATTTTTAATAATGAACTTAAATTTTCAAAGGAATTATATTATTTTGCTCAAGTAAAAATTTAGATTAGAGAAAAATATGGAAGAATATAGAGCGGAAAATGTTTTTAAGTATTCCTTGGCAATATTTGTTTTCTCGTTCTACACCACAGTTCATAATTCTTAACATAAGTAGGCTTTGCAAAATAAATAATCTTTAAGTTTGGTATCTCTAGAACTATCAATTTTAGTTTCATAAAATATTTAGAAATGTATTTTCATACTTAGTGTATAAAGAATATTTCATCACCATAATAACATTAAGTTAAATCTTAATCAGGAAAATAATCTCTGTTCCTTTCAGTCGTAAAAAGGGAATAATTATTACTATATTATTTATATTATTTGTGAAATTGGCAGTCAGCTAAGTCATGGGACTAGGTTAGGTTAGGTTACATAATATATCTTGTGACTTTTTTGTAAATTAAAAAAAAGTAATAAAACATTAATTGTAAAATTCACTTCTATTAAAAGAGAATTCATTCCGAGAAGGTAAATTTCTTAATATTATTATAAACTAATAGACATTAAATTACAACGTTCAAAACAAATATACTCATCTTAATTTAATTTAATAAAAATAGTTACTAATAAATAAATAGCAAATTATACATAACAATAATTATTACTTCAGAATGTAATTTTTATGATGCACCGCTTAATACCGTAACAGTTTAATAAATATAAATAATAACCTAACGAAAAAGTCAGTTAACGATAAAATAGATTAGTTATACATTTTTCTTCACATTTGAGAAAATTACTATGGAAAAATATTAAGAACGTCTCTAAAATGTAATCTATTTAAAATAAAAAAATTGGGTAGAATTATAATTGTATACAATTTGTATATTACATAAAAAAAGAACAATACAAACTATTAAATTGATATTAGAGTTGGAATGTATTTACATTAAATATATTATAACGTGATTTATAATAATACTTTGTAGATATTATGTAATTCTAAAAACTTTAATTCTGTTCTTTAACGAGTTTTCGTTTTATATATTTTAGATTATGATGATAGTAATATATTTTATAAATTAATGACCTTATTGTTAAGTTAACAGAGATAAACATATAATAATAAAACGTAGCATAGTAATCGTTTGTATGAATAATTTTTAACAAATAAAAACTTCAACAATAGGCAGTTAAATTTATTTGTATAACTTAATTTTAAATTATAAATTATAATCTAAAGATCTTTGTGTTTATTTTTTCCATTAATCCATTTATTTTATGTATTTTGATACCAAATAAAATACGAATATTTTTTCAAAAATTGTTAAAATAAAATAAAATTAACAAAATTCAATTCTATACAAACAAAATCATTTTAGTAACTATTATATTATTATCAAAGTAGGTAATAATTATTTTAAATTAAGCAATTTATGTTTTCTGTATTATTTAACTTTTATTGATTTAGTTACGCAATGTACAATCCGATTTATTCAAAAAAAAAAAAATTAAACAACTTACTTTATTATTAGATAGATACTTAAATTATAACACTTTTAAGGCACTTTATCAAATTTCGGCTAAACTTAATTATGTACATAAAATATAATATACGAATAATTAAGTTTTAAAAATTCCACGAAGTTTCATACGGACTTGACCTTGTTTGTACTTTTAAGTGTCTGGTTGGAGATGAACATCAACCGTGCCCCGTGCCGATACGCATAGCAGAGGATGCGTATGAACAACTAAAAGACGCAGCACAGGAACTAAGTTTGGAGTGGTCGACCGTCGAGAACGCTTATCAACTAGACCCGTTGAATAGCCACTATTCATTGCTAAAACCGTAAGTACCATTTTCTCTTCACAATGCCACTTTTTTTCTTTACCTGCTTTGCTCGATGACAAAAATAAACCCATAGAAAAATGTCCTACTTGAAAACCTCTTACGCAAAAGTGGACAAAACAAGTACGAAAAAATATAAAACCTTTTGTCCGAGCATCACTTGACACATAATTTTATTAAAATATATTCTTCCGGACACTAATATAGACACCATCATACTTATACAAAAATTAATAATCATTTTGTAATATTTTTCTATGGGACCTGATAAACAAAGATAAATTTAAATAAAACTCGTATAATATATTCTTAGGTATTAATATTATTGTAATATTGATCGTAATGATCATTTTATTTTTTTTTGCGAATTCAATTGAGTATAATCGTTGAATCATATATTGATCAAGTCTCTGAAAAAGTAAAAACTAAAATATTTTATTTTTAATTATTGTAAAAATGTCTATATAGTTTATTATACTCGTATATGTAATTAATTATAAGTTTTATTCCTCTGAATTCGTTATTAATTAATATATAACAGATAACCATTAAATATATCGTAAACCTATAAAGCAGTGTTTTTTATATGGTACTAAATTATTATATTTAAAATAAATATGAATTACTTACAAGTTTAAATCGCGTTAATTAAATTTGGTACTAATACGAAAAAAATATAATGTTATTAATTTAAATTATAATGTTTTCGATATATATTTTTATTATAATTTACGCATTCTATTGTGCTGTCGCTCAAAAATTAATTGTTTGCTTTATATTATTAAGAGGAAAGGTTTTTAACGTGCATAATTCATTACTGATATTTATAATATTTTTTATTATAAAGTTGAAATATAAACTAACATTAAAAAATGAAAAGGTCGATTTTGAACGTTCCTCATTCATCCCTTCGGTTCTCTGTGAAATTAGTTGTTTATTATAATTAATATTTGAATACAATGATATTGTATTAGAAAATACGATTCTGGACGAAACTCAATATAATATATTATACTTATAATACGTTCACAAATATTACCACGTGTGTAAACTACCAATGAGAACACTCAAAAAAATTTACAAGTCCCTAGATTCAATATTGCATTTGTTATCATGAAAATCTAAAATCAATTCGTCAAAATTAATTTCCGTTCATTTTTCCGTTATTTATTAGTAGTTTTTCTTGTCCCAGTGAAAAACTTTTGAGAAATTCGAAAAATAATTTAAATAAAGTACTAAGTAGATGCAGTTTTTAACCAAAAGCATTTTCTATTAGTGTTAATACGACTATTATTTCTACCCAAAAAAGTGTCTTCAGTCTTTTAAAAACACAAAAAATATCTTAATATTCTTAATAATCTTCAATTCTATTAAAATACTCAAACTTTAGAACCATATAAAAAAAAATTGTGACTTATGATTTTCAAAATATTTTTTATATAGATTAAGTAGTATATGAAAAAGCTTCTATAAATATTTAAAACTGTTAATCCCGAAATTGCAGGTAAAATTAAACATTTTTTGATCAATTTCAAAGTTCTATATTTAGTCAGGAAATTAATCTATCCGTTCTATAAGTAAGTTTTATTACGCATATACACGTATTCTAACTATAAGAATATTTTTAAAAAAATTATAAATCTCTAGATTCAAAATTGCATTATTTAAAAACATAAATTAAAAATTAAAATCAACTTCGTCAAAATTATGAATTCCGTGAATTTAAAAAAAAATATAAAACCAATGCATTCCTCGCTTCGCTCAGAATTTAAAATATTTGTTCAATAAACAATATTTGAGTAACAAATATTAATATTAACGTATAACACTATTTTTATTTCTAAGATTTAACGTATTGCATAGTAACATCATAACCTACAATGTTGTGGTTACATAACTTTAAGCTATTAAACTATTAAACGGTAATTGAAAAATTATCTGAGTAGATCAAATATATTAACGTCATTTTACAATTTTCATATTAAAACATAAAAACTTTTAATCGTTAATATTGTTAGTATTACTAATAAAACATTGATAATAATTATTAAAACGATTTAAGTTTGTTTATAGACTTAGACTATAGATGATACAGGTAGCAAACAGTTAATCAACAATAAAAATATGTAATAACACGCATCAATTAACATTAATTATCATTTTAATATTGACGTCCCGATTTTTTGTTACATTACTTCCGCCCTCAACCAATCCGCATCAACAATTAAGCAACCTACCATAAACTAATTCCTTGGTTGCGACTCGGATGGATTAAAGTATTTCTGTTTTCGCTCGAGGAAGGTGTACAACCAGTGTTTATTTTGCAATTAGACAACGCTCGGCTGTCGAGTAGGATTGCGTAGATGTGCTGTAATTCAAAGACAAATATTATATTTTGCCAGAGTTTACCGAGAAGGGGTTCATCCTCTCCAATCACCATTACCCCTCCCCCACCACACACACACACAGTTCGTCGTCACCGGTTTATAATCCAAACAACAAAGTCATTTCCCCGCGATTTTCTTTCCACCGTCATAGCTTGATTTCCAAATACCTTTAAATATATTATAGTAAACTGTAAATTCTACAAACTATAGCTAGCTGAGTCCTTTAGTAATATATTTTATTTCTGTATAAGAGAGAAATAATTGTTAAATTTAATCAAACGATGGTACCTAACTCAAAACAGATTTCTTATAAATACATTATTTCCAAAGAAAAAAAACAATTTAATTTATATAATATAAACTTACGATACATTAAATATTATATTAATCATAATATGGCGCCGAGATCCGGATCTATGTGCGAAACGCATAAATCAAATCTGACCTACCACGATCCGCAATATGTCGTTGCCCGGTCGCTTATGTCATGACGTCCGACAATATG
Organism: Eriosoma lanigerum; assembly: GCA_013282895.1. Taxonomy (NCBI): domain Eukaryota; kingdom Metazoa; phylum Arthropoda; class Insecta; order Hemiptera; family Aphididae; genus Eriosoma; species Eriosoma lanigerum. The sequence continues at coordinate 42,583,921 of CM023358.1, forward strand.
ATATAATAATGACTTATACTGCGGTAAAAGAGTTTTGACAGGATCATCCGGATATAACGTGAAAAATGAAATGGACTCCAGCAAGTGTCATTGCTTTTACGTGCCTTTCCTGCGCGGACTGTACGATCCATCGCTGTCAAATAACAAAACTGTATTATTTTTAACAATAATATCGAGGACGACTAGATAAAAATACCTACATTCGAATGTAACGCGTGTCTATTTAATATAATCGTTCTCCATTCACATCACCAGAGTGATAATTTTGTAACAGCAAACAAATTTGAAAACAACAACTGAGATGTTTATTTTATTAAAGAGGTCGCTTTTAATTACGAAATTTAAATGGCTGCAAAGTAACAATAAAATATATATGACATTATCGTGTTATCGATAATCAATTAACGATTAAACTATTGGTCAGAGGTCACGATAATTAATATTCCTTGTAAAAGTTATTTTATTTTAACGTCATTCTTATTCCTTATAAAAGATATAGATATCATTCTTTAAATGAAATTATAGGTATTACCTACATAAATATGTGATATAATAACGCTATCGGAGTTTTACTACGATTTGCTCATTTAATTTAAATTAATAACTTTACTCGCGTTTTAATTATTATGTAAGGCTGAACAAAAGGTGTATCAAGTTTAATATTAAAGATATTTGACGCACTGAACATAATATTAAACCATCCTATTCCATAGGAAAGTTTGAATATCGTTCACAATTTTTTTATCCTATTTTCTATTTTGTCTATTATGTGAGTTGTATATATTGCACAAAATATTATTTACCAACTGAAATAATTGAAAAACGTGACTTGCAGAGAATACATCTTTAGTACATATATGATTTCGTTTAATGTAGATAGAAAAAAAAAATAGAGATAAAAACCAAAACGTGACTGTGTCTACAATTGTTTAAATGTAAGAAGATTTATTGAAAAACGAGATATTTTAGGTGTTAAAAAATTAATTTAATCTATTATATATATTTTATATTACCTACAACTCTATGAGGTAAATAAAAATAATAAATTTGTAGTAATTAATCAGAATCAACATTATTTTTATAAATATCAAACTAATTTTAAAATAAGTTTAATTTCTATACATTAATTTAAGTATGCTTTCATTAAAATTTTTTATATAGCACATGCTAACCTATATATCTTACATAAATACTGTACGAATATAATTTAACACAATATTACGTTTATTTAAAATTAAATGTTTGAAAATGTGTTATTTCTTTGAAATGAGTTCGATACCAATATTAAATAATAAAATTATTGTTAAATTATTCACTCTTAAATTATTTACTCGTGTTTAAATCGAATCTAAACAAATATAATAAATCACACACTAGGTTAAATATGCTGAAATTAAACCTAATTATTATAGCCATTATTTATTATGTGTATAAATTCAATTTACCATTTAAGCTAATAACCAACTAGAGAATTTATTAGATACCAAAAATATATACAAAATCCATTTCACAATTGTTCCCATTGTTATAAAAAAGAGTTGACGAAACGTACATTTGCGCCAGCCGCGCCCATTTCAAAATTTGCAAATTTTTTATGCCAATATTTAGCATACAATTAGCATTAATTTGCACGACTAAAATTATAATTTGCATGATATTCGTTTTATTGCTTAATTGAAAATACTATGAACGCGGCTGGAGCAAAGTTGCGCCAGCCGCCCCAACCCGACAAAAAATAGATTAAGTGTTATTCAATTGTGCTAATATTTAGCATGAATTTGCACGAATATCGTTTAAATTTGCACTTCATTTTTACTAGTTAAAATCCATTTTTACTTTTTGACAGTAACGCATGTTTTGAAAGTAGCTAACTGCTCCCGAAACAAATTTTATCAGATGTTTTGTTTTTATTAGGTTTAACAATTATTTATTTCATTACTTATATATATATATATATATATTTTTATTTCATACTAAATTTATAATTTGTTTTATGTAATCAAACATAGTTATCTATGATAATATTGTACACTTGTAATTATTATAGTTAATAGAGTATTCGTAATACACTCATAACATATCTTATAATTATAAAAACTGTCTAATAAGATAATTATTAGATTCTCCGTCATAGTAATATCACAATTCTTCATTTTAAACAATATTCTTGTTATTTTCTCTTTATTTTCTTGTTCTCTTAAATATTATTAAATGTTTAAATAATTTACTGTAATTTTAAATATTATTTTAAACTGTTCATATTCATTTTAAGTCACATTCATTAATTTGTAAATATTTTTCAATTATTTTGCTATTATTAGACATTTTTTATAAGATATGTTATGAGTGTATCACGAATACAATAACTAAATTGGATTATATGTAATTGCATTGGAGTAAATATTAACGAAACTTAACAATTAAACAAGAATACAACAAGAACATTGTATCAGTTAGATTAGAATGCCTCGTCTCATTTCAATATCTCATCTTGTCTATCTCTTGATCAACAATTTTTTTATTATTTAATATTTATGAAATCCTATCTTTATAAATACATTACATTTGGAAATATTTATTACATTTTTAGAATTTTGCAGTTTTTAACTAATACAATTTTTAGGTTTTACTGTTCTAAAATCAAAATGTTTAGTAAAATTATTATACAAGAAATACAAAATTTAAATTATAAAATAATTGATCAATCATTAAAATAATATTTAATAATGCTTAATATTAAAAATGCATTTTTACTTTAGAAATATCGAAGATCAAGACAAACGGCGACTTTGGTTTGAAAATAACGATAAAGCTTTGGCGGTGATACAGGAGGCATCACAAGAATTACTAAGTAGAGGTTTAATCGTTGACCCTCAAATATTTCATTCGGCGGTACAACATCAAACATTACACGCCCTGGGTGAATAATATTGATATGTGGTATTTACAAAAATAACAATAATTAATAATAATACGACATGTTTATTTTTTAGACTTGGATAAAGACCACATAATTGTGTTCAACAGAGAATTCACTGGACGGCACAATCACGAAGGCGGTATTGACAATACAGTTGCGTCATTCAAACATTTCTTAAAGAACACAGTACCATCAGATAATCTAATTGAATTGAGGTACATAATATATTATTTAATTATAGAAAAAACATTTTGGGGAATTAAAATTTAATAAATAATATATAGTAAATAATAATAATAATAATGCAATTGAAAAACTGAAAAAATTTAAAAGTTAGATTCTTATCTGTTTGGTATGCGACCTCCTCGTTTTCAAATTGTATTAGAAGGATAACAAAATAACGGATATTAGGTTGTGTTGGAATGTGAAAATATATTAAAGGTTAAAATAGAAGGATAGACAATTCTGCCGTTTACAAACCAAATTTTATTCTCGTTCTAGCGATTAGAAAAATTACGCACTGTGGTCTGTGAGTACAAGACGTATTAGGTTAGCTAGGCTTATCAGTAAGGTGCGGGTTTATTGCAAAATTCCGAATGTCCTTAAACGTTTCTTTCCAAGCACAAAATTCCTTTCGCACATCAAAGAATTTAAAATTTAAACTTTTATTTTACATTTTTCACAATTTGATATTTTTTGATTTTTAGAGCATTTATTGGCGTTTTTGAAGTATTTAAATAATACTTTGAAGAAATTATTTGTATATTTAATAATAATTGATAAACATTTTATTTCAATTAATTCACCACCCACATACCTACCCACTTATACAAAAAAAAAAATTATTACCTATATTTTTTAAATCATTTTATTATTAAAAAATCTCAACATCAACTAAATTCAAAAAAATAAAATAAAAAACATAAATATTAACCTTTTTATTATATTTTTATTTTAATCATTAGGTATTCAACATTCAGTATTATTAAACATCAACTTTTTTTATAACTATAGTTATTTATATAAAAAAAAATTGTTAGAGTATATTTAGGGCATTTTTTAATGTTTAAAAACATTAAATTTTTTTTTTAAGCATTTTCTTGTTTTTATTACATTAAATCCGCGCTTTACTTATCAGACACCTGTGTAACTGTGTATTTTTTTTTTATTTTGTCAAGAAAACATTGAAGGAAATTCCTTTGAACGTTTAACATAAAACCCTGGGAGAAGGCCAAAAGAGTACACCATATATTAAAATACTGAACATACGAGAGTATAAAAAAATAACTTAAGCACGATACCTGATGAAAAACACTTGATAAACGCTGGATAAATCCAAGATTTTTTTTAAAAAAGTTTTTATAGCACGTCTAACTTATGAGTTTTTTATAAAAAAAATATATGAGTGAGTGTAAATCCCTTACCTATTAAAGATAAAATTGGTCGATTGAAGACTATTAATAATATGATATGAAGAACGTATTTGATAATATTAGTACTAACTGTACATTCATTATATACGTATTAGTTAGTTTAAATGCCTCTAAACACGTATATCCGTTTTTATTTTTAATTGATTTATAAATGACAAATTTATATACAATTTTCAGTGTGGAATGGAAACCAGGGGGTATCGACGGCGAACATCCCGAGCACGATATGTATCTGACCATATTCCAAGAGGCGGTAATGTCATTGATGCAAAGTATGATAAACACAAGTATAGAGCAGAAGCCCGAGCTAAACGCCAGGAACAAGACTATCCAGGAGGTTCTCAAAGAAGCGATAGTTCACATAACGCACTGCAAAGATTTGATCGATCTCACGCCACCAAACCCTCGTTTGGAGGCGGTTGACAAGATACGAAAATTTATGTCCACATCTGCCAAACACGGACCGATCATCGTGCATGGAAGCTTGGGCTCCGGTAAAACTTCAATAATCACTACCGTCTATCGGGAATGCGAAAAATGGTTCGATAAGAGACCTATGAGGATAGTGAGATTCTCGGGCGTCACGCCGAGAGCTTCGTATAATCTGGAACTATTGCGGATAATTTGCGAGCAGTTGACCTGTATACTTCAGCCAAACGGTCTTTGTGTCCCTTTGGACGCCTCATTCGACCCGTTGTATGTAAGCGATTGGTTTCAGACGCTGTTGAAACGATTTGAGGATGAATGTAAAACGTCAACGTTGGTGTTGTTCATTGATGATTTACATAGGTTGAATCCGTTGGACTCGGACATTGTTGCTGGGCTATCTTGGCTGCCAACGATACTACCGTCCAACGTGCACATTGTGTGTACGACACTGTACACACCTGATGAATTGAAAATGACCCCCATGCAAAAAGACCGTTTTAGAAATTCTGAATTTTATATAGAACTACCTGATTCCAACATAGGTAATAGTAGTAGAGAAAAACGAACATTAGTTAAAACAAACTAAAGTAATTTTTTTTTCAGAGACAATCAAACTAAATATTAACAATATGTTAGACAATTATGAACAACTCTACAGTTTAAAAGCCATATTAAGATTAGCATCATACATATCGGTATCTGAATTTGGCTTGACCGAAACCGAACTTCTTGAACTACTTATGCCCACGACTGGTGATTTTGGAGCTCCGTTATACTTAAAAGACGGACATTTTAATTTTTCCACATTTTGCGCAGTTAAAAAAACAATAAGTGAGAAAACAAACTATTTAATATTTACAAAAATATATTGAAACTAGTAATTTTTAATTTTTTTTTTAAGTGCCCCTCTTATTTGAAAAGTTTATGAGCGGCCGTATATTATTATGTTGGAGACACAAAATAACATACGATGTAGTTAGACAAAGGTACCTTACTTCAAAAATACATCAACGAACTTTACATACGGATATTGCAAATTTATTCTTCAGTGAATTTTCCAAAGACGAATCGGAATCAAAGACTGATGGTTGTAAGTAAAAGTCTATTACTAATTACTATCATTTAGCACTTTGTACAAATAATAAAACCTAAGCAAATATGACCTTGTATAAATCCATGCGTAAATATTATTATTTGAATTTAAAAATTGGTTTTTTCGTTTTAACTACAGTAAGTTTTGAATATAATTATGTATGGTTGTGGTACATTAGTGCCTATTTAAAGAGGCTCCTATAGCCCGGTTTTTTATTTTCTCTGTGTTTGTATTTATTTAATAATGTGTATTTTACAAAAAAAAAATTAAAATACATTATCTTACAATATCTAACAATGAATTATTATTTATTACAAATGACGATTAATTCACTTAATGCCTTCAATTTATACGGCCGAAAAATTATAACTGAGACATTGTAAATGTTCTAATACATTTAAAATATTACAGCAGTGAGTAAAGATGGAGAAACAATAATACATAATGATATGACGTACAGTTTGAGACATGTAGAAGAATCGTGGATACATCTGCTCAAAGCAGGTAATAAGTGTATATAGTAATAAAATAATATTATATACATTTTAGGTACTTATGTTTGATTTAATAATAAATACTAAAAATATATTTACAGGCGACAATATTAGACTCAAAGAGCTCACGCTATGCAATTTCGACTTTTTATTAGCAGCTGTACGAACTATATCTGTTAGCTATCTCCGTTCCATACTAGAGCACGCACGATGCAATGTATTAGACAGAGATATCGAATTGGTCTATTATACAGTACGGAAATCTAGTGATGTACTTACACGAGACACTTTACAACTTGGAGCACAAATTATAAGTTGGCTACGGCCTGTGGCAGGTACATTAAAATAACATATTTTCAATTTAACATTATATTCTAAAGTATTTTACACCGTTTTATAGATAGCAGCAAATTAATGCACAGAATCATTAGATGTTCGGTTTCGTGGTGCGATGGTTTTACAGATCCGTTATTAGTGCCACATACAAGTTGGCTGCAACCACCTCTACCTCTTCATATCAAATGTAATTTTATTTGCAAGGTAAATATATATGACAAAAAATACTTATCTTAATTTTGGTATGTAGGCGTCAACTGTGGTATACCAATTCGTTATATAGCCCCTACCCCCTCAGCACAACACGTAGTTGTCATACCAAAAGAAGGTGATGCTCAATTATGGCACACTATGGGCAATACGAAAGTTCATACTTTCCAAGGTCATCAGAAACCGATCCAATGTTTGAACATAAACAAAAATCCTCAATTATTAGTCACTGGCTCGGAAGATCGTAGTGTTTTAGTTTGGGATCTAAATACGTATGCGTTGGTGGCAAAATACACGTAAGTTGTTGATTTAATTATTATAATATTTATAATTTGAATCAATTAAATATTATTTATTAAAATATATACGTAATCGACTAATGTGGCACACATATTTTCATCTATTATCTATCTAATTATGTGTTTTTCTTTCTTTCTAGTGAACTAGAATCTTTAGTCTTAAGTCTTTGTGTAACGACTATGAACGATGGTGGCAACAAAGAACTTGGTGTGGTTTTGGGTTGTGAAAATAGTAATATTTTACTATTTACGTTAAAAGGTAAAATGATCAAAAAAATAGACTTTCACAAAGGATCCATTACTGCCGTTCAATTGACATCGCAAGATGTTCTAGTCACGGGTATGTTTTTAAAAAATAGTATTAATTTATGATTCGGTTAGGATCAGCCTTATCCATTTTTATGACACCATAAAAAAAATTTAGCTTAACCTTACAAAACTCATTACCACGCATTATTGAACTTGGTCGTCCACAGGCTCGTCGGATTGTATGGTGTGCCTCTGGGAAATGGATACACTCGATCTCCTTAACACCATTGTTTTGCCGGGACCCGTGCAAATGTTGGACATATCAATCGACTCAATGTTTTTGTTAGTACTTTGCGAAGGAAATCAACTTTGGTTGCACGCACTCGCCACGGGCACTCTCATACATATTCTGAAAGGTTATTGTTCCAAAGTCATGTCAATTGCGTTGGCTGAGGACTGTCAGCGGGCAGTCGTTGCTGGAGTCGACTCTAGAGTATACATCTATGACATACATTCCGGAGATTTAGATCTGGTTCCCATATCCACTTCACCTCATCACAAAGAAGTGATCGCTGTAAAAATCACTCAAAACGATGATTTTCTCGTTACCGCTGGTAAGAATTAATACGATTAAATATTAATATATTTATATTATGTAATTATGTTAATTGCAGGAAATGGAAAAATCGCTTATTGGAATTTTAGAAAAATGAGAAGTGCACAATCAATCAATAAACACCTATCGTCATTATCCAGAAAACCACACACTATGGCCATTACCTGTTTGGATATATCGCGTGATGGAACAATGGCAGTCACAGGTAATTTTAATTTTCTTCTTTTTATACCACACTTTCATATCCAAATTATTTAGATTAACCACCAATATCCTATATTACCTTCATTTAACCAGTTACTAGTTTTCTATCTTCTGCCAACACCAGTCATACTCGGATCATAAAATATTTGGCAATTATATCTATCATCCATTTAATCTTACATATTTTCTATTCTATACTCAAATCAATAGTTGTTCTAACTAATTATTAGTACTAATGTTCACATAATAAGTTCTTACTATAGATAATAAAGGAATAAAGAAGAAATTCTTATATTCTTTTTATATTTTTATCTTATATTTTCTGGTTTCTACGTATCCACCTAGACATTTTATTATTAGCTATACTCATTATTTATTTATCTTACTTCTCAATATAATATTTTTACATCCAACCTCTTTATATAATAATATCTAAAATATTTAAACCTATGAATCTCAATTTTAAGATATATTTTCTCTATTCTTTTTCTTAACAATTCTGTCTGTGATACTAGGTGGCCTGGATAGTTTGGTGAACGTTTGGCATTTAAACGTGGAGAGCTTAGAAAATGTTTATCAGCTAAACAACAATGAATTACATTCGACTATGCATGGTCACACAGCTGCCATAACTTGTCTAGCCATCGCTTCGAATGGATTATTTGCCGTATCAGGTTCAGAAGATAAGCTCGTATTGGTTTGGGGACTGACCGTAGGAAGCGCTGTTTTTACGTTTAGTGTAAGTCATTCTATCAAAACGACAATATTTATTTATTTACTGTATATTATTACTATAAAAATCGGTATATTATAACTTTACTTAAATTAGCCTAACTTAACTTAACCTCCAGGGTCATCAGTCAGCAATAACCGCAGTGGAAGTGACGTCGGACAGTGAAAAAGTCGTGTCCAGCGATAAGGCCGGCGTCATAGCGGTTTGGCTATCGGACAACGGAACACTGCTAAACTCGGTGATCTGCCCGGCCACGAACTTGTCGGTCACGAATAATATGAAATATCTGGTCAGCGGAGACGGACATTTCTCGTAAGATAAAATAATTAATTCTTATTATTATTACCACTGTCACTATCACTGTTATTGTTATTGTGATGTTTTCGTCTTATAGGTTACACATTTGGCCACTGGCCATAAAAAATGAAGGTGGACCGTGGACGGAAAAATGGCCTGTCAGTCATACAGAAGAAATTACTTGCTTTGTGATAACGTATGACTCGTTGCAAATAATCACCGGGTCCAAAGACATGTCTCTAAAGGTGTGGCAAATCAATGGTGGCAAACTGTCACAGGTAAGTTAAGCAAATATTGAAATATTATATATACTTTAAATCTAGTAGTTTATCCGAAAACCTTATATTGTAAGATATTAAGTCCACCTCAGAGACCGATTTTTTATAAATAAAGAATTACAATACCGTAAGTATTGAATGCATATTACAATGTTATAGAATTTACATATAGGGTGTAGTTAGGACGAGTAGTAACCTAACAAGAGGATAGATTACGTCACAGCAAAACAAAATATCAATTCGCTAATAGAAAGTAAACCTAAATATGGACCTGATAACTAAATAAGAAATGATAAAATATATACTATTTAATCACTTGTTCAGTGTTATTCTTACTTTATAATTGTGATAAAGAGTGTGATTTTATAGTGTGATATCACAAATAAAATGATAAAAGCTCATTTTATTATACATGAAAATCTGAGGATAATAATAATAAATCTAGTTGTCAGGGAAGGTTCATCCTTCTGTTTCATAATATTATGTTGTAATAACTCTGCTCCCACCTTGTCCCGTAGGTTTTGGTCGGTCACGAGAATCAAGTGACTTGCGTAGCTGTGGCCATTAGCGACAAGTCGATCGTCGTTTCTGGTTCGTGGGACGCTAACCTTATCATATGGGACATTCACACCGGTGACGACAGGCACCTGTTGACCGGACACTTGGGACACGTGACGTGCGTTAAACTTAGCGGTGATGGGTCGGTAGCTCTATCTGGTTCCGACGACAAGCGCATAATCGTGTGGGACACGAAACGTGGAGTCGCGCTAACGTCACTACAGTTTCACCTGCCCATATTGGGCCTTTCCATGTCCACGGACGTGACCAGGGTCGCGGTCCATCTGTACGAAAGCCAATATCTACCAATCACACAACTAATGAACACACCTGCGCAGTACGTCAAAGTCCCGGTGTTCATCAACCGAGGTAATCTGTGCTAAATATTACACTAATACTTTAATTATAATAATATTTCAACAACTATTTACTATGCTATGATTAATAATAAATAGTTGGTCTGATTGATTCGTTAGTTTTTTTATCGAAATAACAAAATATTATGATCATATTTAATATAAAAAAAATTGTTTTATAGTTTTTAATTTAGTTTTGTAGAAAAATGTAAAATTCACCCGTTGTAAACACTTAATTGGTACCTATAACAAAAGATATTTTGAATAATATGATAACGAACATTTTCGGTTATTTACATACTCATGTTAGTAGTCTTTTATTTTTTATGGGGGTTATTCGGACAGGTTGGACACCTTCCTAGTTAGGAAAGGCTGTAGCTCAACTTTTGTATTCTCAATTTTTAAGAATAATATTTCTCTAATTTTAAATAATTAATAGTAGAATGTAAAGGTATGTTCAAAAACCGCCACCTCCACACACTACACTAAATATGGGTGTATCCAGTCGCCGCCGGAAAGAACCTCACCACCACTAACCCAGCCAAAACACTTCATTGAAAAGAATTCGGGCGTATTTAAATAATATAATATATAAATACATTTAAAAAAAAATTTATGTGTTCTGGGTTAGAATCTATCCCTCACCCACTTAATCTACCAACTACCACCCCTCACCCACTCCCCTCATCGGCCACCGTAGAGGCAAAACTTCACCCACTCCTCCTACCCACCGCTGACCATCTCCCACTCCCCCTACCAACCGCCGCGCCATCACCCACATTTCTCCCAGCCGCCGCCCATCAACCCACCCACTCCCCTA
>CM023358.1:42595255-42618656 GCA_013282895.1 Eriosoma lanigerum
ACATTTCTCCCAGCCGCCGCCCATCAACCCACCCACTCCCCTACCCATCTCACTCACCATACTCCCCGCTACCACCTCACACACTCCCCTACCCACCACTGACCACTCACCACTCCCCCTACCAACCACCGTGCTCTCATCCACTCCCCCTACAAACCGCCACCCCTCACCCACGCCCCTCATCAGCCGCCGTAAAGGCGATACTTCACCCACTCTCCCCCATCATCCGTTGCATCCGCCACCGCCACCCCATCATCCACGCCCCTCATCAGCTGTCATACAAAATATAAAACATATTTATTTATTTAATACACACACTATCCAAAAAGTTATATTATAAAACAATACATCGTTACAATAATATTATCGACATTGTACAACATATTTTTTATAAATTATAAATATAAATATATAATTTTATTCAATACATATTGAATTATTAACCATAATGTTTTAAAGAAAAAAATTAATTGTAAGTATATAAACAATTTTTAACAATAGAATCAATGAAATAATTGCCGCTTCGCGTTTCATTGCGGAGTGTAAACAGTACTGCAATCTCGCCTTGATGGTGATTCCATGTACTTTGTAAGATTCGGAATCATTGTTTTCGTCAACAGCCTGAAAATTAATGATTATATATTAAAATATAATATAATAACAATATAAAAACAAAAATAATAATAAATAAATAAACAAAAGTATTATTAAATTACCAGCTGCGGTGATGAGCGTAGTCGATTATTTAGCTTCGGTGTTTCGAGTTGTGAAAAAGTCAGCGAACTCGACAGGCTGTTACGTAAAATCATTGGCGTTAATGTGCACTGTAATGGGGATAGAGACTTAATAAATTTGGCTGCTCCGGTGCTCTCATAGAATTTCTACAACATAACAATAATGAAAACAATTTATAATTTTTTATTTTATATTATTAACGTTTTTACCCTTGGTAGTGAATTACGAGAAGACACTAGACAGTAAGTGTAAGTTCACATATAAACCACTATATTAATATAATTATTATAATTGCCATGAAGAACCAATCTCCAGTGATAACCGGTTTCAATCATAGATACACAGTAACATTTTTATATAGGTCAATAGGTAATATTCATATTGTCTTAGCTCAAATATACACTTTTTAACGTCCTGCTTATAATCACAAACAATATTCATCTTAATCATTCATCATATTAATTTTTAAATTAAAATTTAATATTTACTAAAGCATTAACAATTTCTTGTCTTCACCCAAATCATAAGAACCCACGTTTTTATATACTGCTCCATTTACACATTTTTTTCAAATGTACAGATTTCTTAATTTTAAATTGTAAGTTATAATTTTTGTTTATTCATCTTTTTAAATTTTTCATATAAGATTTAGTATTCTAAATATAAAGTAAATTTTTTATCTCTACAAAAATCATAAAAACTTATTTACATACTGCTCCCCTTGCAAACTATATATATTTAAAATTGAGTACTACATATTAATAAATAATAACTGCTCTTCCTTTATTTATCCATACAAAATATAAGTATATTATTGTAAATAGGTATAAAGTAATTTTATTGTATCCAACAAAACCACATACACGTCATAATCATAGTACTTACTACTCCCCTTGCAATTTTTTTTCAAAATTTGAAGAACCTAAATATTAAAATAATGTAGAACATTGTAAATATAAAATTTTTTGTATCCACCCAAATCATTAACACCTATATTTATTTACTACTCTCCACGCAATTATTTTTTTTTTAATTTCTTGGTCCTAAATATTAAAATATAAATATTTCACTCCCCCCTTAATTTTGATATTTAATATAGAATATTTTTAATATAAATTAGATTTTTTGTATTTACCTAAATCATAAATACGTCATTATATTGATTTTGGTTTGACAAAATAGAACTTAATAAATTATGAGTTTGATTATGTATGTTTTCACAGCAGATAACCTTCACTCTATATGCGTTCCATAATTGCCAAGTCTTGTTCAGTTAAAAGATATGAATCATATGGATTTATATTTACCTGACTCTAATAAAAATGTAATTATAATTAGGGTTTAAAAAAATAAATAAAAATTCACTATTAAATCTGCTATAGCTTCTGGGCTATTAGATATATCGAAATCGTCGGGAGTATTTAATCATCATGATATGGGAAATTAAAGGATCACTTCCATCACTGTATGTAGGAGATATTAGGAGCCGAGTATTGTCCTATCGGTGTAGAATAATTAGGAATAGATTGTCGACCTATGGTTGAACTTCGTGATTTATTAATACCATAATACTCTAAAATCGGACTGAACAAGTCACCTGCAATTTAAAGATATGATAAAATTGATATAATAGTAGGATATTACAAGGATATAAAAGGATAGTAGTATATACCTATCCATATGGCTATACCTATAGGTATGATAGTATACTTAACAATTTTACCTATAGATAAATATATTAAATAAAACATTTTATAAAATTTAAAAATTAAATTATACCAGAATTTTTCGTTAGACTTAACGACTGATTAGGCGAAGAAAAAAAGCTATGAAAGTCTAGTGTACTTCTATTTTAACTCACAGCAGGTGAAATTACGTCAGGAACGTCTTGGTTTTGAAAAAATGATCCCTAAAATAATTTTAAAATTAAATGTCAAAATCAAATTCATACATGCTTAAAAATATTCTGAATAATAAAAAGTTAAGTGGGAATGTCGATTTTGGACATTACTCCTTCGTCCCTTCGGTCCTCGGAGAAATTAGTGATTTATTATACTTAAGATTTGAATGCAATGATACTGCATTAGAAAATACGATTCTGAGCGAAACTCAATATATTACAATATGCTATACTGATGATCCATTCCAAAATTTTAACACGTGTGTAAATTACGAATGTAAATATTTAAAATAAATTTCAATTTCCTACTATCTGAAACTTATTTAATTATCAAGAAATAAAATAATGAAACCGTAATTTTGCCGATTTTCAAAAACTCTTACTTTAAAAGCTTACGAAAAAAAATTGTCAGTCACGATTATCAAAATATTTTGTAAAATCATTAAATCGTATATGTCTAGGCTTCGATAGAATTTTCAAAACAATAAAAAAAAAATTCAGGAAATATTAAACATTATTGAAAAAAAGCCAAAATTCTATACCTAGTCAGAAAATCAATCAATCGTTTCTAAATTTTTTCTTGAAATGAAGTTCATCTAAGTAAATACTAAAAAAAATGTTCAAGACATCATGATTAAAACTCAATTATTTATCACGAAATTAAAAAATTTTAAATTTCAGAAATGTTATTTTGCCGATTATCCGCCATTTTTGAGTAGTTTTTCTTCTCCCGGGGAAAAGCTTTTGATAATTTGGAAAAATGAGCTAAATAAAGTACTAACTAGATGCAATTTGCTACCGAAAACATAACCTACTTGTGGTAATCGGACTATTATTTCTACCTGAAAAAGTGTCTTCATACATAAAAAAAAAAAACATCTTTGTAAAATCAATACATTCCTCGTTCCGCTTAGAATCTAAAAAAAATATTTAGATAATTTAATTAACTTACTCTTCTAAAAGTAGACATGATTGCAAACAAATTAATTAAATTTTAATGGATAACGATGAAAATAAATAAATAAGATAAAATAAGTAATTATGAAAATGTAATAAAAAATTTGCGACGAATTAATATTAAAACCGCGGAAACATAAAACCGACATTAAACCATCAACAGACAAGTCGAAGTCTCGACGACGAACTAAGTACCAAATGTAATTCTTCGCCGACTGAGAACTACTCGAACTCAGATTTTCTGCGCATCATTTCTGCTCGTGTTCATTGTCATCCGTTTTGGTTGGTCAATGTAATCGCGTAAAAACCAATCAAATGACATCAGAATAAAACAATCCCACCCAACTATTACATAATTTAATTTATGTTCATTTAATACTTTAATTGTCTAAAAAAAATCGTACTATCGACTTTAGTATTTTTTCTAAAACTCTATACCTAAATGTTGGGATTTCCCATTATAGTTATTTATAAATTGAATTATTATTTTACCTTTTACTACTGTTGTTTTAATGGCTATATGCTTCAATGCATATATCATATACAAAATATAAATTGCATAAATTTAAATACAAATAATACCTAATATGATTAATAAATGGCGGGAATGAACAATCCGCGTCAACTGTTTTATCAATATCGATAAGGTATATTTTATAATTGATTCCCAAACGGTATATCACTATAATTATCGAACTGTAGAGTAAACTATAGGATTGATAATATTATTATCATTCAATGTTAGACAGAAAAAATAACTACAGGCTTATAAATTATAATTATCTTTATTAAAAAAATCATACATATTAGATATTATTGTTATTGAT
Organism: Eriosoma lanigerum; assembly: GCA_013282895.1. Classification (NCBI taxonomy): domain Eukaryota; kingdom Metazoa; phylum Arthropoda; class Insecta; order Hemiptera; family Aphididae; genus Eriosoma; species Eriosoma lanigerum. Next base: position 42,599,675 of record CM023358.1, read on the forward strand.
ATTATTTTTAATACAAAAATTTTATAAAATGTACATTGCGTATAATGTTTATCTTTATGAAAAATACAACATGGTAGATTATCTTCACACAATTCAGCCTGACGAGGACAATCCTCGTTATTCTCTTATAACACCTTGATTCTCACAAATTACGTCATCCATTATAAATACAGAGTTTGGTAATACTTTTTGAATGTAATGTAAATAATTGAATAAATAGAAAAAAATTTTTTTATAAATAATTGTATATTTATTGCATAAAACCAATTTTTAAAAAAGTTTTTAACAAAATTATGTAAATAGTTTCCTTTTTGCTTCCCACCGTATTGATTGTATAGGAAAATCTTCCTCCGAGTAATTAATTGGTAATTGTTGCATATAGTAGTATGATGGTCCGTGATTTTGATCAACAGCCTAAAATTAAATGAAACATTAAATCAAATCACAAAATTCGTAAAAATAATTAAATTACCTTCGTTTTTGGTTTTTTTGGTGCGTTAATCAGAAATTCGGATAGCTGGGGCGATAGCGGTGTTGAATAAAATCCTCCATAAGTTACATCAGATAACTAAAAATAAAATATTAAATTTGTTTATTTTAATTTATAGTGGTAAATATTAATTCTTACTTGAGAATTAACCATAAACATTCAGCATTGCACAATCTCCTCCGCAGCAAATAATAATAATTCCCGAATGAAATTAGGTTCGGTTGCCTCAATGTTTTGATAATTTAAATCAAAGTGGTTAACTTTTTTTATTTCAGAAATAATTTCTGCTGAAATTTTAACGTTTCTGTTTGTGAAAAAGAATGCTGCTAACTGTTTTATTTGATTCAAACTGCTGGTCGTGATTTTTCATTTTTTCTGTGAATTGCATCGAGTATACAAATTTTTAAATTTTGTAAAGCAAACAAATCTTCTCGGTTGAGTAATATTCGACATCCTTTAATAGTTTTTGATTCGATCACAGCCATATTCTCTCCGCGATACAACATTTTTGAAACACAAATTTCATCGTCTTCCATAAATACTCGAATATTTGATTTATCTGGAGTGTCAAGTATGATCGATAAAATATTCCCCATGAAATTATATATTCGTTTTAAAAATTCAGGAGATATAACTACATGTCTTGATGGTGTTATTATATGTACCTTGGCATTAAAGTCTTCGCCTGGAGCTAATCCTACCACAACAAATTTTCGTGATACGAAATCCAAATAGAACGATGTTGCATCTATCAAATCCTTTGGTGGTGCCAGTGGAATGTATTTGAATGGCTGCTTTTCCTTGTATAGTTACATGTTGTCTAGAAGAGTTCCGACCATGATATAAAATAAGTAAACTGATGTAAAATAACTAAACTGATGTCAAATTTAATAATTCACACTAGACGGCTATACACATACTAATCGCTGTTTGGGTATGAGTCTCATGACTATAAGATTTTATTAATAATGTCCTTGGAATTTAAGAGGGGATTTTCTACTAATATAGATATAGTGGGGGTATTCTCTGTACGAAGTAACCCGACAGGAATGAAACATCTGGCGATTACTATTGTTATAGATTTAAAAGGAATTCAGCAGGTCTGAAACATCTGGCGATTACTATTGTTATAAATATTAAAGGAATTCAGCAAGACTGAAAAATCGGCGATTACAAAGAAAGTAGGCAGAAATCAAGCATGCTCGTATTAATAGCATTCCTTCTATGGTTATAAATATATTTAAGTCATATGAAAAGTAACATCTGGCTATCATTATGTTATAAATATATTTTTAATATGGTGGGTGGTATCGGCAACCAGCGGCGGATAGGTTAAAAATTTCGGCCCGGGAATTTTTTGTAAAGTCGACCCATGTGTATTTTTTTTATTTGACATAATATTGTGTATATTGATGAATTATTGTATTATAAATAATACAATAATTATGATACTTTAACTTTTTAGTTTAATATTAATACTTACTTATTATTTACTAATTTTTTATAAAATATTTTCATGTTTGATAATAGGATATAATGATTTAAATAAATGGTAATAAAAGCTTGTAAAAAACAACACGTATTAAACGTTAATAATAATAATATGAACAGTTTTAAAATACAAGCATTATACTAATATTATATTAGATTATACACCATCAGTGGTGGCGACATGGGGGTTGCTTTGAAGTATCTTCTTCATAATAAAAAGGGGTAGGTAGATGGTTAGGTTTGGTCATTATTTGACAAAACTATGACTCAAAATTAATTACATTTTTTATTTGTAATTAGTATTTAATATCATATAAGTAGCTAATCTCTTGAATTGATGAGGAAAATAACTTTGTTTAATTGAGTTATTATTTCGAAAAATTTTGGTGAAAATTTGTTTTTAGAATAGTCAGGACAACAATATTACTGCTATAGCTATATTCAGTGGCGGCACCAGAATTTTTTGTCCAGAAGGACCCGGCTGGGGCCACTGATTTGGAGGGATTGCCAGTGGCGTAACAAAAATCGCTAACAAAGTAACAACGATACTTTGAAATCATACAGAGTGGGCCTGCCAGGGGCTGGAAGATTTTAGGGAGGGCCGCGGCCCATCCTGGACCACTACTGGCGCCGGCTATATTATGTATAACATAAAATATATTTCATTCTGTGATAGGCTGTTGCTGTAACCGACCAAAGTAGAAAATAATTGTTATTCGATTAAATGTTCTAACCACACTTCATACTAATTATATTTACGTAATACTTATTAATTACGCAAATGAATATCGGCTCAAAATTATAACATATTATTCGACCCACCGAGACTTCTCTCGGTGTCCCGGTTGCCCAATCCGCCGCTATTGGCAACACTCGGTTAAACTCGGTAATACTCGGAGACAATTTATAATTATACTTATACAATTATGAGGGTTTGAATTTATATATAAATATTTTTGAACATATATTACTATATCTTATCCACTGATTTAAAAATAAATTATAGTATATATATATATATTATATTGTTATTGTTATAAGCAATGGTATAAGAGTAAAACGCATGCTCGAAACATGTATATCTATAGTTGGATTCTAATCCTGCAGAACACAATTATATATTTTTTTTTAATATTATATTGATGGCGGGAAATATAATAACATATGATAAAGGTTATTACGTAACTTAATAATATAATTTTTATGCATAATCATATTTAATATTAATAATGAAACGGTATCATTTATATTAACTGAAATAAACAATAAGTAATATATTTAAAGTGTTTTTAAATATTTAAGCGGCCGCCCGCATTCTTTTCGGTGGAGGTGGTGGCAGAGTGACCCCGTGTGGAGTGTGTGGAGGTGGCAGTTTATAAACAGACCTTTACATCCTTCTATTAATTAATAAATTTAAAACACAGTACAACTTCTCTAAGAAAAATAAAATGTCGGGGGGGTTGTACCCTTAACCCACAGGTTACGGCCTTATTAGGCGAGATATTCCAAGTTTCACAGTCAATTCTCCAGCTAATTAAAAAAAAATGTAACAAACTATAATAAAAGCAATATTTAACCCATAACTTCAAACTAATACATTTTACTTCAAAAGTCTATTGAGTAAGTCTTCAAAAAGTCTTCAATAAACATTAATAGGTAATAAAAAAAAAAACATTTGAGCTATAAAATAATAATAAACTTGCTTTTAAATGAGTTTATTTCGGATCGTTTTAATAATATTACTGTTAAGTGTTTCTACACGAATAATACTTATAGATAAAATGATACATTTTACCTGGAAAATTGGATCACGTTTGGGTAGGTACACACAATTTATGCATACACAAACGTAAAATATTTTATGGTAATGCACACTATATTATATACATTTTCCCTTTTCCGTCCTTTTGCCATATTTTAAAAGTAAATGCATTATTATTTATTTTATATAACTTTATTAGAGGAACGATAACCAAAATGTTTTTAGTGAAGTATTAATATGATTTATTATTAATTTTATTCATTCCAACACAATCGATATACATGGTAAAATTTCTGTTTTCCCACATTTTTCGGTAAAAAATTTCATGAAAATGCATAAAAAAAAAAATAATTCCTTAAAATGGTATTTAGATAATTAAATAGGTACATTATACGATTAAATATTATATTTTCTATATTTTAAATAATTGTTCTAACTTTTAAGGTACATATATTTTCATAGTACCTATATGATTTTTATTAAATTATTTAATAAACCTAAATAAATCAAACGTATCAAACAATTATTTCTATTATAAATATTATTTTAACTAGCAATTTTTATTAGGTACATTTAGATTTATAATATCGACAACTTAATAAGTTAGTAATATTACAATAACGTTCATTGTTTAATCAAAACGTATTCTTGTAAAAGCTCACGAAATCGTTTCGTATTAATTACAATTTATAGTACATATTAGTAGGTACCTCTGTAGGTTAGGTACCTATTATAAATTTGTTTCTATAATATTTCTAATATTATTTAATTTAATATTATTTCTAATAAGTTTGTTTAATTTCTACAAATTAATATTATTTTCCTGCATATTACAATTAATTTTTTTAAATTTTAAATAACAAATTACTATAATTATTTCATTATTAATAATATACTTAATTATTTACGTTTGTCACTTTTAGATTCTGAGCGAAGCGAAGAATATATTGGTTTTACAAAGATGTTTTTATTTTTTTTTATGTATGAAGACACTTTTCCTGGTAGAAATAATGGTCTGATTACCACAAGTAGGGTATGCTTTTGGTAGCAAATCGTGTCTAGTTGGTACTTTATTTAGATTATTTTTCGAATTTCTCAAAAGTTTTTCCTTGGGAGGAGAAAAATCACTAAAAAATGGCGGAAAATTACGGTTTCTGTTGTTTTAAATTTTTTAATTTCGTGATAACTAATTGAGTTTTGATTGTAGGACTTGAAAATTTTTTTGAGTATTAACATAAGTAGTATACAACATACAAGTAAAATAATATTTTGGAATAAATTATTAGTATAGTATATTGTATAATATATTGAGTTTCGCTCAGAATCGTATTTCTAATGCAATATCATTTCATTCAAATCTTAAGTATAATAAACTACTATTTTCTACGAAGACCGAAGGGACGAAGGAGGAATGTCCACAATCGACATTCCCACTTTTTAAATAAGTTTTTTTATTTCAATGAGACAATATTACGAACCAGTGGCGTGGCGAACTATACTTTAATACATGGAGTAGATATTTATTTTTACCCACCCACCCCAACTTTTAATCATCAATAGGTACATACATAATAATTCACTCGCAACAAAAGTTTATAATAATATATTATGTTATAAGATTATAAACAAATTATTAGACTTACAAGTTACAACATTGTTAATAAAACGTTTTTGTTTTGATTATATTAATACTATTTATTTGATCTAATCTATATTACATTCATACCACCTAGTATCTACACACCAAAACTTTAAAGTAACAACTGGATCTTAAAAAAGTTTTCACTACGCCACTGTTACGAATAGGTACTTTGTTTTAGGTAAATCAAATTATTATGTTATTTACTTTCATCCCTATGGATTTTTTATTTATTGAGGGGTACCCCTCTTCCGACCCATCATACATTCATATTTAATATTCATAATTCGTTCGCGTTATTGTTACTGTAAACATTTTTCGGAATTTCATACGAAATGTATACGGGATAAAAAAAAGATTTTTTTTTTCTAATGATTATCAATTCTACCAATTGGTATGAATATTTAACAAAATTACGCCACCGCCCTAGTGTAAATATTAAAAATATAATAGTACATAATTAATGAGATACGATCTCGATGAAATGATATTAATTTTTAATTTCAATTCATATTATATAGAACATAGATCGTTGGCGGCCAAGAAACCTATGAGGAGGATGTTGATCAAGGAGTACTCGCTGGACTCGTACACGTGGCAGAGGAAATACGCGCACTTGACTTCGTCGATAACGCGGGCGGCCGTTGACGAGAAGTTACGTAGGTTTTCCGTTTCGGCCAGCATGGAGGAAATATCGAAACAAGCGAACAACAATGAGAACATGGGATCGCAGGTATGATAATTATAGATAAAACTATAAAAACTATGAAAAAAAGAAATTACTATAAAATATATTTCATGGTAAAAAATTGTTTACTATAAAAAAAATAATTGATAGCAGTTGTTCCGAGGTCGTTTATATGATATTACTGATTACGTGTATTACAGAACCTCGGACCCGAACAGGCAGCATTGGCGCAATCGCAACATTTTGACCAATTGATCGCCGAATGGAACAATAAGCGGTCGCCATCAAAATCGACGAGCCGACAGAACGTGGTAATTACATTTGTACTTTCAAAATTATTTATATGTCGAAATACTGTTTTTTTATCTCAAAATAGATTAGATTTTAATATTAAAATGCGTTGTTTTATCCGTTTGAAAGAAAAAAAAAATATAGATATTATATTTTATCTATATATATAATATCAGAGTGCAAATATTGACAAATAGGGAAAAGAACAATTAAAAATGTATTTCATAAATGTATAATATTATATAATATATCTAGCCATCTAGGGTGTACAATTATAATGTTGCATATAGATATAATTATTAATATAATATTATACCCATTATCTGAATTTTTTTTCATATTTAGCGTAGTTATTTTTTACCGTATGGATTTTCAATCCTAAAACTATAAATATTAATTGAAAATCAATTATAGTATTTTTTATAACCCAATTATCGTCAATCAACTGATTAATATTTTTTTTTTTTTTACATAAAATGCATTTTGATACTATTACTTTCTTGAAACTCGTTTAATTTGTATTGAATTATTTTAGAAATTATTCATAACTTTACTAATAATAATATTACTTTATTATTTAGTTAATATTTTAATAGTATATATATATATATTACCAGAGATACAATTTTGGGGGAGCAGGGCGGGCTATGGTTTCCCTATTTTTTTTTTTACGTATTTTATCACACCGATACAAAATATGTAAACGCCACCTTCATAACTTACAATCACATGGACTTATTGTACTTTTGTATATTTGTACCATTTTGTCGTTTGTATTTTGTATCTTTACGGTTTGTTATGTAGTGAATTATAATATATGTTTAATAAAAATATAACTAAACAATTTTGTAAATTCCTAAATAATGCACCGCAAATGAAGTCGTCAGTTACTAACATAATTTTAATATCAAACAAACTTTGCCTACTTCAATTTTCGCTCCTCCTAATAAAAATACTGAAATAGCGACAATGACGACCCTGGATATTGCCAAATTAATTTAATTACAAATACATATACATCGTGTTGGTATACTTACTTTATTATTTATTTCCTGTAGCCCTATAGGTTCGTCTTATGCCATATACTTCATATGTATACTCAGTATACTGAGTGATTCCAAATTATACAATATTTAAATTGTTTTTCTTGTTTATTAAGAATAATAATCGCCTCGCATTTACTTTATGCGTCCAATTATAACGGAGAATATGGAATATTTTTGCATTTGAATTTAATTTAAATAATTATCAAGTATCGAATATAAAAATTAGAACATTTTCTATTTTTGAATGGTACTTATTATAAAATTTCATATTATAATAATGAAAATATAGCTTAGTTACCTAGTTTTATATTTGAAAAACTTAAAACGTTAATTTCTACGTAACTTCTATACTTTTACTATATTTTCCGAGACTAAATTACCTAAAATGTGTATAGATATAATATTTGAGTATTTTAATGTCATTTTAACAAAAATATCTGAAACAGTTTTTTGCATTATAAATTTATAATATAATGTAAACATAATTATAAATCCATTATAATCTCAATTATTCATTAATAAATGGTGAGAAAGTTTTAATACTTTTAATTTTTTTCTTTTTTTACGAAAGATTAGAATTTTTATACATTTTTTATATTGTGTTTCAGTTTTTGTCGAAACAGAACTCGAGGTCAAGCAGACAACATTCGGCTGACGACGAGAGTCATGCTAGTGATGGTTAGTATACAACACACATGCATACATACATAAAAAGGCTAATGTAATTAATTTTTAATGCAGTTTTTTCAGAAATCTTATAAGGACCTAATCTAGTTTCTTGATTATTTCGGAGATAGGAGAAGATTTTATCTTTAAAATTGATGTTTTTCTACGTTAATTTTGGTCTCTACTATTTTTTGTACTTTGATATTTATATACAATACAATTCGATAATTGCAACTCATTTTTCTTAGTAAGGCAATGGCAAACGAAACGTGCTACTTTCCGTAATGGACGTTTATATATATTTTATTCTATACGATTGTACATATATAATATTATGTCGTGCACAAGATATTATTATTAATAAATATGACGATAATAGTCGACCGGAAGCACAAAACACGTGACTTGTTTTTATGATATTCGATCCCTTCACGACCGTTCAACACCGTCATGTGCAGTGACCACGACTCCATATGTTACAGATTAACATGAAAACAGACGTATATCTCACTCTTGGCTCGGATGAAATCTCCCAAGGAAATTCCACATTGCTGCATTCTGTTTTTTTTCTTAACGAGTATGTTAGAGCACTATTTGTTGTCTCTGTCTGTCTAAACGAGCAGTACGTATAACTAAACAATTATAGTAAAACGCAGAACAAAAATAGTGATATTTTGGATAAATTTAAAGTGTCTAAACGCTTATTATTATTACCATATTTAAAGGCAAATATTATTTTAAATTATATTTTTGCCAGTTTAAAACATATTAAAAATGTAACGGCGGTTTGACTATTGATTTCTAAAAACTGTAAGAAACTATTTTATAAAATTGATTAAACAAACTATCAAAAATATTCTTCTCTTTTAATTTTATGAGAAGCTTTTAAGTTCTACTTTTACCCTTAACTCCAAAATTTGTATGCTGTGTATGGTCGTTATGTACCATTCACACGTTTTTGTGAAAATCGTGAATTGATATCCTTTTAACCTAACCACTCTAAAAAATACAGTTTAACATACTCTATTCCATTTAAAAAAGTCCCGCTGTCTAACGAAAATTGGTCGGTTTAGCGAATCTCCACACCGCACCCTTTTTTTTTTATTGACGTATAAAAACATTTTTTAGGGTAGAAAAATAGTCCGATTACCACGAATAGGGGGTATGCTATCGGTAGCAAATTGCGTCTAGTTGGTACTTTATTTAGCTCATTTTTCAATCTTCTCAAAAGTTTTTCCTTGGGAGAAGAAAAACTACCAAAATATGGCTGAAAATCGGCAAAATTACCATTTTCGTTATTTAAAATATTTTTATTTCGTAATAACTAATTGAGTTTTTTATAAGCTTCTAAAATTTTAATACTTAGTAGACTTGAATATAACTTTTTTTCTTGTCTGAAGACACTTTTTCGAGTAGAAATAATGGTTCGATTACTACGAGTAGGGTATGATTTCGGTAGAAAATTGTATCTAGTTGATACTTTATTTAGCTCAATTTTCAACTTTCTCAAAAGTTTTTCCCTGAGAAAAGAAAAACTTTCAAAATATGACAGATAAAAGTCAAAATTCACAAAATCGTAATTTTGACGAAATTTATTTTAGATTTTTCATGATTTTGAACGTAGTTTATAGGTACTTAAATTTTCTTTAAGTTTTCTCATAGATAGTTTACGTCCATGTGGTGAACTTTTGGAACAATTTATCAGTATAATATAATATTGTATTATATTGAGTCTCGCTCAGAATCACATTTTTTAATGCAATATCATTGCATTCAAATATTAATTATAATAAACCACTAACTTTTCTGTGGACCGAAGAGGCGAAGGATTGCCTGGAATTGACCATCCCATTTTTTTTATCTTGAAAGAAAGACAATGAGAGGAAGAAAAAGAAAACTTTGAATACAAAAAATTAAAAACCAATTTTTCAAAGTATGTTCATCATAGTGATACATTTAGATTACAATTAATCTGCATAGGAGTTATTATTAATTAATATTCTGATTAGGTAAATGTTACATATTAATGTGATACGTTCATGACTAATATTTTTCTTATTATTATTCTGACATTAAATATAAAATAAAATAAATTTATTTATTGAAAATTATTTGTTTCAGATTACATATGATGAACCAACATTTATCACACATTTGCCGATCACGCCCTAGACAAATCCTACTTTATTCACCATTATTGCAACCTTATTGTGATCAAACATTCAATCATTCTTCTTATTAGTATTATTAATGTTAATATTACGGAAACCTAATTTTAAGTCTGTGCAATAAGTACCTTATTATTATAATATTAAGTATAAAACATGGTATAGCTATTGTTGACCATTTTACCCTAGTCATTTCAAAACTGTAGTCTAGTCTAAGATTGTTAGATCAAGTAAAATATTATGAGCACAACAAAAGTAGATGACTAAATTATTATTAATTATAAAAAAAACATCATACATTCAATACTATGCAACCATATAATGTTTATATTATAACGGACCAGATTTATTATACTTAATACTTTCATAAAAAAACATAATATTGCGTTTAATCAACAATCATTGGATTATATTTTAACAGACTATTTCTTGGTAATGACACTAGTAATATAAATTATAATTGATTCTTGCGAGGAAAATAACAGATCATCTGTGCTCAGTTTGTGTATTTGTTTTGATGACTGTGTGTTGCGTCTGATTAAATTAATATTTGGGTACCTTATGTTAAAATATAAGCCAACTTAAATTATAGACGTTTTAAAATAACTATCAAGAATAATATTATTCCATTCATTGTTTATCTTTTATCTAATATTTTAGATTAAATCATGTTTCTATGATAGATATTTATAATTTATTTAAATGTTGGAACTTTTAAAACTTCTGTTTTTAGTTTATGTTGTGTATTGTAAATTAGTTTACTTTTAATATTATTGTTAAGTTAATATAAAAAATAATAATAACAATAAAATAAACTTCAAATGTACACAAATTTATTATTGTATTACTTTAATATTACATTAATATAACTAATAAAATACCTCTAAATATATTATTTACAATAATTATCCAACAGTTATTGTTATTTTATCTTTGGAAAGGCATATAATCCAAGCCAGTATTGAATTGTACTTTCTTCTTTGCTTCTCTTTCACGCTTCCGCTTACCAATAGCAATCATCTCTTTTACTTCAGCTCTAAAAAAAAAATTATAATTATAATTGTTTTATTTTAAATGTAGACTTTATAATTGTAAGTATCGTGTGTTTTACTATTAACCTGTAAGCTGGTGGTTTAAGTTCATTGTGAAGCGTACAAGCTGGTTGAGGAGTATTTTCAGGAACTCTGAATATTGTACGTTTGATTATGTCAATGTCCCTTGATAAATAGTTATTAAACGGATCTAGGGCTGAGCTTGGTACATCAAACTCCACAATAAAATAATTAGCCTTTTTATGTATTGCATCATGTGAATTCATCTTCCAGGGGGTATCATTTATTCCTAAATTATCAATGCGCCGTATAAAACCACCAGATTCAAAGATTTTACTAGCTGTTCGTTTTAAACAGTGTGTTATTTGAGACTGAAACAGTAGACATATTTTACATATTAGTACACTATTATACTATAGAATATATAATATAATAAATTTATTTCATTATTTTATAATTATTAATACTGTATATAATGACAAATAAGCATAAGGTACTAAGATACACGTACAAATATCCATTTAATAATAAGGCATAACAATAATCAACTTTATTGATTACTTAATTCACAAAATTAAAGTTAAACCATTTTTATTTTCGAAAGAAAAATTTATACACATGACACTCTGTGTATTATTTATTTTTTCAAATGTAATCATAATTGATTTAATTTAAAATAAGTTATACTAATGAAATCAGCAACCAATTGTTGGCAATAAAATATACAGTGTGTAAATGTTAATTAAATAAAAAAAAAATTCTAACCAGTAAGAAAACATTTTCATTAGTAAGCCAATTTGTTAGTATTAATATGTAAATATGATGTCCTGAATCTGCTAGTATGAGTTTAATCTCTTTTAAGCTTTCAGCTTAGAGTAATAAGATTAAAATAAATCAAACTGAAGTATACAATTTCATGTAATACAACCTAATATGAATAATAAATTTTAAAATATACCTATAATCTTTTTCTTTTTCACCTTACCTCCTAACTATATGAGGTCGACCACCCTAGTCTTACACCTCCATGGATATATTTTATATATAAAATATATCCATAACACAATACTACATAATATGCAAAAACTAATTTCTGTTTAAATAGAAACTTTAAGTAAAGGTTAGACATATACAACATATAGTCTAAGTCATAATAATAATAATAATGATATCACAATCATAAATAATATGTTTTATCAAACAAAATTGGTAACAGTGAATAGAGGATAAATTAAAAAAAAAAACAATACATGGATTTACAATTTTTCAATATATTATTAAATATGTAGATTAGTCAAGACTAGAATAATATATACTTGATAATAATAAATATATACATATAAAAAGATAAAATTTGGATTTTCCTAAAATTTTTAAGAAAAAAAGTTTAATTGAAAATAACATTTAGTTAGAAATTATATTTGAAATTAAATAAACTAAATTAAAATGATATTGAATATTTTGATTATATGATTATATGACTGTTTTAGTTTTAAACTGAATGGATTTTAGTTTTTTATTTTCGTCTTTTAAACATTTTACCTTGGGTTAAAACTTAAAATATTTTAATTTATTATTTGTGAATTCAGTTCCATTTTTAAAAAGGTGATTGATATTCAATCGAATAAAGAACAATTTTGGAATTTTGTTTTTAATTCATAAACTTTAATTATAATAAATAATATTATGTAATAAATATTAATACTTGATAATAAATTATTTAGTAACTTAATTTTAAATAAACAAGATGATATATTCGGTATATCATTAATTAAAAAAAAAAAATTATGTGAGTGATGCTAAGTTATATATAAAAGGTTGTGTTAATGTTATTTGATATTATATTTCTCTAATATTTATTTCACATTTTTACAGATATAATATAAATAAATACTAATAGGTATCTAATATTTAGAAGTACGGTGGATATACTGAAAGAAAATGTATTATACTATTTACCTTTGGCAGCACTTTGAACAGCAAACATAATTCGTAGCTGGGCATTATGGCAACTAGTAAAACGCGAAATTTTAAACTTGAATTAATGTAATATTTTACTTAAAAATCTGAAACAAAACACATTTTTATGTATACTGTACAGAAATGAAGAATATTCTCAAGTTCACAACTACAGTAGCAGTTACTAGCTTATCGCGTAATTGATAATACGATTGATAACCGAGATTCGGACCTGACTTCAGATGATCAAAAATAAAGTGGACAATTAAAAAAAAAAAAAAAACGGAAAACATTAAAAATTGAAATGCAATAAAAAAAAACATTACGATCGAAAAATAATTCTCGATTACTTTATTAAAATAATTAAGAAAATTATATTATAATAAAACAGAGGTACAATTGGGTATCGACTGAATATTGCGAGGTCGTGGCCAATTTCGATTATTTGAAATTCCTGTGCAGGCCTGCATCCGTTATTTAAATATTTTAAATTTATAATTGTATTGCTCGAACTTTGGTATATTGTAAATACGTGTGTTTTAATAACAATACGTTAAAATAACATTATATTTAAATTTGAAAAACACATTAAATATAAATTTAATTTAAAATTATATACCGTCGTAAGATGGAACATCGAGAGGCACAACATAAAATATTATGCTCTCGCCGTTAAGGAATTCGTATTGTGTACAAACATTTAGTTATTTTGGTAACCACTGGACAACCAATTGTTTTCGTTTGTCTGTGGAATTTGTGTATAATGTATAATATGTCAATATGATGTGTGCGTTCGTGTTTATGTGTGTGTGTGTGTGTGTGTATGCACGTAAATAAAACAATTCTCTATACTCAATAGCGATAATTAAAACATTCTGCTAGAAGCAACTGAGCATGTTGACAAAAAAAAAAATTATTATTTTCATTTTTATAATATTTTCTCTTTCGGTCATTCATATCCGCCGTGTCGTCGCCGCCCATTAGCCTGTATAGTAAATAGCTGCAAAAACGAAGAGTTTTCCTACTAAAGTCGTCTGATAAGCTATCTTCGTGTCTCATCGCCAACGGACGAAACGTCGCTCGGAAATATTACCAATTTATTACGTGCCATATCGCCACGACGAAGAAGCGAATCGGATATTAAGATATTTGGACTCATTGTCATCGTCTTCGCTGTTAACAGTCGTGCGCACGCAGCGTACGGATTTGGTGTCCCGTCGCGATAACGGTGGGTAGGCGGTGACGGGTGTGTGTATGTGGTTTCGTAAAAATATAAATATAAAAAATATAAAACTGATTTCCAAAAATAGCTGCAGTTTTTTTTTCATATGAGGCTGTCATCTGCCTTCACCTTTCTTCTTACCGTTAGCGCCGGTAATTGTGGTGGTAGCCTGCCTACCCTGTTGTAGGTACCTACTACTATACAGTAGCAACAGCGATTGTATGTGAGACCAACGACATGAAGGAACTTAATAGAACGGCATCTACCAAAAAGAAACCGATTGACTCTTCGAATGGTATGATTAGAAAGGTATCGTCGCTATTCAATCTGGATGCTCAGATGAACGGCAACGCAAAGCCAGAATGGATTACCGACGAGATCACGTTGGAGAGAGGAGACTCTGGACTAGGCTTCAGCATTGCCGGTATGTTCTGCTCTCTTTCTATAAATATTAATCCATTAAGTTTTATATGTTATATATAATGAATTAAAGACATATTATTTGTAACTTGATTGATTAAAAATGTTATTCCGTTTTTTCCGTGTACCTTTTAGGTGGTACTGACAATCCACAAACTGATGATGATACATCAATATTTATCACAAAAATAATTCCTGGTGGAACAGCCTACCGAGATGGACGACTGTGTGTAAATGATATCATTACCAAAGTCAATGACATACCTGTTGTTGGTGTACCTCATTCAACTGCAGTAGATGCACTTAAACGAGCAGGGCACACTGTTACTTTATATGTAAAACGCAAAAAAAATATATTACCCATAGGACCAAATGTTTTAGAAATAGAACTTAGTAAAGGCACCAAGGTAAATGTTATCTAATATAATATTATTAAATATTGTAATAAATCTATGCATGTTTATTACTTTCTAGTAATTTAATTTTAGAATGGGATTTAAAATAATACTTACATCAGTTATTTTCTTATATACCTAAAATTATTGTACTACCATCTTTTAAACTTGAACACAATCATGTATAATAATTTATGTCTAAATATCTATATATATATATATATACAAAGTTAAATAATAATTTTTCTTAAATTTATTATTTTTAATATATACAACATAATATTACTTTATAATATGTAATATATCTGTAATTCTAATTAAAAATGTTTTTTGTGTCTTGGTTAGCATTAGAAATTACTAATTGTTTAATAATATTATGTAGATTTCATTCTAATTTTCTGATTATTAGTTTGTATACATTATTTAATCCATCTATATTTAATTTTTTTTTTTAATCCTTAATAACTAATAATAATAAGGATTTATTCTAATATCATTCCATTATGTTATTAAAATAAAATAATTGATAATTATTAATTATAATTATTATAATTACGCATGTATTTGTCATACTATTGAATATTATTTTAATATAAAATGGAAAAATCAAACAGAATATTTATATTTAATTATCCAAAACAAACACTATATAACCTAACTTAACAAATTTAACATTGACTTAAAAATATTATTTATATTTTTAATTTTATTTTATTTATCACTAAATTACCTTTCTTGATATTACATTAAATTTATAAATTTATAAAGTAGTATAATTTAAATGGAACAACATTTTTTTTTTTTTAATTTTGACTATTTTTTCCAAGCTCTAACTATGGTTCTAAATATATGAAAAATTATATCATATAATATATTAAATTAATAACATTCTGAATATGTTATTATGTTATGTTTTTGATCTGTGATTTTATTATTCCAGCAATATTGTTAATTATTATATTTTTTCAGGGACTAGGATTCAGTATTGCAGGTGGTATTGGCAATCAACATATACCTGGTGATAACGGAATCTATGTAACTAAAGTAATGGATGGAGGTGCTGCACAAGTAGATGGTAGAATAAAGGTTGGAGATAAATTAATTGCCGTAAAAAATACTCTGCTTGGTGATCGTAATTTAGAAAATGTAACGCATGAAGAAGCTGTACGAACATTAAAAAATACCCGTGAAAGAGTTTTATTGGTTATTGGCAAAACAGAATCAATTACATACACTGATTCTGCTCCACTACCTATTATAGATACTATTCCAAGTTCATATTCTACAGATACATTGAATACTGTAAAAAGTTATGAAAGCTTACCAAATAATGATATAAGAACAATCGTTTTACATAAAGGTTCGGGAGGCTTAGGATTTAATATTGTTGGTGGTGAAGACGGAGAAGGTATATTTATATCGTTCATTCTTGCTGGTGGTCCAGCTGATCAAACAGGTCTATTAAAAAGAGGGGACACTATATTAAAAGTAAATGATGTTGTTTTGGATAATGCTACTCATGAAGAAGCAGCTGATGCCCTAAAAAATGCAGGACAAACAGTTATATTGACAGTTCAACATCGGCCCAAAGATTATAATAGGTAATACTTACATAATTTAATTATTAAATGTTATTCATTTTTTGTATTTATAATTTAAATTAATATTTTTAGATTTGAAGCTAAAATTCACGAATTGAAATCTCAACTTGCTGCGTCCACTGGTACATTGATTCGTACTACTCAGAAAAAAACGTTGTATGTCCGGGCTTTATTCTGTTATGACCCATCCAGTGATGATGGTCTCCCTAGTGTTGGACTTCCATTTAACTATGGTACAATTCTTCATGTTACTAATGCAAGTGATGATGAATGGTGGCAGGCACGTAAAGTTTTAGTAACTGGCCGAGAAGAAGGTATTGGAATTATACCTTCCAAACGCCGATGGGAGCGTAAACAAAAAGCCCGTGATAGAACTGTAAAGTTTCGAGGAAATGAAAGCAAAAGTTTAGATAGGTTGTCAACATTAGAGAGAAAAAAAAAATCAATGACTTTTAGTAGAAGATTTCCATGGGTTAGAAGAGGCAAAGACGGCAAATATGAAAATGGTCTTGATGATATGGTATTGCAAAGGCAATCTAGAGAAAATATAAGTGAAAAAATTGAAGAAACTCCTTCTTATGAAGCAGTGGTATGTATTTAAAAAAATTAATTTCAAATATTTATATCCATTATAATGACAAAAGATTTTAAAATTTGTCCGATTTGTTATTGTTTTTAATTGTGTAATATATTTTACAGGTTCGAGTTCAAATTTCTTATACGCGACCTGTCATTATACTAGGTCCATTGAAGGATAAAATTAATGACGACCTTATTTCAGAATATCCTGAACGTTTTAGCTCCTGTGTCCCACACACAACTCGTGAAATACGACCAGATGAAGTAGATGGCCGTGATTATCATTTTGTTAAATCTCGTGAACAAATGGACCTCGATATCCAAAATCATTTGTTTATTGAAGCTGGACAATTCAATGGTAACCTATACGGGACATCTGTCTCTTCTGTTCGTCACGTAGCTGAATCAGGTAAACATTGTATACTAGATGTAAGTGGCAATGCCATTAAACGTCTCCAAGTTGCTGGATTACATTCAATAGCAATATTCTTCAAACCAAAGAGTGTTGAATCATTGATGGAAATGTGCAAGCGTATGAGTGAAGCAGAAGCAAGAAAACATGTGGAGCGTGCCAATAAAATAGAACAAGAATTTGGTGATCAATTTACAGCTATAGTGCAAGGTGACACTTATGAAGAAGTATATGATAATATTAAAGCAATAATTGAAAAAAATTCTGGAAGATACATTTGGGTGTCATCTAAGGAGAAACTATAAATAATAGTACTAATTATAATTTTCTAGACAAATTTATAACAAAAGAAATAATATTGAATTTTGTTATCAGTGACGCAATGTAATCTCTAATATTCTTGTACTTGCTTCAATTTATTATTGTTTGTTATGTTTCTATTATGCTAATTAATTTTATTAAATTCTACATGAACTTTGTAGAACAATTTTAAGCATTCTTAATAAATATGGTGAATGGGTGTAAAAATATCTGTAGCTTAATTTGTTAGTTTTTAATGTATGATTAAAATATAGTCTAGTCTCAATTCTGTATTTGTTCGAATTCCTAATTGCAAATTAATATTGAGATTATTGACAATTTAAGCCGTGCCAAAGTTCCTGTAATCAAATTTAAGTTTAAATTTATTGTAAAAACAATATTGTGCAATTATCTAAATCAAATTTCTGCTCAATATCTTTTCTTATTATAAACATTTCCCCTCTTTTTTTTTTTTCATAATTGTATTATTTACAAATCTAATAATTTTGTTATAATAATAATGTTTAACATGTAGTAGTGCCTTTTAGTTATTATTTATTTGAATATTTAAATTATTAATATTAACTAATGAATTATTAACAAATTAATTTATTGTATGTTAACTATGTGTATATTGCTATTTACAACAAAATGTACTAACATAAAGTTTGTTGAAACAAATATGTTAATGCATTCTTATTAATTTCTCAATGTTGTACTTATTTTAAGAAATCAAATAACTCTATTTTATTATTATTATTATTATTATTATTATTATTATTATTATTATTATTATTATTA
>CM023358.1:42618666-42660034 GCA_013282895.1 Eriosoma lanigerum
TATTATTATTATTATTATTATTATTATTATTATTATTATTATTATTAATTATTATTAATTATTATAAATTATTATTAATTATTATTATTATTATTATTATTATTATTATTATTGAATCTTACATATTAAAATATATATTTTTGTGTATTTATATACTAATCTCGTTTAATTTTGATAAATAATTTGTTTCAAATTGTGAAGCCAAAACAAAATATTATGTAGTTTAAACAAAGTTTAAAGAAACTGTAATTAAAAATGTTGTAGTTTTTTAATTATATAGAACATTGGTGAATTAATTAGAGTTTACTCTTAATTACTATTTTTTTAAACAATCATAGAAATTTGATTATATTATAATTATCATTATTTTATTATTATTAAACTACATAAACCTACCTATTTTGAATTATTGAGAATTTATTACTAAATAATTTCCCCAGAGTATTTGTTAACTGATGTAATTATGTGTTCAATAATATAACTAAAGTCTAAAGTATTATTTAAACTATACTTCGCATTCAACCCCTCAACATTTATAAATATACTATTATTATAATATTACAATGAAGAATTTATTAGTTTGGTGCTTTAATATTTTTCATGAAATCATAAATTTAATTATAAATAACATTAAATGTATTAAATCTGTTTGTATAAATTCTGTAATCATAGTCATTTGTTGTTTAAACTAGTAATCCTGTGTCACAATATATGGTGCATTAAATTAATGTTGTTATTTCTATATACAAAGTGATCAGAATTTCATGTTACAAAAGTGAAATTACATACATTTTTAATCCAACCTTAATTGGTTTTTTATCATAATGTTCTGATCACTCTGCATATATATATACATTATAAATATATTTATTATTTATTATTATATATATATATTACAAATATATTTATTATTTATTAAATATATAATAGTACTTATAAGTATACTTGTTGCTAAAAATATGTATAAAACTACAATATATGTATAAAAATATAATAAATAATATTGAATTTTCTTAACTGGTGATTTAATATTATATTACTTTTACAAGTGCCTCACTATGTTTATCCCCTTGTCAATATTTTTTATTCTATATTATAATTTTAAATTTGTTGTTTTATGCAAGGATCATATTTATTATATTTTTTTATTATACAAATATTAAATTTTTTCATTTTCTTAAAAATATAGAATTTTCATTTTATATTTTTTCAGGTTTTTCTAATATTTTAAAATATTAGTAATAGTACAATTGAGGAATATATTTAATACATTTAACCTTCGTTTAAACTGTAAATACTTGAAAGATATTTCTGAAAGATAAAATGTAATTAGAAATTTAGAAAAACACATTGTTGTAATTTTTGACGTTTATTTTAGAGTCTAAGCTGAATAAGAAATGTATTGTTTCTACAAAGATTTTTTTTTTATGTATTAAAAGATTTTTTGGTAGAAATAATGGTTTGATTACCAAAATTAGGATATGCTTTCAGTAGAAAATTGTATCATCTTGGTACTTTTTCAATCCCATTTTTAGGAGAAGAAAAACTACCAAAAAATCGGCAAAGTTATGATTTCCGTAATTTGTAATTATTTATTTCGTGATAACTAATTAAGTTTTGATCTTAGGGACTTGAAAATTGTTTTGAGTACTAAAATTGATAATATATAAGTATGATAAAATGTTGGAATGGATTAGTTTATTATTTGGCTAAATAAAAAGCTTTACACTTTTTTTTCAAAAAAAATTAATATTACCTACAATTTTAGGCTTAGTTTGAAAATGTTATAAAAGCCTAATAATATACTACTTAATCTTTTAACAAAATATTTTGAAAAACGTGGCTGACAATATTTTTCTATAGGCTTTTTATTTTATTTTTTTATTTTTTTGATGCATTAAAACATTTTTTTCGGGTAGTCCAATTACCACAAATAGAATACCCTTTCCATAACAAATGTCATCTAGTTGGTACTTTATTTAGCTCATTTTTTTAATTTCCCAAAAGTTTTCTCTAATAAACGGAAAATCGACAATTTTTTTAGGCTTTTTATTACTTTCTTTTGGAAGTGTTTGAAAACATTTTTTCATGTAGAAATAATGGGCCGATTACCACAAAAATAGAGTACTTTTTCCATACCAAATTTTATCTAGTTGATACTTTAGTTGGCACATTTTTAATTTTCCAAAATCTTTTCCTTGTAAAGCGGAATTGACATATTATATAATATAGTATAATCGCCATTGGCTTAACTAGAATTAAATATTTAGGGTAGCTCTAAATATACGAACTCCTACATACTAATAAATAGGGTAAGAAGGACGGTTCTGGACCCCTCGGAAATCCTTCATCCCTCACCAGACCTTACCTAACCCTAATTGACCAATTTAATCTCAATTACTTAGACTAATTGATTGATTAAATCAGATTATTTACCACCCATTACCTAACTTTGATTAACCTGTTGGTGATAATACTGTTCGAGATATTTATACCGCGACATTCCTCACCACCATTTAATTGCTACCTCGCGATCCTCTAAATACTGAGTCATCCCTCTGCCACTCTGTATCTATATCCATTTATTAGTTCAAGCAATGTAAAAAAGGTACTTTTAATTGTTTCTTATGGATTAAGATATAACAAAAATGTTTTAGATTCTGAGCGGAGCGAGGAATGTATTGTTTTTCAAAGATTTTTTTTTTTTTATGTATGAAAACATTTTTTCGGGTAGAAATAATGATCCGATTATCACGTATAGCATATGATTCGCTTCAAAATGTTGTCTACTTGGTACTTCATTAAAATCATTTTTAGAATTTCCCAAAAGTTTTTCCTTAAGAAGCGGAAAATTGGCAATTTTTATACGCTTTTTTTTATATTTTATTTTCGTGACTTCTTGTTGAGTTTCAATAGTAGGGACTTTTTTTGGAGTACTAACATAGATTATTTACAAGTGTGGTAAAATTTTGAAACGGGATAGTTAATTATTTGGAAAAATATAGAGCTTTGAACGTTTTCCCAAAAAAAAAATTAATATTATCTACAATTTTGGGATTATCTGTTTGAAAATTTTATAGAAATCTAATACTATATTACTTAATCTTTTTACAAACAGGCAAATTTTTTTTATAGGCTTTATATATTTTTTTTTCTGATCTTTAAAAATCTTTTTTCGTGTAGAAATAATGGTCTGATTACCATAAATAAGGAACCCTTTCTATACCAAATTTCATCTCGTTGGTACTTTATTTAGCACATTTTTTGAATTCCCCAAAAGTTTTTCCTTGAGAAGCGGAAAATTGGCAATTTTTTATAGGTTTTTTATTATATTTTTTTTCTGATAAATATGAAAACATTTTTATGGGCAGAAATAATGATCCGATTATCACAGTGAGGTATGCTTTGGGTAGAAAATCGTGTCCTCTTGGTACTTTATTTAGCTCATTTTTCGAATTTCCCAAAAGTTTTTCCTTAATAAGCGGAAAATCGGCAATATTTTTAGGCTATGATATATCCAAATATTATATGACCATGAGAATGTACACATATATCATTAATTAAGGAAATAAAAAAATATCAAAATTAACTTATAATTAATATGTATATTATATATATATATTTATATATGTAATATTCAAATTCATTTCTAAATAATAATAGATAATATTAATAATAGTAAAATTTTGGTAATAAGTATTATTCTATTACCTATATTACTATTAAATAATTTTCAATTTTTTTTTTACAGGTATAATAAATTCAGTAAAATATGTAATGTATAATATTTATAATTTAAAAGTATTTACTAAAATATTTAACTACCTACGTAAACTGTAACGAATATTTAATATGAATTATAGTAATTATAGTGATACGAGGTATCGATATAATTATACCTACTTTAACTTGTTTTATGAATGAATATTCATGAAGTCTGTAAAATAAATTAGGTACGTACTTATATCTATTTTAATTATTAGTGCATAATGCATATATATATATATATATTAATTATTACATAATAAAAAATAATAAATGAATGAAGAATGTACCAAAAATAGTATTATTTTTAATTAATACAGATTTAATTATCACCATAGGCGTGTGCAGAGTTAAAAGTTAGGCCGTCAGGGGCAGCAAAAATGTATGCCATCATCAGGCCATTCAATTACAATAAATATGATAATAAACATAGATATAATAAAGATAAACTTAAATGACGATAACATAGAAATATATATTTTCATTATTTATGAGTAAATTAAAGATTTTAACTTGGTTGGATTGTCGTTAAAAAAATCAAAGTTACTTAATGAATTATTTGTAATTAGTATTCTATTAATCGGAGCAAAAAGACCATAATTTTTACGAAATGTTTTTGTATAGAACGGTTGAGTAACACGAGTATTTACTCTAGGTACATTTATGGGTATTTGGGATAATAATTTTGGGCAATCAATTTGATGATTAAGTAGTTTATATAACCAAAACACATCATTATATTTTCTTCTATTTTCCAATGTTTAGATATTAAAATGTTTAGCAAGTTGTTCAATGGGTGTGCCTATTTTGTTGGTTTTGTAAGCAAGTACACGTAAAAGTCGATTTTGTATACGTTCTATTTCAACTATTAAAGTCGATTGATACGGGTTCCAAATGACTGCCGTATACTAAAATTGAACGCACCAGAGAGAAGTATAACACTTTAGGATTTTTAAACTCGGAGCAATTACGTTCTATGTACTAATACTTTTATACTGATCATATTTAACTCTATACAAACAAGGCTTTTTTATATTTGTATTATATTGTAAATACTATATCGATTTTAATTTTATTACTTTTGTATTGTGAATATTAAATAAATATAATAACAATACACATATCTTAAATTTTCTTTATAATGTTAAGTAACAACTATTGTGGGACACTTTCTAAAATACCTAGAATCAAGAGGGGTTAATCTTGTAACGATATAGAAGTTACATTAACACTTGGTTAATATAGTATAAAACACGACATATCATCTGTTGTGGATATGAATAATGAAAGGTAGCCAACTTATTGTAAATACGAAATAAAAAAAACAGTATTATTGAAACAACGAATTATCTTTATTGGTACATAATATTAAATTACAATAATTTATAATTTTTTATATTTCCTCAGGTCCTTGAATACTCCTCTTAGATCTGAAAGGTAATTTTCAAGAATTGATATTGTTTTTATATTCTTTTGTATATAGTTCTCCGTAGTTTTCATCTTGGTGTTTAAATCTTCGAAAACCTTCTCTTTATAAGTCTTCGAATCAAATAATGATGTTTTAATATCATCCACTGCTTCCCTATAAGTGAAGTAATATCAGTGTCATGTTTATCGAGTAATTGTCTTCACCAGGAGCCTTGTTATTCTTTATCATTTTTATAATTTATTTTATCTCTTCTCCATCCGGTTCAGTGACTACTGGTTGTACTGTATGGCGAAGCGGGTGATCTTCCTCTATAATATCGTTGTCTTGATTTAAATTTAGGAGATCCTTAAAGTGAGTCTGAAATTTGTTTACAATATTCGCTTCATCCGTAATTAATTGGCCAATTACATCTCTCAGCATTGTGAGTTGAGCATTAAAACCTTTCTTTATAGAATTACACTTCTTAAAGAAAATTCTTGGGTTGAGTCTGTGTTCCTCAATGCTACTTACAAAATTTTTTTCGGCTTTTCTCTTTTCTCTTCTAATAAGAATATTTTATTAGTTCGGTTCCTTAGTGTTAAAAATTCTTCTAGGTTTTCAGGCATTGAATTTTATATAGTTTTCTTTCTGGCTTCACCTCTTTTTTTGATTGCGTCCGTGCATAGGTCATATAAGGTTATATCCATGGCTAAATATATTTAGCCATGATTATATCTATAAGAAGATCATGGTCTCATGGATATATAAGAAAGGAGACCTAATGGATACAAAAAACTACAGGGGGATAGCGCTACTAAACACATGTTATAAAATTCTGTCTACTGCAATATTACACATACTGGAGAATTACTCCAAAGACATAATAGGAAAATACCAAATTGGATTCACGAAAGGAAAATCTACCACTGACCATATATTTACAATAAGACAAATATTAGAAAAATATTATGAATTTGGAAAAGAAATGCACATATGTTTTGTTGACTTCAGCCAAGCGTATGACAGTATCAATAGAGACAATCTATGGAGAGCTTTAGAATAATTTGAATTACCAACTAAATTAGTCCAATTAATAAAAGAATTTAATAACAACAATGCTTGTAAAGTAAAATTCCGAAATCAATTATCAGAAAGCTTTGAAGTGAACACGGGACTGAGACAAGGCGATGCACTGTCGCTATTACTTTTAAATTTAGCCCTTGAAAAAGTGGTAAGAACAATGCCAGCAAGTCAAGAGATGGAAATCTTAGGGAAAAACACTGTACTTGCATATGCGGACGATATTGTGGTAATTCATGCGCTGAAGTAATTGCAAAAACTGACGATCTACTTAAAGCTGCCAAACTAATGGGTCTTAAAGTTAACCAAGACAAAACAAAGTGTATGGTCGTCAGTAAAGGGAGTGGAAATATAGCCGAATTGATTGTCAGGGTTAAATTAATAAATAAATATTAACGAACATGAAAACGTGAAATACATAACAATTACTTATTCAAATGGATTCAATTGAAGAATAAGTTATACAATTCTTTAAACTTAAATATTTAAAACTGTAAGCCATAGTAAAAATAAATAAACAAGACTAACCGAATTACTAAAATGTTTTTAAATATCACTAATAAATAATTCCATATACATTTTACAACTAAAATTATGACTTTATTAAATTTACATATTTGTAACCTTGAAGGTAATGTATAATTAATTGAATATTTTAATGAGTTTTAGTTTCTTATAAATTTATAACACATATAAGCATTGATTATAGAATAGACTATTCTATAATCAATGATATAAGCATAACATCAATATAAATTATATACACGGTGGCAATAAACTAATTTTAAAATGCCTAGGAAACATAAGCAAAAAAGAAATAATCACTACCCATCTCCAAAGAAATTTTTCTTGACCCCATTCCACATATGGATTTTAAAAAATTTTAATTATTATTTAATTAATAATTAGTCACCTAACAACTTGAACAAGTTATTAATACCAATAATTTGGTCAGGCGATTACCCAACCAACAAAGAAAAAATTGACACTAGTTTATTCATAATTTTCATTATTACATTTCATTAAAAATTCTAAAATTATAGTTATTAAATAATAAATTTTCTTTCAAACTATTTAAAAATTTACCACGGTTTTGAGCATCAGAGTAAATATTATTTTTATTGGATTCCATACATCACCCACAATATCAAAAATTTAATCTTGCTCTTGAGTAATTATAGATTCACATTTTCCTCAACCAGTTTTATGGATGTTTTTACGATCAATCAATTAATATAAAATTACGTTTAAAAAAAAACATATTTTTTATTTAACCCGGCACCAAATTATAGAATTTCATAAAGGCTTTTAATTTCATTAACCAACCTTTGATTTATTGTTTGTGAATTTAAAAAATTAAGAATGTCATTTCTCAAGATCTGAATTTTAAACTGTCTGAAGGAACATTTTTCACTTCGTTTAAGGTTCTAATATCAGTTGTTTTTGATTGAAAGTATCTAAAATATATTCCTAAGTGATTAATTTTATTAGTTGCACTTTCAGTCTTACAATAAACAATTATTAAAGACATCTACTGCAGGAGCTAATGTTATACTAGGTACATCTTAGAGCCCTCCACACTATGCGTTATGATGGGTTCCGGTAAAACGCATCCCGCTGACCGGAACGACAACTTACATTGTTTCTAATTATGGATGTCACACTAGTGCGTTTTAGCGGGACCGGTCGGTTCCTGTCGCCGACTGAACGAAACATGATGCGGTCGGGCGGGAAACATGTCGGCAGGATAAGTTATCGAAACACATTATATTATATTGTGGATGTCACATAATGCGTTTTCATTAAATTTATATGAAATTATTATTTTTCATTATTTTATTATTATAGTACTAGTATAGATAATAGTTAATAGCTACAATTTATTATTGAAATATTATATAAACGTATAAATTTAACGTTAGTAAACCTATATTAGCTATTGCTAAACTGTGAGCGCTGCACTCACACATTACTTTTTCTATTATTAATTACTATCGTCCGAATCATCTAGAAACTGTTCCTCCATCTACTCTAACCTAACC
Source organism: Eriosoma lanigerum (assembly GCA_013282895.1). Classification (NCBI taxonomy): domain Eukaryota; kingdom Metazoa; phylum Arthropoda; class Insecta; order Hemiptera; family Aphididae; genus Eriosoma; species Eriosoma lanigerum. Next base: position 42,626,962 of record CM023358.1, read on the forward strand.
ACGAGTCCACATTATTGGCCATTATTTTAAACACGTGTACGTGCAATAAAAATATAGTAATATAAGTAACACAAGTAAGTTTATATAATAATTTACTACATATTCATCATTTGTATTTATAAAATACAAAAATTAAATTTCTATGTATAAAATAAAAATGTATACATTTTTATATGTTAAAATAGGTACGTTGAGACATTAATGAGTATTTTGGTATTTGTCGAATTTGGAAACTAGTGGTGTCGGCAGATAAGTAACAGCGGGAACGTTTTTGATAAAAAAATCGCACGATGTGGCATAGTCAGTATCGTCCTGTCAAAACGCATCCGTTTTACCCGCCAAAACGCATAGTGTGGCAGGGCTTTTATAGGTTCTATCTTCTATACATCATATTATGAAATATATCTTAACGTATATATTATCAAGTACTATAAACGATTATAGTATTTGATATTATTTATGAGAAAAACAAATATAACTTTTATCATTTATCCAAACAGTACATAAAACAAATATACAACTTTTTTAAAACAATTTTAGTAATTGGTACAGGTTGGCAACAAATTTAGCGAAATTATTTTTACTTATCATTTTCGGTCAACCGCCATCAACCGGTGGACTTCCGCAGTGATCTATGGCAATAAGGTCGCATGCACTGATCAGTCAGTAGTAGCATTGATTATATATGCTAGGATTTATAAATCGATGGTAATAGTAGTTTGACCATCTAATTAGTTTATCACAAATCTTACGATTGCACGTTACAATTACATGCACTTGTGTGTGACGCGATAGTTTATTGCGTATGTGAGTAGTGAGCATGGTTATAATTAAACTTGCGCAACAATTGTCATGTCAACGACTAGCCTTAGAACACAGTTTTTTTTATCATTTTAATTATATAACAAACAATATGATGTGTTCGTAAATATTATTATTACAAAAAAAAAAATGAAAAATTACGAAAAAGTGTATATTTTTCATGTGAAAAATACTTTGACACAACATAGACACTATAATAATATTATGTAACAACAGTATAGACCACAGTACTATGATAGCCGCAAGCTCCAATTCATAGTTTTAGAACTTAGAAGCATAGATTGAACACACATTATGTGTATATTTAATCTATGTTAGAACTTAGAAGTCCGTGTTCCAACACAAGTAGATAACCGTGATACAGAATCTGCACAGGTATAATACATTAATATACATGTATATAGACTACCACATGATATAGTGTTATCTTAAAAATAAAGTTTTACCATTTACTTATTCAGTGGTTTTACTTTCATTTATAATTTTCTTAGAGATAAGATAATTTTCAAATACTATGAAATGATAATATTTATCATTAATATTTTCTTCATCGAACATTAATACATTAAATTTCTAATTTAAAATTTAAATTTAAAATTCATTAGAACCGTGTTATAAGTATGACCTATAACACTTCAACTATTAAGTCTAGCATAAAAATATATTTTGTTTTGTTTAAATGACGTCTAGAAAATTCAGAAGTTGCATACAATATAAAATTACCTCTACATATTAGTGATTGTTTAACAAAACATTGATTTTAAATCAAATATGCCCTTAAAAGGATTAAATGTATTGGAATTTGCTGGTCTAGCACCAGGACCTTTTGTTGGCAGTGTATTATCAGATTTTGGAGCAAATATAATTGTAGTTCAAAGAGTAAGTTACCTTTTAATTATTATATGTAACTTAATTAGGTAATTTACAGCATAATACAATATTTTTTCTGAAAAAAATTTACAAATAAAAAATACAATTATAGGCAATTGGTTTTTGTTTTTCAGAGAAGTGGAATTTTAGGACAAACTGATGTTTTTAATGGTAACAAAAAGTCTATATGTATTAATTTAAAACATCCAGATGGTATTACAATTACAAACAAATTGATTACTACTTCTGACATTTTACTTGAACCATTTAGACCAGGTGAGACACTGTGACATAAGTATCTAATAATTATTAAAAATAGACAAAACTTGTTAATATAATTACTTATATTTTAAAAGGTATAATGGAAAAATTAGGATTAGGTCCTGATGTATTAACTGCAAGATACCCACGCTTAATTTATGCACGATTAAATGGATATGGTTCTTATGGAAAGTACGCACAGAGAGCTGGGCATGATATCAACTATTTAGCTATATCTGGTATGTTGAAAAGTGTATTCATAGGTAAGAAAAAAAAGTCAATTTATATATTTTACATCTTTATAAGGTCTTTTGTCATTATACGGTTTCAATAACTCAAAACCAATTCCTCCAGTAAATTTTTCTGAATTTGCGGGTGGTAGTTTAGTTTGTGTTATGGGAATCTTAATGGCAGTCATAGAAAGATATAAAAGTGGAAAAGGTCAAGTAGTTGATGCCAACATAACTGAAGGAATTGCATACACCGGTAGTTGGTTAATGCGTTCACAAAATACATTCATTTGGGGACAACCAAAAGGCCACAATTTGTTTGTATAATTGTATACTTGATTATATAAAATCATAACTTTTATTACAATTTAAAACTGTAATTAGACTAGATGGAGGAATGCACTTTTATGATACTTATGAAACCAAGGATGGTAAATGGATGGCTGTTGGCGCATTAGAACCACAATTTTACCAAGAGTTCATTGAAGGAATAGGATTGAATATTGATGAAGTAGGACAAATGGACAATTTTGAAAACAATAAAAAAATTATCGCAAAAGTATTTAAAGAAAAAACCAGAGAAGAATGGTGTAATGTAAATATGTTTTCAGTATCATATAATCTTTATAACTAAACTAGTATAAACTATAAATATTAAATAGTAGTTTAATTAATTCTTTTATTAAATTATTTATTTTAGATTTTTGATTCAAAAGATGCTTGTGTAACTCCTGTGTTAGACCTTAATGAAGTTGATCAGCACCCCCATAATATAAGTAGAAACTCATTCATCAGAAAAGATGATGTTGTATTACCTGTACCTGCACCGAAACTAAGTATCACCCCGGGTATTTTAAATACAAATCCCCCATTTACTTTATACGGACAGCATACTACTGATATACTTCAAAGTATTGGGTATTCACAAGATCAAATCAGTGAATTAATGGTAAATAAGGTTGTATTTGAAGAATTAAAAACCAAAATATGAGAAATAAATAATTTAGTTTGTAATCATTATATATTTATTAAACTATGTTGATTTGTTTAAATAAAAATAAAATATACATATATTTTTAATACAAACTCTTTTGATTATATAACCATCTTATATATTTATATTCATTTGTAAAGTAATCATTATTATTTGGAACAAATTTTTGATCAGTTCTGTTTCTGAAATTTTTCAACTCGTATTTGTTTGTCCAAACACCTTAATACAAAATAAAAGAAACAAATTTACAATTACAGACTATTGTTATTATTATTATTATTAATTGTAAAATATATATAATATAATTTTACAAAACTGTTTATAATAAGTAAAAGTATGTATGAATATTAAAAAACAATTTAATTAACATTCGTTTTAAATGATAGTATAAAAAAATTTATATTTGAAAACTACTTATTTTATTAATTTCAATTATAATATTAAAAATACCAAAGACCAAAAAATATAATATTTCATCAGTTCACTAAATGAATAACAAGATATGTATAAAAGATAATCAAATGATCTTAACAGATCTGAAAGGCGCAGCAAATAAAATATGACAATTTATCTATGTAAACTTTAATGATAAAATTCACAACATTGAATTCTTACATTTAGTAGATTTCTAATAAGAAAATCCAAATGTAAATGTCCAAATCCAAATGTATCAAACCCTAATAATTTTGATTAAATCAGATCACACAAATATATCTGATGGATAAAGGTGAGCTGTCAACTTGTGAAAGATGTGGTGATTTCCTTACAGTAAAACATGTCCTTACTATTTTTAGAAAATTCAGCAACGAACATATCAACTATCTAGATATTTTAGACAATTTAGATACAGCACTAGGACATGTAAACATATCCAAAATAATACATTTTTTAAAAAATACAAATCTATTTAATTTAATGTATTGTAAAATGTTAATGTAAATGTAAACCTAATGGTATACCTAACGGCCGATAATGCATAAGCTTATAAAAAAATTAATTTCATCAACAAATAATAAAATGCATAGCTTTAAAATATCTCATAATTACATTTAAAAAAGTTTGGGGGTTATAAATTTGGTTAACCAAAAATGTAATATCTATAATATGCATGATTACTAACTAAGATCAATACAAGATAATTATAAAATATTAAAATGTACTATGACTTATGAGATATAATTTGAAAATATTTGAATACCTAAGAACAGAAATAATTTTGTAATATAACAGTTATAGAATCTATGTCAATTATCCTCAACCTTAATATTATACAATTTTTGTTTTTAAATGAAATATTTTAAAATATGCACCAAAAACATACCTGAAGACAAACCAGCCATAAAAGCTGCACCTAAACAAGATACTTCTGTTCTGTTACTATTTTTCATTCTTACAACAGTAGTTGAAGTAACATTAGCAATTGTTTGACAAATGTAATCATTTCGAGACACACCCCCATCAACCCTATAAAATTATATATAATAATTAACCAATAATATTAAAAAAAAAAAAAAACAGTTAATTATTATAAATAATATTTAATAATTTAAATAATTATATTACCATAAAGTGTTTAACACCATATGTGGCATTTCATTATGAAAGTTATCTAGTATTTTTTTAATTCTAAATGCGAAAGATTCTAAAACAGATATTGCCATATCGGTTTTTGTAGTGGATGATGTCACACCAATAAAACTATAATCTTTTCTTTTTGCTTTGGAAAACTTTAAAATAAATAAGTTATTTTTTGTAATAATAATATTTTAATGTAATTGGCTACCTCAGATTCAGGTAATATAAACAACACATTTTTTGATGAATACTCATATCCTTGTTTTAACAAATCATTTAAATCTTTTGGATTATTGAAATTCCCTAAATTATAGATGATAAAAATTGAATAACTTTTTTTTGTATAATAAATTCATTGAGTAAAATTCTTACCAATGGATTTTATAAGTTCAATTAATGATCCACTGTTATGATCAACAGCCTCTAACGTAAAACAAATATTTTCATTAAATATCCATCCCACCAATGGAAAATATCCTAAAATGCACAATTTATTTAAACATTAGTATTAAATTAACAATTTAATTTTAATATAATAGTTTTAATTCTTTATACATAAAATAAAATATTAATTAATAATTTAATTATAAAATATTCAAAATTTTTGTTTTAATAAATAAAAAAATATAATACCTATTTACCTAATAATAGTAATAAGTATAAAATAATGTCTCACCTAAACATACTTCCGGTGACGAACCACAATTTATATCTAGAAACATTCCAGTTCCCATTGTGACCTTTGCCGTATATTTTAAAAAAGAACCTGTTCCATATAGTGAAGCTGATTGGTCTGCAATCTATTATCAAATAATATAAAAATATTAGTATTCATAGACAATAAATTTATAGTCATCATATAATATCATATACATTATGGTATTATATACAATTTAACTCACTGAACATGCAACTTTTATGTTAGAGATTTTGCAAGTAATATTATTATTGATAAGATACGTAGATAAGTCTGAATTGCAAACACTTGGAAGTATAGTACATGTTATTCCAAAATATTGAAATATTAAATTATGCATCCAAGACATAGTGAACAAGTTGAACAATCCAGTGGCACTAGCACATGACACGTCTGTTATGTGTAGTTTCCCATTGCTGGCTTGATATAATAACCATGTATCTAATGTACCAAACTGTACATCATTATTTCTCATGTCTTGTCTAAATTTTCGATTATTTTGCAACAACCATAAAAGTTTAGGCAATATCTAAAACAGATTATTTTTACATAAGTATAGTATACATACAAAATATTGTAATAGTATAATAACAAATAAATATTTATACTTGTATATTTGAAAAGCTAAAGGACTTTATAAGTTTAAATTGTTTTTTTGCAAATATTAAATATAATATTTTTGAAATATATTTGATAATCTAAAAAAAAAAATTTTTAATGATTATAATATTATGATATACTGATAGACTATAAGAATAACAATAAATAAGTAAAAGTGTATTTATTATTTAATATTACTTATATTAAACTTACTTTAAAAGTTATTGATTTATTCAGTTGTTTAACTATTACACTTGATCGTGAATCTTCCCACGTAATAAAATTATGATAATGTTCACCAGTGGTTTTATTCCAAGTTATAAATGTGTTACGTTGCGTTGACAAACCTATACTATTGATGTGACTAGACTTGAGATCAGCATCTATTTAAAAATATGAAGTAAAAAACAAAATATTAATGGTCATTAATTATAAATAATAAGAAACATGAAGGCAAGCGTAATTGTATATTAAATTATGGGATTTATATAAAATGTATAATTGTTATAAAAATTATGTACTATATAGAATTGTTATTAAACCTTTTAATGCATTTTGTAAGACTTGTTTTACACCATTCTGTAGTTCATTTGGATTGATTTCTTCCCATCCTTGAAAAGGTTTTAATATATTAACCTGCAACAAATTGTATAATAAACATTATTATTATATCAATTACCTAATAATAAATAAGTAATATTTATAATTATTAATTGTTATTAGTATTATTTATCCTAAATATATTAGGATATAAAACTCAACTAGAATATTGTATTTCACAATTATTTATTATGATAATACAATACTAATATACTATAACTGAATAAAATTTTTTAAAGAATTATAGGAATTAAATATTTATATATTTACTAATTATAATAATTATAATTTATAATCTGTTAATAATCAATATTTATTATTATGAATTATTTGTTTGTGTTATAATTAATGCGAGACTGGATTACTTGGATTTACCTACAAGTTAGAAGCCTACAAAATGGATTTTGTGTTAGGACTTTTTATTAAAATAATATGACTGTACAAATTCTCATTTTAAAAGAATGAATTTAAATTTAAGTACCATGAAAATTTAATAATTATAGAATACTCAAATTTTAAACAGAACTATTACACATTGTAATATACATTTAATTATTGTATTATATAATAAAAATACATACTTTTTGTAAAGAAGATCCCACAACACGAAAATCTGAAGTAAAAATTTGGCATTTTAAATTTGTTGTTCCAATATCGATAGCAGCAACATATTCCATGGTTTTAATTACTGTAGTCATAAAATATTATACCTACATAAATTAAATCAATATTATTACAAATTACAAATCAATTAATTTAAAAACTTCACTTAAAATTGGAAAATAAACATTGACAATTTAATTTTAAATATTAATACTGACTTATGTTATTAATATTATAAGTATTGTAAAATCAATCAAAATAAATTATATTAACTTTCAGTCCAAGCATTAATTAATCAGTACTAGATAAGTGTAAGTGTACTTAGGTATTTTATTTGTGATTTAAACTTTTGAATTAATAAAATCATACACACTAACACACTTACGACTCATAATTATGTAATATCTACCATATTATTCTGTCAATTGAATTAACATATTTTTTGATTTCGATTTAAAGCTTGATATTGTATAAGGAATTAAAGATAATTTTTATTTTTCTGACCTAAAAAATGATTGGTCATATTAGAAAATTGTACCCAGTTCTATATACATGTAGGTATTAAAGTATAATTTATGTTTAAAAATGATTACTTAATTAAAAAAAATTTTATTTTGAATTATAACGTTGAGTTAATTACATAATAGATTCATATAATTAATCATAAATTGATAATAATTATGGGCATTAAGCACAGACATTTAGTAGAATACAAATATTATAATATATTTATCAATGACATGCCAATTAACTATTAATTAATGTATTAACAAACGCAATTATTGGTAAATGGTATCGTCGTCATTTAAAATTTAGGGGTTTATTCGCTACAACCTAGAGACTTTAAAAATATAAGTTCAGAACACAGGATTTTAGTAAAGTTATAATTTTAACCATAGATAGATGGCAGAACCTTATGGGGCTTTGTCTTCCACCCCCTCATTATAACTTAACTAATAAAATATATCAACATCTGTATTAATATCTTATACTTAATGAGAATGAATTATCAAAACTAAAAATAATATAAATCATGGTAAATATAAAAAAAATTGATGGAAATTTTTTTTTTTTGGGGGGGGGGATAGAACCCTACCAATGAGTACGCCATTGAGAATATAATACAATAGATATATAATTTTACTCATTTATAATTTACGTTCAATTTCACATTTCTAATTTTGACCTTGATATTAATATAACATGAATTATATTATAATGAAAACGAGATCGTAATGTATAAATGATCACCTGTAGATAAATTATAAAAATTACATGAATCTAAATAGGTATATGATTAATATTGTTTACCCGTTTTAAAATGGCCAATTCAATTTATATTTATTACACACCATTTTTACCCATTATTCAAATATTATCAAGTAGTATCGACAAATTTTTATGGGGGTATTCTGGAGACCCACTAGCCTTTTTTTTAAGGCAATTCAATTGAACTACCAAAAGTATCTGTTCGGCGCTGCTGGTGTCAACTGATTGTGCAAAATTGTTATAAATCCGAATGATATAAAATATATTTTTAGAAGATGATTGATACAATTGATATGTAGTTGTAAATAACTATAAATATGTTAAAATGTTCGAAAAACAGTTTTAATCAATATTAATTTTTTTTTTTAAATATAAATTGTTTTTATTGATTTAATAATTACACCTAAATAATAAATATCTAATCGATCAAATAAATAAATATCTAATTAATCTAATTAATCAGGTTTTTTATATTTATAATAAAAACTTGTCAGTACCAATCTAACTTGTTTTGTAATTGATAATTATAATTATTTTAATTAATACATACTGTATAAATAAACCATACCTATGTCCGCTTTTTTAAATAATAAAAAAAGTTTTAAAAAAAATTGTTTCTAAACCAAGTATATAACTATGTAAAATTCAAGGTAAAAAAGTACATCACAAATACATTAATATTTTGTATTATTGTTTATAGTTGGTAAAACAATTAATTATAGAATAAAACATTTCTGTAAGTAACCTGGTTATAGTTAGGTTCAACGCATTTAAATTTTCAAAAATCTGTTTTAATTAGAAAAAAAAAACAATACTTCCATATACCAATTTCAGAGCACTGTATGAGAAGGAAAAGTAACGAAAAGTAACGAATTACGACATGTTACGACCATTGAAACAAAATTATTATTAAATTGTATATTCGTGTTCATTCCTAATAACTTATTAGTAATTATTTTATTACTTTATTAGGGTTTGGAAATTACCACAGGTTCTCAGGAAATTATTCTTTTAGTTTCAGACTTCTACCTATGGTTAAAACATAACTCATAAGTCGGTAATTAATTGTGATAATCCAACTTTAAATAAAAGTTTAATTATAAGGAAATAACGATTTTCCACGAATCAAATAATTACTTTTCATTAAAATCTTCATTTTTATCTCGATGATCATGTTGCATTTCTCTACCTGCTTAAAAATTGTCAGTTTCAAATTAAAATTACATTATCTGTAGAGAAAATGAGAAAGCAGTAACAATATTTCGGATGACAATTATAGAACAATATAGATATTATTTACTTTATTGACTAATTTAGTATTATGAAAAATATAATATATTTAATAAAATAATAACATACGTTTGTGACTTATTTAGTTATTACTTTAAAATTGTACCTAGATTTAAATTACATATGCAGTTTTACAATAATGCTAAAATTCAGTATTACACTTAACGTTAAATAACAAATAATAGTCACAACATATGTAACTATTCTGTGGAATAGTTTTCTTTAATTTTGATTATAGGTCAATATGATCTAATATTAGACTGGGGCCTTATGGTTATATGGAACGGAATTTTATTTTAACAAACCTTTATTTTGTATATCAAATATATCTCGGAGACAAAGATTAAATTTGGCGAGTGTTCTCTGAAATATACTGAGTTTAATCATCAAGATTCCCATTAAGTAAAACGCAGAAGTATAATTATTATTTAATAATTTAAATTTAAAATTATTAATTTATTTTCCATAAAACCGTCATTATGTATATAAACAAGGCTACACATGGACAAACTTGTTGACATTATAAAATTCAAACCATTTATATTTTGCTATAAATATATCAAATATTTGAATTTTATTATATTCTTATCCGTGTATAACATTTTAAACGTTCATCGGCAAGTCAATAAAAAATTGATAAATAATTTATTATAAATAATATAAAACGGGTACTTTTGTTACTTTATATTTTACAAGTATAATAGTGAAATTTGAATAACGTTTAAAAAGCACCATATAGTTTCAAATAGTCAAATCTCATCTCAAATTTTGATATTATTATAATTTAATTCCTAGCTAACATTTTCATTTCACAATGACTCACTTTCACTGATGCCCATGGGCCGTGTCTTATGTTTCAACTACCTAACCAGTAACTATATTATGTCTATTTATAAAAAAAAAAAAAAACGTAGATAAATTTATTACATTTGTTTATAAAAATAATTTTTATTTTTACGCGATTTTGACGACGTAAGACAATCGCAGAATCATACGGGTACGTCGTAAATAATATAATATTGAAATTATACATCTATCTGGAAGACGTTCTTTTTTTATCATGTGCAGAATGATGTTTAACTTTAAGCCTTAAATTCAATATTTCAAGCACACAAGGAGCGGTAGAACGATAAAGCATCTCGCGGACAGGTTGAAATGCAAGAAAATTATTGACCGAAAAATCTAATATCAAAATTAACGCAAAAGCGGATTTCTTGAATACGTGTTATAATATTATTATCATCATTACAGCAACCCGCTCGCAATGCATACAAAATTGAAAACGAACACGTACTCTGTGCCGAAACTCGTTGATCGCCCGAAGGAGATGGTTTTATTTCGTCACAAAGTTGACATTCCCAAATGGCGTAATGCGTGGTGTTGTGTGTCCGGTCCTCACTTCTCACAACACGTCGAACGCGAAAACGAGGACGACGACGATCTGCCAGTCGTGTGCGAGCGAAACGTCGACGAAAGAACGATGAATCGAATGGGAAAACATGTTATCATCGCGTGAGTGTTGTTCGTCTGACGTTGTTTACGGATATAGGTAAAAATTGGTTGAGGAACTTTGGGGATTAAAAAATATCTCGTTCAATGTCTATTTTAATGTTATTACTTAATATTTAGTCGTGTATTGTGTTTTCCTTTTTGTAATGCAACAAAGTGACAGAAGACGATCGTGAATCGACGAATACAAAAATATTAAACACAAAAATAAATGCTATCTTGATTCGTGATAAGCCGAAAAGACGTCGCTATCAATATTGTTTATCGCCGAGTGTTGTGCAGTGCGTGCACTGGTCGGAACCAACGAGTTGACCGTCGTCATCCACGATAATATTATCACACAAATGCACAATTATTATGCGTGCACTGGGCAGCCTGGAGTAGCCCCTGCAATCTAATATAATATATACATACTAATACGATATGTGCATTTTTATTTTATTGTTTTCTAAATTTGTGAATCGTTTGAATTGTAAATTAGTAAAACACGAATTCTCGCGCGCGTTACTTTAATTACGCGCATGTACATTTTTGACCGCGACCGTTCCGATTTTGCGTTATCGAACGACTGAGCTACGCGTCCGTCAGCAACCCTCTCGACTACCACACGGTAAGTGTCAAATGAGGTATTATATAGGTATATTTATTACGACGGGACTAGGTACTCGACCAGATGAGGAGATGTTTGAACTGTTAGAAAAACTGAAATGTCTTGTGTTTGTTACAGAGAACAGTAGGCGATGAACAAAGACACGAACAGACGAATATTGGCGATACAGGCGAAAAAGAAACGTCGCAAATTACCAAAGAAACCGCACGAAGACCGTAAGAATGTGCTGCCCACTGTATCCAACAAAACGCCGGAGAAGGCCAAATCTCATGCAAACCAGAGGGACAGCGATTCTTCGTCAAACGAATCGGACGAGGGTACAGATGAAATGTATGCGTCCGACGAGGAAGAACAAGAGGAGTCTAGCGATTATTGCAAAGGCGGCTATCATCCTGTTCAAATAGGAGATGTATTTCTAAATAGGTAAAAAAATATTAAATTTTTCTCCCAATGATAGCTATGTAACAATACTCTAGCTATTATATACACTTTTTAAATGCTATTCTCTCAGACCCTTAGATGTGTTACTGAGAAAATATAAAATTTATGCTCATAATATTTTTATAAATAAATGATTGTTAGTTTAAATAAATAAAAACTATAATGTTTCTCAGATTATAAATTTTAAAATATCAATTGACCAATTTTAATTGCCATCTATAATTTGTCCAGTTCATTTTGACACTTCGTCACGTCACATATCTCAACAAATCGATTTTCAGATCATATTTAACTGTCACTGGCTGTCAGTATGAAATGGACGAGTTATACTGTATTTATTAGTTACATACTTATCAATTTATATGTAATTTATAATATATATATATTTTTTATAGGTATCATGTGTTAAGAAAACTTGGATGGGGTCACTTTTCAACAGTTTGGCTATGTTGGGATTTTACAGATAAGCGTTATGTTGCGCTTAAAGTAGTCAAAAGTGCATCTCATTTTACTGAAACTGCTTTAGATGAAATAAAACTTTTAAAAAGTGTACGTGATTCTGATACTAGTGATAAAAAAAGAGAACGAGTAGTCATGTTATTAAATGATTTTAAAATTAGTGGTGTAAATGGTAATCACATATGTATGGTATTTGAAGTACTTGGTCATAATTTGTTAAAATTGATTATTAAAAGTGATTATTCTGGAATACCAATTCAAAATGTTAAAAATATAATACGACAAGTACTCGAGGGATTAGATTATTTACATACTAAATGTAATATTATACATACAGATATTAAACCAGAAAATGTATTAATATGTGTTGATGAAAAATATATAAAAAATTTGGCTAAAGAAGCAGCTGCGATTCATCAGACTGGACAAAAATTACCCTTATCTTTTAGCAGCACTGCACCAAAAAGTAATCTCAATAAACCTAATTTAACAAAAAACCAGAAAAAGAAAATGAAAAAAAAAGTTAAACGTCAATCAGAACTTCTTAAGGTTCATATGCAACAGTTAGAAGAACTCGAGTCAAAACAAAATGAAGAATGTAACAGTGAAAATAATAAAGGCAAGTATTTATCAATTTTAGTAAAACAAACATAAATCGTAAGAAAATTTACGCTACATGTACCAAATATTCAAATTTTGATTATTTTTTTGTTGATTTAAAATAAAATCTTTTAATTCAAGTTGGGCTCCAAATATTAAAAATTTTAATACAGCAGTATCAAAATGATTAAAAACCTATATTTTTTAATTTATTTTGCTAGTAGTATTTAAAATTAAATAAAAAATCAGATATCAATGTGACCTGTAAAGGTTTCTATATTTTAAATAAATAAAAAGAAAAGAAATTTGATCTCTAATATGTTTACATTTTTATTCGTTGAAATGGAGATAAAAAATTACCTGAATTTTGCTTTTTAATAAATTGGAACCCTTAAGAGTTGCGATATTTGATGTTATACTTGCTTAAAGTTTGTTATTTTTGTCTATCATGTGTAACGTAGTATACAAATATAGTAAAACAAGTTTACGTACATTATAAACAATTGTGGATAGTTTTTTTTAAGTGTAAATATAATTCAAATAACTTAATAATCTTCTATTGAGTATCTTCCCCAATATTGGCCAGTTTTTGATTATTTTTAATACATAAAAATAATGCAACATAGTAAATAACATTGATTTATATTACAATTTTTTTTATAAATTAGTGTTATGTTATTTTTATGTTTCAGATGATACTAAATCTACAGATGCAAATGCTAGTGAATCTATATCTAATGGTTATATTAGTGACAGTACTAATCCAAATTTGTTAAACTCTCCTTCTTATGAATCTAATGCAGAAAATGATCATAATTCAGATGAAACTAGTACTATAAATGAGAATGGAACTGGTGAATCAAGTAAAAACAATAAACCATTATCAAAAAAACGGTCATTCAGAAGTAAATCTCGCGATGATCCCATTCGTAACGATCCAGCATTCGATGTATGTGATATAAATGTTAAAGTAGCAGATCTAGGCAATGCATGTTGGATAGATCGCCATTTTACGGAAGACATTCAAACTAGACAGTATCGTTCACTAGAAGTCTTGATTGGAGCTGGATATGGCACATCATCAGATATATGGAGCATTGCATGCATGGCATTTGAATTGGCAACTGGAGATTACCTTTTTGAACCTCATTCAGGTGAATCATATTCAAGAGATGAAGATCATATTGCGCATATTATAGAGTTGTTGGGTAAAATTCCAAAAAAAGTTATTGATGAAGGAAAACAATCTCCACAATTTTTCAATAAACGTGGGGAATTGCGTAATATAAGTAGTTTGAAACCGTGGTTTTTGTATGATGTATTAAAAGAAAAATATAAATGGCCCGAATCTGAAGCTAAGGCATTCACTGGGTTTTTAATCCCAATGTTAGAGTTTGATCAAAATGCTAGAGCTACAGCTGCCCAGTGTTTGCAGCATGATTGGTTGAAATGTTGATACTTATGCTGATCACATGTGTATTTGGTAAGATGGAACTATATTTTTTATTCTGTACCTATCAATTTTTTGTTTGTATTTTCTAATAAAGTCTCGGCAAAATATGAATTCTATATTGTGTAAATAAGTATTAGTTATATATTTATTAGGATAAAAATGCATATAACTAAATACTATTAAAATAGTCATTTAAAACAAAATTTATGCTAGATACTTATAGCTACATTTATATGTTTTAAATGATTTATTTGTAGAAAGAAAACAGATTTTATATACAACATGGTATATTTAAACAAAAAATAATTCCAATAATTTATTTAACACTCATATCATAAATGAATGTTCTGTAATTAATAATTTTATTTTATTTTTATTTATTTATTAAAATATTGCTTTATATGAATTAGTCACAAATTTATAAATTTAACATATTTGAAATGTACTTAAATAACAAAATGTCACCTACATATTTTTTTTACAATGAACAATTAATTTGTTTTAACCTTAAAACTCTGTAATGGGTTTATATTTTTGTTCCTATTCACTCCAATGGTTAACACATTTAGTCAAAATAACATACTTATGCTACTTAATTTCACATCCTGCAATAAATTCCCACATACTATATTATATTTATGAAAATAAAAATATTTTGTATATAAATGGTTTCATAATTTTTTTAATATCATAATCACTGATTTAGATATTTTATTTTTGTCAATTTATTACAATAGATACATTATTATTATTTTTAGTTTTTTCACAATATAAATAATAAAAAAATTGTATTATCAAAGCATAAAAATATATGTAATATACAAATCATTAATAACTATTCAAATTTTAGTATCATAACTTTCAGAAATAAAGTATCGTAATTGTATAATGAATTGAAAATATCTAATGGCTAATTATTACAAAAATGATATAATATGTTATATAACCGTCGTTTTATTCACCCATAATATGACCTATCTTTTATTTTTAATGTTATATAGGGGTAATTTTTGTGACTAGCATATTAAAATAAATTAAAATTGTAGTTTATGAGTAAAACGTGAGTATTTTATAATTTTGATTATCCTCTTGTTTATATTTAGATATCTAAATTACTAAGTTGTTTTGTCTGGTGTTTAATATTGAGGTATACAATAAATTTTTTGTAACAACTTAATTGTGTGTTACAAGTTTTTTTAAACTTATAAACAGGTAGGGTCCTTATAATCGCCTACACTGTTGTACTCCACTTTGACACTTATTAGAAAAATAATTTGTAAATAAAAACAATGCATAATTTTAAATTATATTTTCTTAATTTATTTGATTATATTATATAAATAAGAAATAACAATAAAAGGGGAAATATCTAATACTGATAATCTGATAATAGCATTTAGTTAAGAATTTACTTGTAAAGTTGACAAATACTCAGGCACATGTATATTTAACACATAAGTTACAGGATGTAAAAAAAAATGAAAAACAAAGTGTTATATATATATAAAGTTATCATTGGTGGCATGGATCAAGAAATCATCAAAGTCCATGTTGGCACCATAAAAAAACAGGGGACAAACTACGGAGAACAAAACAAATAATAAAATTAAATCAACAATTTATAATTACTTATATATCTAATAATATACACTATATTTACAGATTGAATATTTTAAAAATTAGTTCTTTTTCAATACTTATGCGAGTTCTAGAAATATATAGACATTTTGTATGTCTTATTATAACATTGAACAACATTTGTAATGCATTTGTTTTACCCTTATTATGTAAAAACTTATCTTAATTTAGTGATAGAGCAAAAATGGTTATAATAATTATTATATCATTTGGACGGTGAATAATAATAATACAAAATAAATAATAATCCTTCCCTTCTCCAAAAGTTTTATATTAATATATAAAACACTAAAAGTTTTAAATTTGGATTACAATTTTAAAACTAGAATATATATATATATAATGTTAGTAACTAAAATATTATTTAATTATTTTGGTTAAAATTAATTTATAATCATTAATCTAAATCAATATATTAAAATTGTTTAATTAATCAAGGAACGTCAAACAGAACATATCAGATCAACAGGCAACTCTTGTACATACAACAAACACCTAAACCCTACATTTACTACGCTAGGTGCACAACTCTGATATAATGTAAACTTCACATATAAAATTAATAAAATCTAATTACCCTAATTGAGTATTATGTAAATAATGTTTGGCACTTGTCCAAAACATTTTGCATATTTGCATACCTATATTTTACCTAAAATAACAGACGCAAGGGAATAATTAATACCTTAGGTGTTTGATTTGTCTGTACTGTTGCTCGATGACGGTATAGATGTAGTTTTACACAGATTTAGAGTCAAACGTTGTTTAGTGTGACATAGTTCACCTAAGGTGGGCGAAAGTGGTTCTTTTGGTGTTTTAGTGTTTTCAGGATCAATAACATCTTCCATTTTAAATGATAACATTTTGCCCAATGTTTTTATGTCCATATTATCCATCTCAGCTTTAGCTAGTTCTTCATCCAAAGTAACAACACTTACAAGGGATACTGGTTCTGGAATATCTTCATTTAATTTGGCATCTATACATATAAATCAAAATAATGTTGGAGTAAGTTACTATAAAAGTATTATTGTATCCTTTATTTGTTTATACTTAAGTTTTTAGGTTTTAGTGGATTTAAATCAAATGCATTAGGTTCAAAAGTATCATCAATTTCATTTGATTTTTGACCTGGGAAAAATTGACTTTGGTTTGTTTCAAATGGTTGATTTGAGCTACTTATATAAAAATCGTCATCAAAAGTAGCTGTAAATAGAAAACATAATTAATTTTTATTTTATTTTATTATATTTAAACTAGTCTATAATATTACTTGAGGGAAAATTGAAGTTTGTTTCACAAGGGAAAGTTTGAATAGGATTACATGTTTCATCATCAATAAATGAAGGACTAAGTAGATCAGGTTTTGATGAACCCGCACCCCAATCTGAAATAAATAGTTTAATGTACATTGGATACCTAATGTGTAATATTTATTTTTATGATAAAAATATAAATAACAATTTAACAAACCACTAAAGGAAGACAAGTCATAATAATTCGATGAACGGTCCCAAATTGGTCCTATATCTAAATCAAAGGTTTCATTATCATCTCGTGGATACTCGTAAACACAATGATAATTTTGTTGCTTAAATGACACAGATTTTTTTGTAGCCTATAAAAAATTAATTAATATGTTAGATTATACATTTTGTTAAACCAAAAAACATAACAGTTGTTACTGACCAATTTTGAATTTGAATTGCGTAATGAAGTTTTACTGGGAATCGCATAACTATTCCATGTAGAAGGAACAAAATCAACTTCATCTTCATCACTAACATCTTCAGATTTTACTGATTCTTTATCATCTTCAGACATACCAAATATAGTTTTCCAATTATTTTTAATATAGTCATCTGGTGATGAAATTTGTAACGATTTATATGAATTTTGATTTTCAGAGATCTCTTTTACTAATGATACTTTAAAATCTCTATGGGTTTTCTCTTCAGTAATTGTCGAATTGGAATCTAAGCTTTTCCAGCAATCAGCTTCATAAACTGCTTGAGTTTTTAAAGTTAAGTCAACATTTATGTTTGTTAAATTTGGTTCAGAGCTACTTGCAACTGTCAATTCATTAACTGCTGGCCAATTGTTAATATTAAAATTTATTGAATTTGGTAATGAAGTAGAATGAACTAGGTTGTTTTCACAGAATGTTTTTGAATTTAAAAATATTTTTAACCAATTAGGGTTTTGTTTGCTGTCTAAAACATCCGAATTTGTATTTGAAATACTCTGATGTGGAGATTTTAATAATTCTTCAATGCTTTTGATGGCATTAGTTTGTTTGTCTAAAGGTAAATCATTATTACTATATGTTGGTGAAACAAATTGGTCAGAAATTTCTGCAAATTCAGAAGAAGAATATGATATTGCTGCAGCAGTTTTACTAGTAGATCCAGGTGATAATGAATCAGGCGAATAAGATGGTACACTGTCAAATTCAAAATTTTCTAGTACATCATCTGTATCCGAATTCAATTCTTCAATTGTATATGTGTTATTTAAAACTTGTACTTCTTGTTTCTCTGATATATCAGTGTCTAATATAATAGCTTCATTAGTTACAGTATCAACAATTAAAACATCATCTTGAATATTATCTAATTCTGAGGAAGAATCAACTAATTTTTCTCTGCTTATGACTAGATGATCGGTAGATGTATCTGTTAAAATGCACGATGGACTAGGATTTTCAGAAAATGTATCACCTATTTCAAGTACTTCCTCTTCGTCTTCTTCAAATATAGTGGACAATGGTGGAGGATAAGTATTGTATTGTATGATCATATTTGTGCGATTAGTATTTTCAATTTCGCTGTCATTTTCTTCTAATGAAATGTTTAAATTTCGAGAATCATTATCATTCTGACTAACTTTCCCTCTTAATTCTTGTCTTATAGCTTCTGCATATTCTTCATCCAATGTTAATTCCTTGTTATTAGTTTCATCATCATGATTTATAGTGTCTGGCAACCAACCTGAAGAGTTTTGGTTTGGTGGATGTAGATACCAAGATTCTGAAAGACCTTCAATAATATCGTCAATTTCATATTGATCTTTATCTTTAGATTGTTTAATATTTTCAACGCAAATGTCTTTAAATTTAGGCTGTTCATTATGAATGCTGTCTTCATACATATCATGAACCTTGATTACGGTAATTTCATTGTCATCTTCATCTTCAGATTTGTCATTCAAAAATTCAGTACTACCATCCTCACTTGTTATTTGTTCTATTTCACAGCCTGAATCATCAGAGCCATTTTTCAGAACAGCGATACTGTTGAAATAGTTGTACGGTTCACTTGATTCGTTAAATGGAAAATTTGGAATATTTAAACATTTAGTTTCTAGAGGATCTTTGGTTGAAATGTCTTCACAATTTGTATAGTCTGATGTATGTCCTGAATCTGATTCTAAGGTATTGTAATTGGATTCTTTAACTACATCATCCAAAACCATATTTTTTAATTTGCACTCAATTGTTGTGTCTTCAGATTCTTCTAAGATAGGTTTACTAAAATCGAATATATTAGAATCCCAATTCATCGACTCATATGGATTAAATGTAAAACTGAAATTCTCAAATATTGAATTGTCTAATTGTTCATTTCTAACTGGTTTTTCTGTTAGAGAAGAAGTAATACCTTTATAATAATCAATTGTGAAATTTTCACATGGACCCAGAAGGACAGAAGAGTTACTAGCAATTGTTGAACATTGAGTGGTGAAATTTGCATTAGGTAAAATGAATGGGTTATTTTTATTAGTTTTTTCCGAGGCTTCAATCTCTAAAAAAGGATTGGTAATATTTAATTTACAATCCTTTTTTATTTTCATACTATTATCAATTTGTAAAGATAAATATGAGAGTGAATCATCATCTTTATTTTTTAAAGCCGTTTGGAATTTTTTCAAAGTATCTTGAAAGTCATGATCATCGTGTGCGTTTCTTAAATCACTATCACTAGTAAATGTAAGACTATTTAAGAGAGGAACAGCTAATCGATTATACTTAAAACTACTTTGCCTTGATAATGAATTCAATGGAGTATCACTCTCACTACTTTCACTAGTATCAATGTGAGTCAGTATCATCAAATCAGCAACACTTTTAGACTTTTGTTTAACTTTTTCAGAAAATTCTCCCCGTTCAATTCTCAATCGCCATTGTTCATCTTCTGTATCTGTTCCAGAAGATTCATTACCAGAACGTCTTCCTAGATATGAGTCATCATTGTATGAATATCCATTTAGTGGACGACTTATTTTATTACTAGTTATTGGACCAAGTCTAAAGTTTACAATTGGTGGTGAGCATTCAGCATCAGATGATGTAGGTTCACACGCCAGAGCTTCATCCAATTCTCTAATTGCATTATTTATGCCTTCCATAAATTGTATGCTATCATCTGTTCTTATCCAAGGATCATTTGATACTGTTAAATCCTCCAATGATCCATGTAAAATTTCTAAGGATGGAGATTTTTTGGATTGATTAAAAACATCAACTCCACTAGATGCAGAAGGTTGAGAACTGATATCACTCATATCATCTGCATATATTTGTGCTTCATATGATTTAGGTCTATTAACAGAGCTCATTCCTGAATCACTATCACTTTTAACAAATTCCTTAGAGAACATAGGACTAGAATTTGAGGATACAGTATCAAAATTTGCTTTTAACATACTGTAAGTTTCTTCCAAGGATGAGATAATTTCTGGGAATGTTGGTCTTTTAGATGGATCACTGTTCCAACATCGCAACATCACTTGATATCTAAATATAATAATTATAATTGTATTAAAATCAAACACATGAAGCTTAAAATAACTAAAATAGTAATTTAGCTTACATTTGTTGAGATAGTTTATGATGTTTAGATGATGGAGGAAGTAAAAGTGGTGTACGTTCAATAAACACTGCAGATAATACTGCTAAATCACTAAGAGAACCATAAGGTTGAGCACCGTTCTCCATTATTTCCCATATTACAACTCCAGCACTCCATACATTTCCTTCAACAGTAACCTAAAAAAAAAACATGATTATATATTTTATTGTTCTATATTTCTATATTGTTAAAGGCTTATTATTTATTACTTGGATTTGATTATTTCTTATTATAATTATTAAATAAATAAATATTAATTAAACATGTAATTAATATGTTGAAATATGTAATTAAAGGATAAAAAGTAAATTGAATTATATTTATATTATACTAATATCAATAATTATATATAAATATTATGGAAAATGACGATAAACGAGTAAATGTCTTTTACTAGATAATATCCTAAATTACCCGGTTGAATAGTATGTGTTGATAATGACCATTAATTAGCATCAGTTACCTGATAAAACGGATAATATTGTTTTTCATTGTTTTGAGGAATTTGAGGACATTTACTGTAGCACTTGGTTATTATTGTTATTTGTTAGTTTTAACTTGACCGTATTAAACACGGAGATAGTGCTCAATAATATTTTATTTTATTTTAAATTTGTATATTGTTCATTTAAAATATCATGAAAAAAATGTATAATAAATTAAATCCTAAATGTAAAAATAATTAATAATTTTTAAGTGAAATCTAATACCAACCCATATTTCAGTGTTAATTTAGGAATGATGATATTAAAAACTACTGGTTCAATGAAAACAACAAAGGAATACAAACTAGTTTGTAAATATGATTTATTAATTATTAATGAAAAAGAGCGTTTAATCAAGCCTATATTAAAATACTAGTTCTGTCTATTATTTAATGATAGAAGAGATTTTTTATCTTATACATAAAATGCATTCTGCTATTGATCATAATGGATGAAATAGTATGTACTGAGAATTAAAAACTAAATATTGCAATATAACCAATGAAACAATAAAGTTATATTTAACTTTGTGCTCTATTAGTCACAAAAAAATTAAAAAACTATGGATCATAAGAGGTTTAATGTCTAAGCTTATATTGTGTTTAATTCACATACTCCAATTAACCTTTTGATATGATATGTAATATGTATTTATATTATGTAATATGCCTATTACCTATTAATATTCATAAAAATTAATGAAATTCGAAATTTTGAAATATAATTGTGATAACAAAACAAATTAAATTTTGTAAAAATTATATTATAATAAATAAATAGATAATTATTTGAAGTTCTAACATAATAATATAATAAAATAAATACATTTATTAGACAAACTTGTATTTGTCCAGGAAACCAGAGGAGCATGAACTATTTTTCTTGTAGGAGGCAAAAATTTAAGAAAAATCATGATATATAGTATATTGAAATAAAATACAAATACTTATTGATTTTTGGTAAAATATGTTTAACTACTATTTTATAGATTAAACTAATAGTCTTATTTACCTAATTAAATTTTGAATATAAAATTAAAAACAATTTTAATGTTTTACAACTTTTCAAAATTCATTTTATTATATATTATATTATATAAATATGAAAAATAATAAAAATGTTATTTAAATATAAACTATAATTCTAAAATGTTTAAGTATATAACTATGATGATAATTTTTTAGGGGGCCAAAATTATAATTTGCTCCCCGACAATTTAACGGGGGGGAGGGGGGGGGTCGAATGCCCCCTCTACCCTCACATCATAGGTGCCACTGCAGGACACTATGGGAATTGACAACAATATCTGGTAATTATTGTTAAATTATTAACTGTACTGTGTACAATACAAAGTACATAAGTGTATATTTATATAATGTATATAAGTGTTTGAACATTTACAATAATAACCAGTTATTTATGTAAATATCCTAAAAATTTATATATTTTCATCAATGACTGGCTAAGGATGTAAATACCCAAAAATCATGATTTACTGTAACATATATTTATTATGGTATATTATACAAAACTTTAGTATTTACCTTTTTAGTCTCAATAACTGATTCAGATACATTTAAGGTTTCTGGAGAACTCCATCTTATAGGAAGAGCAACTCCTTCTTCAGTATAATAATAATCATCTTTGTATGTTTGAGTACTAATTCCATAGTCTCCAATTTTTACTACATTGTCAGGAAAAACTAAAAAATTTCTTGCAGCTACATCTCTGAAAAAATTCATTATCAATGTTTTAAAAACTATAACTTTTTTCTATTTAATTATTTTTCTTTATCTACATGTTATAGAATAGTTCTATTTTGAAAAATTATATTTATTATATTAGATTCTGAGTGAAATGATGAAAATAATTTACGATCCGATCACCACAAATAGGATATGCTTTCGGTAGAGAATTGCATTTAGTTAGTACTTTATTTAACTCATTATTTGAATTTTTTATAAGATTTTCTTTGGGAGAAAAATAATTATTAAAAAATGACATATTCACGGAAACTGTAATTTTGACAAACTCATTTTAAATATTTCATGATAACGAATGCAATTCTGAACGTAGGAACTTCTTTAAAAATTGAAATTAAGAGAATTTTATTTTAAAATATATTTTAAGTTTATTATACTTCAGATTTGAATGCAATGATATTGCATTAGAAAATACCATTCTGAGCGAAACTCAACATATTACAATATATTATACTGATAATCCATTCCAAAATTTTACGTGTGTAAATTACGAATGTAAATATTTAAAAGAAATTTCAAGTTCCTACGATCTAAATTTTATCAAGAAATAAAATAATGAAACCGTTATTTTGCCGATTTTCAAGAACTTTTACTTTAAAAGCTTATAAAAAAAAATTGCCAGTCACGATTTTCAAAATATTTTGTAAAAAGATTAAGCAGTATGTGATTAAACTTTGATAAAATATTCAAACCGATTAATAGAAAATTGAAGGAAAAATTAAACATTTTTGGAAAAAATTTCAAAGCTATATACTTGGCCAAAAAATTAACCAATGAGTTCAAAACCACGCTTGTATGTTGCCTACTCAAAAAAAATTTCAAGTCCCTACAATCAAAACTCAATTAGTTATCACGAAATTAAAAAATGTAAAATAATAGAAACCGTAATTTTGAAACTGATTTTCTGCCACTTTTTTTGTAGTTTTTCTCCTCCCAAGGAAAAACTTTTAAGAAATTCGAAAAATGAACTAAATAAAGTACTAACTAAACTTGATTTGCTACCGAAAGTATACCCTACTTGTAGCAATCGGACCATTATTTCTACCCGTAAAAGTCAAACATCATTGTAAAACCAATACATTCCTCGCTCTAGTCTAAAATGTAGTATATTGACAGTCCCAATTTTTTGCAATATTACTGCATTCAAATTTTAATTATAATATAATACAAGAACATTTCACCAATAACTTCTCAGAGTTAAAGTTGAAGGGACCAAGAAGGAACACCCAGAATCTACTCCTGCACATTCTTTATTTTGTATTTTAAATGTTAAAAAACAAAATCACAAATATTAATATTATTATTTCGTGTCAAGCAAGTTTGTATAGAAACATTTATATTTAAAGTACACAAAAACATATTTCAAACTATAATAAATATGATTCTTCATAACCAATACTATGCATAAATAGAAAAAATAAAAACATTTTATTGTCCAAAATATAATAATTGTATATCATTTTAACTTAAAAAAGTTTAAATTATTCTTCTACACAAGGATATACTTAATTATCCTGTATTAAGTTATGTACAATACAAACAAAATGTTTTAAGTAGAACCTTACCTAACCTGACTATTATTAGAAGAAGATAAGTTTATTCCTATAATCTTTATTTTTTAAGAAAATAATATTGAACTAAATGTATGCATATGTATACTTACGTGTGGACAACTCCACTTTTCAAATATTGTAACAGAGCGTTGATAACTTGTACAGATATTTTGAGTTTACGTTCTAACTGTGTTTCATATTCATTAGTGTCTGTGTTTTTACGAAGCCACGCTTTTAGATCACCCTGAAAACAAATATAGTTAAAATAATACTATAATTATTTTGATATAATAATAACTTACACAAGAACTAGATTCAAATATTAACAATAATGGATCCACTTTGATACAAGCAGCTACCAATCCTAAAACTAAGTGATTTCCATTTTTTGCTTTAATTTTATGAGGTGTAGCCTCTTGTAAGAATTTTAGTCGTTCAGCATCAGTAGCATCATCTCTTAAAATGCGCACCACTACTTTATTTACTTTATTATTTTCACTTTGGTTCAGTCCAACTACTTCACCACTTACCACCTAAATTATATTACAATATTTAGTAAGTGTTTGAACATTATTACTATTAGTGATAAAATAATAACTTATTACCCTTCCAAACCATCCAGAACCAAGTTCGTGATGAAATTGCAACCGGGATCTTGGAAAATTTGAAAGTGAATCGTCTAAAATAAATGTAATGATATAATCAAAAATAACCATTATATTATATGTTAATATAATAGGTAAGTTTTACTTACTTAACCATTCTTTAAATAGTGATTGATATTTAATCGATGGCGATAATTGTTCAATATTGATGACAGTAGAATCTGACCTTGACAATTCATTACTGTGAAAATTGCTAATAGGATTAACAAACGCCAATCCTGGAGAACTGTAATCTCTCGTCGATATCACTTCATTTTGAAATTCCTTAAATAAATATATATTGTTTTGGGTAAAAATATATTTTAGTGTCATTATTAAATTATTTTAATAACAGACTATTCAAACCTGTGATATTGAAGAATCCTTTATAGAGAATAGCAAAAAAAAAAAAAAATATATATATATAAGTATATACAATAATAATTATAAGAATTTATATCTAATTTTAAATGTAATAAAAAAAACATTTATTAATTATCACAGTATTTTGATACCTACTGGAAATAAAAATTATTTCCATTAATTTACCTATAGGATAATTTGTATTTGTTAGGATGTATCAATTGTTATTATATCTTAAATATAATGAAAGCCATAATGCTGTATTAAATATGTTCATAATATAAAAACATTAATGCAAATATTCTATGGTGCTGCTACTATAAACTATAATATTATAGAAGAGCCAGGAGAGGTCGATGTTCTCTATTTGACAATCAAACCCAGTACATTGGTCATGGTTCAATCTATACACCTATATACCAAATATATAAGATACTCACATATTACACACACACAACATAAATATGGAATGAACAATGAAAATCTCATTGGATCCAATTCCAAAAATTGTATGGTATTTTAATTACACACTATAACAATTAATCAAAACTCAATTGGAAACACACAGTTTGGAATAAAGTAAAAGTTAAGCTAGCAATGTAATTAAGTATAATTTATAAAACTGACCGTATTTAATTTAATAATATATATATATATATAAAACAAATTTAATAAAAACAATTTTGCTAGTTCATGATAATAAAGGTTTGAATAAAAATTAGAATTTAAGCTTAAACTATTGTTACTTATGTGTAAAGTCCGGATTTATAGGTACTAAAAAAGCTTAGAATAATATGCAAATATGTATAAAAAAAAGTGAAATATGCACCAAATATGTTATTATCTAAAATATATGCATTTATATATTTTTATAATTATTTTATATTTTTAAATCAAGTGAAAAATGTAAAAATAAATACACTTTTCAATTTATATAATATGCAATTTATTAGAAAAAACTATATTTATATTGGTTTTATTCAGTCCTTTTTCTAAACTTAATTCAGTCAAACAAAAATAAATTACTTAGTTAGCAAACAATATTCATTAAACTAATTATTAGGTAAAAAAAAATGTCCATGAAGATATAGATTTATGTATATTTTGTATAAAAACATATTTTCACATTTATTAAAAAAAAATAAAAATAAAAAATATAGAGAAAAAATTACATTTTTATGAAAAAGTCTATAAAATATGCATTTATATGCATTATAAACTTTTTCCTATGCATTCATTGTTAAACAAATTGTTGACATTTCTTACACACACCAAGTTGCTTACTCTCAAAAAAAAAAAAATGTAATTGCATACAAATCCGGACTCTACTTATGTGTAATTTATAAAAACTTCTATGAAATAAAAATAAACAGAAATAATCAATTATTAATTTAGATTCAATTCCCAACTTTGAATATTATTAAAAGTATAAAATTTGTATAAGTTTAGTATATTTTTTAGGTATATTAATTGGGTTTCTAAGAAAAAATACTATATTTAAATATACATTTTGTATTTTTTGTTTACTACATGCAAACCACAAATAGTGTAACATACATTATACGCCATTTAGGTTAAATGTAATAAACATGTCTTTTGTATTGATCCATTCTTTAGCACAATTTATTTTAGCTATTTTAATCTGCAATTTAACTTATTGGTGTTTATAGAATGAAAGTATGAATACAAATAATTGAGGGAACCACCTATAAACCTACATTTATTTAAATATTTGAACAAAATGACTGAAAAAAAAATCAGTCAATTCATACTTGAAGTAATACAATAATTGATACAATTATCTATTATATTATTTAAATGAATGTTAATATAATATTATAATTCCAAACATATCATTGAGGTGACTATAAACATTTATAATAACATTAAAACATTTATAGACTTATAGTGTAGTTCATTTTGTTAACTATATAAAATAATCTACCATCTTAAAGTATATTTATTATAAATTTATAACATAATTGACAATTATTATTAATTATTAACAGTATTAGTTTCTTATACAAACATCAACATATGAATTAAAAACGTTTAAATTTAATCTAAAATATTATTGTTAAAAACTTAATAAAAAAAAAGCATAGTTAGCTTTTTATTTATTTTATCAACAATTAAAGACAAAACAAGTTAAAAGGAAATTAAATAATAAACAATTTTTATTTTTAATTAATAATATTTTAAGAAATAGTAATCAAAAGATTAAATATTTTTTATAATGAAAAATATGACTAACACACTATAAATTGTATACATATGTCAAATGTATACAGTACATATCTGATTCAATATAAATGAGGTGAACATAACTGTAATGGTCATCAGACTGACTAGGTTTGTTATTTTTTTTATTTTTATAACTATTACCTATTGCTGTTATATTCAATAACACAAATTACATTATTTTTTATATCCGTAATAAAAATTAAACCAACCACAAAATCATCTAATGCCTACCAAAGCACACGAATATAATATCCAATAATTTTATTTTATATATACCTAAGATCTAATCAAATGGAAATGTATAAAAATATTTTCATATTCATTACATATTTTATACTGTTTATATGCAGATATTGTTAATCCTTCATTAGGCGCGTTAATGTTTGTTAAATAGGTGTATAGGGAACACAATTCGAATTAAACAATAAATTATCGATTAAAAGTAGAAATTAGGATTGATTATTTTTTTAACATGTACTTAAGATAATGTAAGATTAAATTGAACTAGTTAAGATTAATAAAATTTTAATATACACTGGGTAACACCTAATGTAGTTAATTTTTAATATAATAACAAAATTAAGTATTTGAATAAAGAGGTATAGTAATAATTTTTTTTATTTCACCCAAAGTTTGATGATTATTTACTATTATTTATTAATGTACCAAGTGGTTTTTAGTTCCTAACATTGTAAAACTATAAAAGTATGTAAGGATTACAAAAAAAGAAATCAAATTATTTAGACTCTTTTATTTTTTACTACCTATTGGCATAAATTCAATTTTGATTAGATACCTTATGTGAATTTAAACATTATTAATTTCTAGTTAGACTCTAGTTGAATTATTTGGCATTTTTAGTATTGAATATTGTATCTTTTTATAACACAAAATGTGATTTATGAGCTGAGTATGAGAGTAAATTAAAAATGTCTAAAGAATATATATTATTTTGATTGTGCTATTAATATAAATGTGTACAACTTAAATCAAATATTTTTAAAATTTACCTTAAAACTGAATCTACTATTTCGACAACAATCCAAACAGCCAATAAGGAATACAACTATACATATAGTAAAACCAACAGCAACAATTGTTAGCCATATATTAGAACTGTTTAGCAAAACTGTATTGGAACTCGCTTCTGAAAAAAAAAAAAAAAAATATATATATATATAAGTACAATAATTGTTATAATAATAATCGGAAATGAATAAAGTAAGAAATATACTGGTTAAATATATTTAAATACTGATTCACATTTCATGTAGGTAAACCATAAATATTATCTTTATTTTATTTGAAGAATTACATGAAAGTAATAATAGCCTTATCTACATTTGTGGATTATTACAGTAGGTTATTTTGCAATTAAGTTTAAAAATTTAAAAGGCTTTATTATACAAGCTTAGAACATTTTAGTTTAAATGCTAAAAATGGTTTTCCTAAAATGTATTTTTGATTTTAAATATTCTTCAATTTTAGCATGTTGAACTTAGTCATTTACAATCACTTATTGAATAATCAAATGTTTAACTATTGTTTTATTTCATATAACTTTATCACAATATTTATGAAGAAATTTAATCTCATATTAAACTTATAAATATAATTTAAATACAATTTAATATTACAAATAGTATTTGTATATTACAAATAAATTCAATGCGGTATTGTGATATGTAAAATATATTATTTTTGTTTTGTTTATAATAAATTAAAAAGAAAATTGGTATTTATCTCAAATGTCAAAGATGAATAGCTCGTAAATAGATAATAAAAAATAGAAAATAATTTATGTAAACTATTATTAACTATTTATTTTTTTATTTACTATTAACTATAATTAATGTCAATCTTAATATTTATCATAGTATTATTCATAGTCATTATTCTATGATTTTATAACTTTTAATTTTGTTAATTGGTCAGTTTATCTACTTTAATGTTAATTGTAAACACATAATTTGTATTATGCAAAATATAATGATATATAGTACATATATGTATAACAGACAGCACAATTGTATATCATGTTCTTTCACATTATATATGCTGAAGGAATATTCTCATTAATACACACACTATAAAGTAGTATAATAATTAAATGTGAAATATGAAATAATACAATAACTATAGTAGTATAGTTAGTAAGCAATGATTAAACTAATATCTACAAAAAAAATAAACATTTAATTAAATAATAATAATTTTAAATGCATATAGGTAGAATGAAATAATATAGCTATGGCTACTTGAGTATGTAAATTGTTTAAATAATAATATTCCTATACAGTATATACTTATTTTATTTATGAAATATTCATCATTTCAAACAAAGTATACATGAGTATACCTATTAAAAAATAGAAAATTGTAAATTTAGTTGATTAGATTATAGAAAATAAATGCACGGATTATTTATTCAGGTGAGGAATTAGCAAATAGTATAATAACAAATGGACAACCAAAATAATGACTGTAGGAAACTATTCATAACCTACATTATTTATACCTAGTATTTGCTATTTACAAAACATTGACATTAAATTTAGTTATAACACACAAGTAGGTATATTATTCAAGAGGAATTATTTAGTCTTATTTTTAGTTGTAAATTTTGAATTTATGTTAGGTTATTACAAAATTCTCTTAAAGATTAGGTAATTTAAATGTTTCAGTGCAACTTGTAAAGAAATGAATAGAAAATATGTTTAAGTCGTATATGAGGTGATTTTAATGTATAATATCAGGTTTCAAACTATCTTTAAACTTTGAGACCATGCCATATACTAAATATATTACCTATAAAGAAACCATTTTTTTACATGTACATAATTATTTCAGTTTTAAAGCCACAAATATATCGGTTATCTATTTAATAACATTAAATAATTATTTATTAAATCTGAAACTTAACCTAAATATAATGTAATTGAATTCTGTACCTATAAAATAAAACATTCTAGAAGGAAATATATTCAAAATATTATACATTTATAGATACCTAATTAATCTAAAATTTAAATGTTCAATCTCATTTTACATTTATTTTTTGATTATAGAAAGGTGAAATTTTTTTTTCTATTGCTTATTCCTGGCTTTTAGTTGTGTCTACAAATATAAGAAACAAAACTAACATAACTAATTCTAAATTAAACAAAGTCTATAGGTAATCAATATACCTACTATAATATTAAGATATAACCTAAACTTTAACAATATTAAATTTAAATTATTGTCTATAATTTATTTTTAACAAA
Organism: Eriosoma lanigerum; assembly: GCA_013282895.1. Taxonomy (NCBI): domain Eukaryota; kingdom Metazoa; phylum Arthropoda; class Insecta; order Hemiptera; family Aphididae; genus Eriosoma; species Eriosoma lanigerum. The sequence goes on from CM023358.1 coordinate 42,658,711, forward strand.
AAATAAGTAGGTATTGCTATTTTTATAAACATAAAAAAATACTCGGAAAATATTATTTTGGCATTACTTTTGAGTTATTGCCATAAGAAAACCTTGAATATAATAAGACTTATTATCTACTAATACCTATACAAATAAGTACTTTAACAACCAAATATATTTTTTTTTAATTACTTTATTTATATACTGAATAGCAATGGTGTATTATGGCAAGGAAGATAGAATGTCTTTATTTTTAGCTTTTATCGAATGTCATATTTTATAGTTATTATATTTAGATAGATATATATTTTATTATTTTGGAGTCAAGATTTCTTTATAAAAACATAAAAATCTTAATTATGTTACTACAAGTTTAATATACAATTTATCAATGGTAATAGGTAATGGTTATCATTAAATATTTTGGCAGTATATTGCAGTATTTAATATCATACTTTAAAATATTTGTTACATTATTCATTTTTAATCGAGTTTTTAACTAAAAACTTTTATCATTAATTAGGATGAATTAAAATGGCTAATTTTGCTATAAGTTATATCTACTATAATGCATGTGTTAACTTTTTAAGTTATATACAGAGGAAATTAGTTTAATTATATTTGTTAGAAGTAGAAAAATTTCAATATTTTTTTTATTTGTACCTATATAAAAATTAGTTAAAACTGCCTATCCCTGCTAGTCTTGCTGCTAGTTTACACAATTTATAAAAGTAATTAATTGTTTTATGAAAAAAATTGAACTAGGTATTGAGGTTACCATAGAAACTTTTTAGAAAAAATTAGTTAAAAATTATAATTCTAAGAGCTCTATAAAATTACTAGACACAAGAAATTTTGTATGGTATTTTAGATACTGAAGATAAAATGCTGAAGTTTAACATCTGAAGATACTAGATATATTTTTGTAGAAGAGTTTTATAAATTGTATACATAAAAATGATTATCTTAAGGAATAGTTATATGAATAATTATTAAGAATAATATAAATAATTATGTGATATAAAGTAAATGGTAGGTACTTAATTTACTAGAGGAACTTGTATCCTTCTATTGCAACATGTTAGATAGCACCTTATAAATAATTAGATTTAAGAAAACTAAAAACAATAATACCTATTACATGATAAAAATGTTCATATTACATATCATAATATCATATTATATACCTACTCATTAAATATTATTATTATTGTATACAAAATTCAAATTAAGATGGGAAGGTACTAAACACATTTAAGAATATCTTTTATAAATTATAACTCAGATTACCTAGGTATAAATTATTATGGTTTATTAGTTACAAATGATAAAATAAAAATAT
>CM023358.1:42660044-42782459 GCA_013282895.1 Eriosoma lanigerum
AAAATGAATTGAACGAGTTATACCTCACTATGTTTCTTATTTTTAAAATGTAATAATATAGAAGTCAGTAATCTGTTAAAATCATAATATTCTAACAATTTAGAGTTTAACTAATAATAATGACTTTAAGATCTTAAATTAAGATTTATGGAATATACTACTGGATTTTTCTGGAAGATCTTACAACTTTATATAGGTACTACTTAACATATTCATATAACTATATATATATATAATTAATTGCATGTCCTTTAAGGTAGAAGGCACTTCTTGTAGTAGCATTGAATAATTAAAATAACAAGTTATGTGAACTATATACATTTCGATATAATTAGGCTTTTTGTCAAAGTATAGGTAGGTAGAAATCAGTTTGGAAAAGTACCAATGTATAACAAATTGTTGACATATGTAGCTTATATGAGAGGTAATCAAATTACTCTAAGAACCTACGTATTACAATCCAAATTATTATATAGTAGATATTATCAGTACATATATTGTATAATTAAATTGATTTAAAACATACAGATTGTGAATGGTATACGCCAAGGAGGCGCGTTAGCCAGATAATCCCAATCTACTTATATTTATGATATTATGTAGGTACACATCCAAATAAAATAATTATTAACAAGTGACTGTGGGACACTATTCAACAATCATGGTATTGGGTATTATGAAATATTAAATGCTCTTATCACCTCCAATTGGAAAAGCCAGGGAAGGTTCAATCCAGGTAGAAATTAAACCTAGCCACAGCAACGGGACGGTGGAATGTTCCATTTTTAATTCTGGGGCGCGTTTCGGGCCTCAACCATTTTTCCAATGTTCAGGCACGCCGTATGGGACGGATAATGTGGGTGACGTCGGGACGTGTGACACGGAAAACGATTGCGTAAAATTCATCTGGGCGTCGCGGACAATCGTCCGAACATAATTTTCCGCACAACAATGTCAACACAAATACGCGACACGATCGTTTTAACAAAAATATTCTCTTCGTCCGGACTGAAAATATGTTTACGCTTTCATCGCCCGAAAATTTACACGCACGCACGCATTATAAATCGGTGAAAACTAAATACTAGGCGAAACGATTACAACAACTGGGTAAAAAACGATTGATAAATGAAAATGAATAATAATAAACAATAATTACAGGACGATATCCTAAAAGTCTATATAGTAAGTATTATTATGTACAGGGGCTACCGGAAATGCACGACGTTTTCGTTTTCCCCGTACAGTAGGAATCGCGAAACAATAACATGACTCACTGTAGTACGATTGCAACTACTGCGCGGTCCGTCACGGGTTGGGCTAGACGGGTCACGGTTCGGCGATCGGTGGAAGGAGTAAAGTGGCGCCGTGCGGGATTCGCGATTGTGACCAGACGACACAGTGATAACGCAGATAACGTGTCCATCAACGACCGCGGTTACAGCAATCGGCGCGTGGACGGAGAATAGAAGTTTAAAACCTCTACGAGCGAATCCGTTTTGTCGTGGATCGTACCGTTGGTGAGAGGCGACTGGCGGATCGAGAGCGTGGATGGTACGTGTAAAAGCCCGTCATGAAAATTGAAGTAACCTGACGAATGTGCCATAAATATGGGATGAGTATTTTTACGCACAGTTGTAGATAATAATTTGATCAAATTAATAAAAAGAAGTTGCTTTTGTGCATTTACATAATTTATCTGTAATATAGTGATATATAGATTTTGAGATATATCTTAAGTCGTGTTTGATACCTTCGACAAGATAGCCTATATAGAAGTCTTCTTATTTACTTCTTATTATGTGCTTCTACCTTTGACCTTACAAAATAAGTTTACGTCAGTTTGAGTTTAATCAGTTTGTATGGTCGAAATTTGATACTATTTTTAATCAATGATATTACCTAGTTAATATAATCTTCACCTAGAGTGTGTTACATTCTGGTGCATAAAGATAAAATAATATAATACACAAAAATTTATTTATTAAATAAATGTATACCTTAATCGCAGATGAGCTATATAAGAATTAGGTATAATAAATTTATCCTGATCAAATTATCAAGAAGACTAAAAATAAGGAGACCAAATTATTTATAGTTTATGGTTATTATTTATAATTAACTATTTATTATTATCTGCATGGTTGTATCCTATATTATGCCTGTATGAACTATAAGTATTAAAATAATCTATAATTTATCAAACCTACTGATTTTTCAGAAATCATCAGCGGTTCAAAACAAAGTCTCAAATCTTCTGGATAGATCGCGCTCTCTGTTAGATATTTACTATATATTTTATCAATTTCATTCGTCAAATATTTTTATGCGATTGAAATATTATTATAATTAAAGAATTAAATTCCAGACATTTAAAAATCTATATTCACTAATTTTTTATACTATAAATTTTGATATCTAACGCAGAATATTGCCCCATGAACTTACTCGTACCACTCTGTTTAATTTTTACGGCTTGTATTATCCAACAGAACAATTAGATGTTTAATAGCGGGTGATAAAAATAATCTGATATTAGATCTTTTTGTTCTCCTTCTACTACTTCGTTTTACTCAGTTACATTACTAACGATCTGGGTTCGGCCACCTTAGACTTACACGCTACACCTCCGTATATCTCAATATCTTACTTCTCGTCTATTAACACCAGCCATCTTCATATAATTCCCTATTCTATTTATATCCACTTCGGTCTTCTTCTCTCCTCTAGTCTATATTTTCTCTCATTTCCCCCACAATTTGTTCAACTCATACACTTCCCCTCACTCTAAAAATCCATCTTAGTATTCTCATCTCTACTGCACTCATTGTCCGTTTCATTATTTTGTATCTCCGATCCACACGATATTGTTGGCCTCACTACTGTATAATAATACCTATCTAGGTACTTTTCAGTCATCCTCTTGTCACACAAAACACTTCCACTTTATCCATACATACTTCTATTTTTCATGTCCTCGGAACTATCATTCCTTTATACTACCGATCCAAAGTACTTGAACCAGGATCCAGAGCCCCGTTCCATAAAAAAAATTGAATTTTATATATGGACATTGTCGTTTTTAATCATCCTTGTAATTCTTAAATAAAAAAAAAATTATTGTTCGCCCTCCCCCCTTCCCCCCGTTATATTGGGCTGGATCCCTGGCTTGAACCAATCAGTCTCAAACACCATACATGTCTACATCATCTTGAATTTTATGGCGTTTACATGTGACGTATATAATGGTGCCGGTAGCTGGTACGTATCTATTCTTTACACATAATGTTTTATTGTGGGTTGGATTTAAACTAAAGAAATTGGATATAATATATCATAAATCATGATAATATATTGTTTCTTATATTTTTTTTTTTTTTTTCTGCGTAGAAGAAAACGCGTTTATTTTATCTCATTTTGTTGGTAAAATACGTAGATAATATACGTGTTTGTAATAAGACGCCTAATATTTCGATGCCTGAAAAGCTAAAACTGTTATACACGCCTCTTTGTAATTTATTAATCTGTCGTATAGGCCTTGTTACTAGCAGAGGAAATGATAACTAGACTCGTTTGAATTAACAATAACACCGACAAATGATTTTGAATTTGATTAAGATTTGTTCAATGGAATAAAATATATATTTTTTAAAATGATTACCTTTATTTTCTCAACATGTGGGCGGAAAATTTTGTTGATATACCTATACGTATAGGTACGTATCTGTATTTGAAAATAGATTAAGAAAATTTTTTTTTTTGTAGTACCTATAGTTCTGACTAATAACATTTTTATCAAATAGGTACCTACTACCTACTTATAATGTTTATAATAATAAACTAAATTATTAAAATATGTATGATTTTGCTTCAATTTGTAGTTTGTTTTTATTAATCAAATAATTCATCTACACAGAAAAAGGATTAAAAATCAAATTATTTTAAGAAATGTGTATTTTGATGTACTTATTACGTCCTTAAAAATGAGAAACAAGAAGAAATTATTGAACTTCCGTTTGATGTTTTAAATGTAATATACTGGTATAAATTAAAATTATTAGATACTATTTTATTATACACAATGATTTATAATATATATTTAAAACTTATGAATAGTAAAATCATTAAAATACAATTGAATGAGTTATGTATTATAAAAAAACTTATAAAATAATATAGGTAAATTCAATAATTAAATATTGTATATAATGATAATATGATATACCACTTAACCTTTAAATAATTATAAATTATAATTGTACGAACATTTATATTTCACCTTAATTATTGAATAATTAATCAGGAACTCCCTAAATTTTTAATATAATAAATAAATAATATTAATATTATTATATTATAATACCTATATAGGTATATAATAAAAAGTTTACAATATAAAAATATATTTCTACACACGATATAATATTAGGTACATAAAATAAATAAATTAAGATTGGTATAAAAAAAAAAAAAATAATAATGGTGATTGGTGCAGCGTTTGATTTGTAAAAAACTAAAAAATATTTAGTTAATTTACGGTTTTTTGTACTTCAGGAAAAAGCTGAGTTTAATATAATGGGACAAGCTCTCGTGTTGTACATTATACGTTATACTTATGTGCTAAACTTATACCAAGAACATTATCTTAATAATCATCCAGAGCAGCATAATGAGTCCTAAATAGACTGCACATTTGAAAACCATATGACAGATATACAACCTAAAAATATCAATAAATAAATAAACTACACTGTTATAAATTTTAAACAACAAAACAATATTATTATTAATAAAATATAAAAATGATGGGTAGAAGGTATTTAGTAGTACTAGTTATATAGATTGTGAGATAATGTGATATACATGTTTTCAAATTAGGGGGGGCGCAAGGGGACTGAGTAGTGAGTATCTCCACTAATTTTTTAGAAATTTTACCGTGCTTCTACTATTTTAGAGGTGCATTCTTTACGACATAATAAGGTAAAAAGGAATGGGGCCATTCTTTCTTCAAAGATGAAAAGAGACCCTTTACTTTTTTTGCCACTTTAAGCACCTAATGGGTTTACTAAAAATTCAAACGATATACGTATATATATATATATATATATATATATATATACATATAGATAAATCGAGGGTAAAATTATATTTATCATGAATATAAATTGTATTATATAATCTATTCGTGATTGTATACCTATAAGAGGAGGGGGAAATATAATAAAAGTTACAAAACGCGTATTCAATTGAACAAGTTTCAATAGTTTCATAAAGTTTGATACTTTTCTAGAATAAAATAATAAATAACGAATAATAATAATAATATATTTCGGTCATACTGGAGAAAATAAAAGTGGGTAGGTCTATGTAATATTATAATGCGAAGGTAAATTTTTACATAATGTCATATAAAATATAGGTACTATATTAATATTATAATATATGAATAAAAAAACGTGTACCTTCTAAGACGTTTCTTGGCTGCTGGTAACTTTTCCGGTCCTTCTTTGAGTAAAAATGTCATTATTCCTTTGTGATACGTATCCAAATATTCTTCCCAATGTATTTGTTTAATATCGAAGGGAAACAAAGTTTTGTCGTCATTGTCTAAATGATCCCACAGACTTTGTACGTTTTTATCACAAAATATCCATTCTCTCGTAGAAAAATACTCTAATATGTCGGTGAATTTTTCGATTTTTTTGTATTGATCAACTAACCTGCAGAAAATGGAAGGATAAAACAATAGAAATTATTAAATCACACGTAAAACGTATAATTGTCGTCCTTAAGTAAATTAATTTGGTTTATAATATTATAAGGATTTATTTATAATGTCTGTATTAATTTATTATTAATATCTGTAATGGCGAACCTGAGTTTTTTTCCCGAGACGATGAACACCAAATCCAACAGAAATGCAGGCAGATAGTGCAATACCAGTACGGTAAGTTTGTGTAAAAACATCGACGAATTCATTATTAAAGTCGGATACCACATAGCTTTAACGGTGGGTCGATTCACGATGTAACTCATTAGGATGACTGAAAAAATTTTCCACGTAAGTGGATTTTTGGGTGATGAAACAAAGTTGTAAATGTGCGGATAATGTGCGTCTTCGCATTTTTCGATCAATTTACTTTCAGTAATGTGTCTGAAAAAGGTGGGGTAAATATATGTTTAATTTTTTTAATTTGTTTAATAACACCTAAACCCCAATCAGGACCATTCTAATAAAAATATATCTATACCTGACGTTCGTGTCCCAAGATGCCGCTATTAATGCATTCACCGTCAAATCAGCTGGAACTAAATTCGTGACAGCGTTCAGGTCACAAGGCAGCGCTTTTATTATTCCTGTCATCACGCCAGTTACGATTCCCGTTGGTCCGTACAAATTGTCAATCCATCCTGGAATGGGTTCGTTTGCCGTCGCTATCACTATATAATTTACAGAAGAAAAAATAAATTGTAAACAAATAAATTGTAAAAAAACAAATCGATCGCTTCTACCGATCTTTCATTAAATCGCATTTTCCCCAGAAAGTTTAAATAAACTTATAGGTACCAATTGCTGGACGGAATATCGAAACGGGCAGCCCTTTGGATTCATGCTTAATCAACTGTTCAGCAGCGGCTTTTGTCATTACGTATGTGTTTGGCATAGGTCCTAAAAGGCTAAATTAAAACAAAAACATTATTATAAAACAACAATAATAATATAACAAATATTTTAATTTTGAGACATTTAATCAAAAACACAATATTGTTAGTTAACTATTGGTGGTAGGTAATTGCTAAGATTGTACCTAAATAAATAAATTAACATATGATTAACGCGTGTATTTACTAATATGAAATCATTATTTCAAGGTATTAGGTGTATAGATATATCGTATAAACACAGTTTTAAATATAAAGTACTTACAAAGGTTTCATTTTTTCAAGTACATTCCAACTCTTTGTTTTATAGAGATGTATCAGTTTTTCGTAGCTATATGGTAAATTATAAAATTTTTCTTCTATGCGTTTGTTATGACAATTCGAGAAAGCAGTAGAAACATGTAAATACGACTAAAAGTAAGAAAATATGGATATTTAATTTTACAAAACATGCAGATTATTAGGCGTGCATGCATGCATTTATTTAATGTTTTAATGTAATATTTGAATCATACAATTTAAATAGTCAACAAGTACCTCGAGGTTTTCTACTTTGTGAGCTAATTTCACAATTTCTCTGGCGCCAATCACGTTTATTCCAATGGCTATGTCAAGGCGCTCATCAAACCTGACCGTGGCCGCACTATGAAATATCACATTTACCTCTTCGATCAGAGTGTTTAAATCCTCAGCAGATAATCCCAAATCTGCTTGACTACAGTCACCACTTAGTGCACTGATTCTCTGTAGTTTTGATGTTTCGATGTCTTCAAATATCTAATTAAAAATATAATAATAATAATAACATTATATAGACATATAGTATATATGAAATAACACTACTATATAACTATATAACATATTTCAAAATAATCAATCTGACGAAAAAATATATAAAATACTTACTGGCATATTAAACATATCTTCTAATCTTTCGTGAGCGGATTTTCCTTTTTTATCTCTTATAAGCAAGTAAATGTGTTTGATTTGAGGACATGACCTGATCAGTTTGTTAACAATTAGTTTACCAAGAAACCCAGTTCCACCAGTAACAAACACAGATTTGTTTTTGAAAAAATTTTGAATGTTCGATTGTAGTTCTGGGTTAGCACACGACATTTTTGCAACGTCGACTAAAAAAATATTTAAATAATAATTTAATAGTAAATTTTATAACTATACAATTTTTAATAGAAATAATATAATTTTTAGACCGAATAACGTGTTTATGTTCAATAAAATGAAAAACCTGATATATGTGCTGTTAAAAGTAGAAAGTGGTTTTAAATTTCTCTTATATAAATATAACATTTGTACTTAGCGTATAATTTATAAATAAATGATAAAATAGTGTGATGCATAATAATAAACAATAGTTTGTTATTAATATTATTTAAAAAAAATTGTACTGTTGGTATTATATTCAACATTGAATACATTTATTATGTTATATAAATAGTTTGTTTATAATGTTTATTTGTATATTAATATAATATTATATACCTAAATTATAAACACAATTTAAATATGTTGTTAATTTTTAAATTTTGTTTTCTATTTATTATTTTAATTTTATATTTTTATATAATATTTACTTTGACAAAATATATTATGACAAAAATGTACCTATATTTTAAAAAAAAAATTTATAAATGTCGTTAAAAATTTTTTATTTGTTTGTTATTGGTTATTGATGTTAATATTTATTAACATTTATCCATGCAGAGAAAATAGTACTAAACAACTGTAAAATAAGAAATAAAATATTATATTTTTAATATTGTTTTGTTTTATTAACTTCTTGCATTGATTGTCGTCAGAACTGATTAATTAGTAATATCTAATGTCTCAGTACTTGATATGATGTTTTAGGTTTTATTACTTAAATGAGGAGTTTTCACGGATTCAGAATAAGTTTAATTCTTAAAATTAGTTTATAATATTACAATAAAAAATATTGATAGAGAAAATTTGTTGAAAATATTTGAAGAGAATTATTACGTACAAGACGTTTGGTAAATATAATAAGTGACGTTTTTGAGTTTTTAATTATTTTAAATCCTTAAAACTAAAATATAAGCTCATGTGTGTAAAATATTTTGGGACACAATTTTCGTAACTATTAATATCGATTGGATTTATGTGGAGAAATATAAATGTTTTCTTGTCTCGGTTAAGTCTAACAAAAAAAAAAAAAAAAACCGTGCTGCTAAAAAGCAATAAATTTCACTATGTACTTACATAGAATAAACAGTGATATTTAGTCAATCGTAAATTATGATGTCGCCGATATTAGCGGTTAGGTTTTAATATACGAACGACGTTTTTCCTATGCCGACACGATAATAATATATTATAGGTATACGAATAGGTACAATATATTATATTGTAAAGGTTGGTGTTTATTAATAAAACTTCACAATGTGCGGTTTCGTTCGTTCGTTCAACGGAATCGACAAACTTTGCTCAACTTACGTGCTAGTATACCTATATATTATAATATTATATAAAATTTAAACACTGGCACAATGATGATAATAATAATAATAATAATATATTCGTAGGAAATACGCAATGTGAATATTATTATCATCATCATCATCAGATACTATCATTTTCTCTCCGAGTCTAGTGATCTATATTCTATATATCTACGTATATGCGATAAAATGCGTACGTGTCGAAAAATTAAATAAAATCATATAGGTTTTCATATGTTCTCGTTTTCACGTATTACAGTGCACATAGCTTTAAGTTTAAACGTCGCCTCGATCTTTTCCGGATATAAATAACAGTTGTGTATTTGTGTGTGTGTGTTTGTCTTATACGAGCATGCGATTCTTCCGGACGGAAGGCGGAGTTGAGAAAATGTATACGTTTTAGCCGAAACGAATGGGCTGACATTATAAACGCGAAAGTCATTTGCTACATCTTTTACAACGAAAGGTAGAAAATAGATAGCGGCCAAGAAACTCTATTCCACCGGTTCAATCGATTAATTGCAAGTGGTTTACGACTAATAGTGATGTGTTTTGATACTTATCAAACTGTCTCTACCTCTTTCTCTCTTAACTTTATTTGTGTGCAACACCGAAATTATCCATAGGTACTTATACCAACGAAAATTAAGTCTCACGGGGGACATTAAACATCATTGACGCTGCCACGATGATTCGAAAAACACAAAAATAATTTCATCGTGTATACATATTAGATACACATAATTTAATTAGGTAGGTACTGGTTTTATGAGTTTTCGAATTTAATCTATGCTTTTCTTCTTTTTTACGTTCGTGAAAGTTCTGTTTACCTTACAATAGTGTATACGAACGTTTTTACCGTTTAAAATATTTTCTCTTGTCCTAAATTAGTCATCTAGTTCCTGATCCGGGTGAATCGCAGTTCATAAAATTTATTGGGACTGGGAATTGCATCCGGAATATATATAATAAACAATAAAATGTGAATCGCTGAAGAAATTTGATTTAAAACGGTCTACAACATTGTTATCAAATAGATACGACGATATTATGAATCATGATTTCATTAGCTTTTATATAATAATAGTATATTTGTATAATTTAAAAAGTTTTATTTTATATCACTGATGGTATATAACATAATAATATAATACTATGTAATAAACTTAATTAAATTTAAAACTTAAAATATTTTTTTAAGTTATTTCAATAGTTAATACATTTATACCTATTTTTTAACCACAAACATAAGTTTTTTAAGAACATGTATTTTTTATTAGATAAGTTTATATTAAATTAAATAGATATAGAGAATTAGATATATAAATTAAAATACAGGTAAAATATGGGTACGTTTTATATGAAGCATCAAAATTATATTTTTAATGTACACGTTTTCTATTGGTCTTAATTAAGGATAGAAAATAAATATTAACTATTCACATTTCTCGAATTATAATTAAATGTGTGTGTTTTTTACGAGAAGTATTTTCTAGATACTTTCAACACAAAAATCGGGTCTTTAATTTATAAATATATTATAATATATAATTTTAATGTTTCTTACTTGAATATCGATTAGACGTCCACCCGCAAAGTTAATATGATCGCTCCACTATATGTAGATGAAAACTTCAAAATTAAATTGGTGCTTACAGACTTCTCATTATATGTAAAGAATCTATGGGATTAGAGAAATCGGAAAAACGAACTGAAGACTGATTTTAATATTTCAGTGAATTCGAAGACACTATATCCTCGATACTGACAATAGACGTTCGCGTTGTAGAAACTAACCGAACGACAACTATGGGTGAATTGGTCAAACGAGGTGTATAATTTTAACTCGTTACCAAGCCTCTGGTGGTGCTCGCACAATTATAAACCTGGTTACCTGGAGATGGTACGGACCGTTATGAACTGACATACAATATTGACCCCTCTCCCTAAACAACGGAGTACAAATAGTGAATGGCTTGTTCGAGATCGCGTTCACTGGAATTATTTTGGAATAATTCGATACACGTTACTGGATATTTTTTCTTTTTTCTTTAATAACTGTTCTAAGTAGTACGGAAAAGTAAAAAAAAATATATATATATAATAACACTAATTTTCCGGAAGAAAATATAGTTTAATTTTTAATTGGACTGTAATATTATTATAAAACAGTTATTTAAAACTATTCACTCACTTAACTATGTATACGCGACTGCTTAAGAATTTTTTGTATTATTATATTATTATATTATCGACGCGTTTTATGGGAAAAATTTTATTATAATATTATGATGTTATTTTTTCGGGATTACGAAACGCATATGAAGGAATGGAGTAAAGTCATCGATATAGGAAATATTATTGAGTAGGTTCGTAATTAACAAAAAACCAAAAAAAAAAAAAAACGATTTTAGTTTGTTTTGAACTCTCTTTACGGCATAATAATAGTGTCTACCTAAAATACTCGAGAGTGAAGTGACTGACCGCCGCCGTCCGTGCCATGTGTCCCACTTATGAGAAATGTGGTTCCGTGTGTGCGGTAGTAAGACCTACATTTTTACACGGTGAATCAGTGTTAAGGTTATTCAATTTTTGAATGTGTAAACACTTTTTTCTTCCGGACACGTTTCCATTTCTATTATCTAGTTGTTTAATATTATGTAGGTAGTTCAAAGAAAAATTAATCATTTAACAATTGTTCTGTTTTGGATTCACTAATAAGATACTATTTATAATATTGATATAGGTATTTCCATATATAATCATTAAAATAATAACATAATAACTGCATCACAAGTAGGATTAGACAGTTATTGTAATGTAATGTACCTAATATAAAAGCATAATACCTATAATCTCAATTACCTAATCACAAGTAATACGAAACAAATCAATCAATTATCAATTTTAATTTAATTTTTTTAGAACGAACGTATGCTTTGTAAGTAAATTTTACATTGTAATGATTGTAATATTCAATTTTAGAATACTATTAATTAAGTCACTTTTCTGACATAGTGGTGTATTTAAAAATTTGCTGAGAGTGATATAATGGACTTTAAAATGGTAAAATGTAAAATGTAAAATATAAAATATAAGTACTATTCAAAAGTTATAAATTATAGTGCCTATAATAATTAATAAGTACTAAAAAAAATGGTGATAGAGTGTCAATGATCATTTATTGAAATAAATACGGGTAGAGTAAATAAGCTTGTGTTTAAATTTTTGGTATAATAACATTTTTCAATTTATAATTTAATATAATTAAATATAAAATAAGTATATATATTTATGTTTGATTATGTTTTTCTTTGTATTTAGTTATATAATTTGTAAAATATTTACTTAAAAAATACTAAGTTTAATTTTTTTTTTATCAAATATTTATATTTACAATCATTGTATTATTATTATTATTATTATAAGGGTAGGTACCCATAGCTAACTATAATATAATTATATATAACTAAATTGTTTTGAATTTCGGGCACGTTTTCTACAATTGTAAAATAAAATATACATCTACGCGATATTGAAAAATACAACCCATTAAAACGATATACATTTATAATAACGTTATTCATATTCTTAAGCAAGGTTTTAATAAAATAATACTTAAAATTTTAAAAAACATTTGTATTATCGATTCTGAACGAATCGAGGATAAGGAATGTATTGGTTTACAAAGAGGTTTTTTTTTGTGAAAACATAAAAATTTTTATGGGTAGAAGTAATTTTAGATTCGATTATTATAAGTAGGATATATTTTCGATTGAAAATTGTATCTAATTGGTACTTTATTTAGTTCATTTTTCGAATTCTTCAAAAGTTTTTTCTTGGTATAGTAAAAATTACCAAAAAAATGGTTGAAAAACTGAGATTTTGACGACTTTGATTTTAAATATTTTGGGATTACTAGTGCAGTTTTGAATATAGTGATTTGTAAATTTTTTTAGTAACCTATTAAAATATATATTCTATATATGAGAAAAGATTTTGGAACTGTTGCATTGATTTTTTTAATTTTTATTTTTCATGTTTGAAGACACTACCTTGGATAGAAATTTTGAAATTTTGTAGTAAATATAGACTTAGTTTACATACATGGTAAACTTTTAAATTGGATTATCATTATAATATATTGTAACTGATTGAGTTTCGCTCAGAATCGTATTTTCGAATGTAATATTTTGCATTAAAATCTTAATTATAATAAACCACTAATTTATCTGGGGACCGAAGGGATGAAAATAACATTAATGTCTTGTCAATATAATATTATTTTTTTACACAGGTTTGTGGTTTTCTTTTTATTCTTATTTATCGTTATAAGTCTTCGTTATCAGAATAAACATTTATGACCGAAGAATTCGAACTAACATTCCAAAATGAAAAAAAATATTTTAAATGAAAACACTACACATTGTTGTTGCAAGTTGCATAAACACTAAATAATAAATATTACACGTAAACTCACGTCTATGTTATGTAAACTAAACGGACAAACACAGCAGTAAACTTCATTTGTTGGCCTTCAAAAGCTACAATATCATTTTTATTATATTCTTCTATGTATGGTATATTATAAACTTTTTATGCACTTTAGTATACACTCAGAATGAAAATATATTTAAGAATTTATCAGATATATTGCAGTGTATGTTTGGAAGTACCTGTTGTATTTTTTTCAATTAATAATTACAATTATGCATTTTTAAAAAAAATATTATATTATATTTAGAAGTTATCGAATAAACACTAAATATTTGTGTAACTATTTTACACTTATCAATATTTTTGTAAGAAAATGATAATAGTATGGATTTGTATTTTATCAAAATAATAATTTGTATGTTTTATATTCATCACAGTGTTAGAAATGTTCACATAAATCATGAAAGTATGGATCAAAATTAGAAAACAGAAAATATAATTCAGATTTAGTAGTAATTTTTTTTGTTTTTTGCTGATAATTTATCATCAGTGAAAAATATTAGACAATAAATAACAGGTCAATTTTAATATAATTAAATTGGTAAGATAATTAGGATATTGAAATATAGATTAAAAATAAAATAAAATCAATAAAATGAAATAGTTTCAACGGCCGGCAGAATATTATTACTTAATATTACTTTATACTCGTATCACATGAATTTAATGAAATATATAAAAATAGGTACGCATCCTACATTGATAATTTGGGTTTACACAAACTATTCGATTTTTTTAGACTGAATAAATTACACTTATGACTAAATAAAATACGTATGTAAATACTGAAATGCTATAGGTTCCAATAAAGTACTTATGATCATATTTTTAACATTAACTGTATATGTATATTATTAATGAATATATACTCGTATATTTTAAAATTTCACCATCTGAATGTTGTAAAGTTATAAATGTTATAAAGGAAATGTAATTTCTTTTTACAAATTTAATTATAAAAAATACTCAATTACATTACAGTTACCGTTCATATATACTAAGCATCGACATTATAACAATTTCTGTCAAGCGTTCGTCATATATAAAATTAATTTTTCGTTATTTTCATATGCGAATAAATACTTTAATAAACATTTGACAGATATATAAGTTCAAAGAAATTTTATTACTTACTATAATCTACTTTCTTAATTCAAATCAATATTATAATTTGGTATGCCTATAAAATTGGTCTAAAATTTAGACGGATATTATACGTTAATTAAATTTATTTAACATAATGTAAGGACAATATTAATTCAATTAACATAAATTATGAAGTTATTTCCCTAATATTATAGGTATAAAGTAAATTATTAATATTTCAGCTAAAATTCATATTGTTAAATTTGTTATTTATTTTAATATTATTTCTGCCTCTCTAATAATATGTTACATGTTCTATTATTGTATATTATAATTTTACTACATTTACGTAAACACTTATATTGTACTAACAGATAAAGATTGTAAATCTTTTATGTTTAAATTTTCAAAAAAATAACAATTTTATATCACGTTGTAACATCTCAATATTATTTTAATTATTTGCCACACTATACGTATATCATTTATATGTAGGTATAGACAAAAATCGGACATCATTAATGTTTAATCCATACCACACATTGTTATATAACCACGGTTCATACGTATTCAATTCGCGAAGTTGCAAACCAATTACGTAAAAGGATCTAGGATTTTATGTTTTAACCAGTTTTAAATATCTTCAACACTGTTTAGTAAGAATAATTCATTTAAGTTAATATCAATGAAACTTATAATCTTCGCTAGAAACGGGTTTCTACTTCTAGGAAGTAAGTATTTGAATCTATCGCCTCTTACAAGTGATCATTAATAATATTGTAAGGTACATACTACCATCTATGCAAGACCTTTAAATATACTTAACTATATATTAAAACACTACAGTTGCGCACACAAGGGGGGGGGGGGCTTTGGGGCTGAATCCCCCGTAAAAAATATTTTTTACTTTAAATTATAAATTATTATAGCACATTGTCACAAATATAGTATTAAAATGATGAATGATGATGTTTTTTTTTCCAAATTTTATTATTATGTTAGATACATATAAATAGTTCAATAATACATAATAAGGTTTGTGACAATCGCGCGCTTATTTTGTTGAAAATTATTTTTAGATTTATTGGTATTAGCGTATTCTAATTTCTATGAACTAGTCAACAGCGATTAGGTTAGATAGATAGCCGTCGATTTTGATAAATAACTACAATAACAATATTTATCATAATTGTAGACTATCTATCACGTGAAATTTCGTTTGTTTAATTCAGTTATATATTCTTGTCTATGATTCAGTCCGTTTGATTTTGACGTTGTGAATGTTGTGTTGAATACGTACTTACTACTTTGTGTAAAAAATCTGCAAAATTAGTCAAAAACGAAGCAAAATTACGCAAAAAAAAACTAAGAAAAATTAAATTTTAAATTAATTGGTTATAATATTTTATTGAAAATATTAAATACAGCATACCACGTAATTTGTGATAGTAATAATAATAATAATAATAAAAATGTTTAAAAATGAGTTGTAATTGCTTTCTATTGCGTGAAGGAAAATGTTTAAGCCCCACCCAAACAAAAATCCTAGGTGCGCGTTTGAAATACTATAAAAATATAATTGACAATTATACTTTATAAACATGGAATAACACATACTATAATGTATAGGTATAAGTATTAATAATTACTAAAATATGTTTTTTAGATATTATTAATAATTAATTGTATATTAAAACTTACTTCTGTTTTTAAATCATGTTTTTATATTATTTAGAGAATGGCTCAAAAATGGTTTAAATATTCAAAAGTTCTATTGTACTAGGTAGTTGAATAATAATAGAAAAAAAATTATGCGAATTTCAAGATTTTAGGTTACATTTTTCTAAATTACAAACCAATTATCTATTAAAAGTACTTATTATTAACTATATTATATCAAATTAAATATTTGGGTATAGTATTTTAACGCATAATATTTTTAGAGCAAATAAATACGTTCTAATAAACATTTCTAAATTACAATTTTAGTTATTTCAAAATAAATAAATTATCATTATATAAAACGAATAAATAAATAAAAAGTCATTTAATAGAATATACATATGAAAATTAAAATCCTATGTTAAAAATCTAGTCACTAAATCATACCCGACCATCAGTTATTTAAATAATTTATAATTATACAGACATTGATTATGAGAAATGGTCAAACGTTATTTTTAATAATATAGACTTAAAGCATTTAAAAATGATAAAAGTAAAATATCTTATTAATATATAATTGATATATATATATATATATATGTTAGTATATTATTGTATGTATATTTAAATTCAGTGTAAATTTTTATACTTAAAAACAATTGAAATAAATACGTACCTATTATGTTACTTTCAGTTATAAATTTGCTTAAGAGTTACACAAACTGAATGTTTACCTACAATTATTTTAGCATAAAATAATAGATATAGATAATAAAATATTAAATTGTATAAAAGGCTTAAAATGTTCGCACTGTATTAATTTTACCTATGATGACGATACGCAATTATAACACAAAATATGAGTATTATTCAAATTTAATATTTTAAGAATACCTATAATGAATACTAAAAAAATTGCATTTGATACAATAATTTATTGATTTGTATTTATTTCTAACCTAACCTAATATCTGATAATTTTATATGGTAATAATATTATAAAAATTATATTGGTAATACTATTAATAATTTAAAATATTATGCAATAACTACACACGCATAAAAGACGAAAGTTAATATTACTTATTTATTATTGAAAACTAAAATAGTATGCAATTACATATTTTTACAATAATTTTGATATTATTTTTATTTGAAAAAGCACATTTTTTTTTTGTTATTTATTTTCAGGAAAAATTGTTTGAATAAATATGAATAGTAATATTAATAATAATAATATGATATTGTGATAGTTATAGCGTTGTTCCTAGTAAAAATGATTGTTGATAATTTTGCTGTTTAATTTTTTAATATTACTTTAGTTAGGTTATTATTGAAATCAAAATTGTATAATTCCAGGAATATAAATGGATTTAAGCAGTGGCTATGGCATATTCAGAATTTTATTCGATGGGCGTTCAATTATGGAAGTTAAAACATTTTAATAGGTATTTACTATATACTAATATACAATTTTTAAACTTAAATTTATATTTGATGTTCTTGTGAATTCAACTTATTCAATTCATTCGAAAATTTTTTTTGACGGATAGTGATGATCGACAGGCGTCGGCTGCTGCGTTAGCGGATCATAAAATTAAATTTAAAAGATATACGGGTATAAAATTCATTATCTGGAAAATATTTTATTCTGTAACAATAATAATCAACAATACACACCATAGTTTAACAGGCTGTTATTTGTAATTTTTAAAATAAATTATTATATTACATATTGTATACATATTATTTGATATTAATAATACGATTTGAATTTTTAGTAATAATTTTCGGGTGGTGGGGGGGGGTTCAACCCCACAACAACCCTTGGTTATACGCCACTGGTTTTAAGCAGTTAATAAAAAATATCAACTAAACAAAGACATAAGTAATATATTTCCAATATAATAATGATGAAGGTAAAATATATTATGTAGTTACATTTTGTTTTATTTACATTAGACAAAGTTGTCCCTTCAAAATTGAAATAATAACTGTTCCTTTAATTATTATTTCAATAACAAATCAATAATTAATAATTACCTACAATTAATATATTTACCAAAAAAGTAATGTATTCCCGAAAATTATTTTTCGGAGCACTTAATAAACTTTATAAATTGCAAATGTCTATAATACATAATTGTGTACATTTAGTAGTCATCAATAATCTTATTTTTATATTGTTACAAGTATTTATATACTATTATATACTTTATATACAAGAACATATTTTAAAATTTGTCTTTATTATTTTCTACAGGCACAGAAAATTTTGTACATAATTAGTACCCACTATAAATTAATATAAATGCCGACCGAGGGTTCTTATTACATAAAATATTGAATTAGAAGACAGTCGGAAGTTGTGTGAAGACCTCTAGCACTCTGAAACCATGAATTAAGATAATCCTTTAAACAAGCAGTTTGAGACGCAAGACATAGAGTAATTAGTAATTACAATTACTCTTAGACCCTAGTGCAATATCCTTATCACATGATCTCATTATCATTTATATTTTATATTGTTAACATTTAATTAGTATAAAATAGTAACGGACTTAAATTTATTGTTAAAATTGTAAATACTGTTTTTATATTATTCCTATAATATATTTCCTTTATATTTTGTATATAATATATAATATATTATATATAAATAATAATAATAATAATATTATATAATATATTGTCCAAATATTAACAATATTGTAACTTATTTATCAATATGTTTAAAAATGTGCTAAAATATCGCTAGTATATTTAAAAAACCCAAGTCATTTCGTGATTCAGGTAAGTACCTTCGTTCGGCATTTAGACATTCAGTATATCTAAAATATCCAGTAAATAGTAGGTAGGTGAACCTACAATTTTGGGTAAGTATTTCATGTTTAAATTCAACTTACAAAGTTCCTTGAAAAACATATTTTAATTATAATTACTATTTATAAATAAATTAAATATTACATGATTTTATTACATCGATAAAAAGACGTACGGATTTTTTTAAAATGATTTAATTATAATGAAGTAATTGGTAATATTAAAATCTTTGTAACCGGCCATTTCCAAAGTGCATTTTTATTTTGTAATTTTAGTCAAAATAACAAAAATTCATAAATTTAATCATGTGTATAAATTTATTGTTTGATCATACGCAATGCGTATGCAAGTTAATTAATATTTTCATAGTTTTCATTGTTTAATGAGTATTATTCTAGACAAATTTGATTCACTATTATGTTAGACATCAAATAGAGACCATTGGACAAACGAATATTAACCGATACTTTAAAACTAAGTGACTTCAAAAATGTAAAATTTTAATTTATAATTATTTTTGTTTATATTATATTATATCAATAACACAGTTTTTGAAAATTGTTATTAGAATTTGTTACTTGAGTGATATTTCAAATTTGTTATTAAAAATACGAGTAGGAATATTTAGTTTACAACTGTTTTTTACTAATGTTTTTCAATCATATGCCAAAAATTCGTTCAAAGTATTAGAAACAATATATTACATATGTAAAGTTTACTAATTTCTTATAACAATTAAAACAATTTAATTTTATACGTTATTTAAAGACATTTAAATATTAATTATTTAATAACAATTGTTGTATTTGTAAAACAATAAGAATTATAATTTCTACTGTTCTTACTACATAACGTGTTTCTTGTGTAAATATATAATGAAAAAATGTTTTTTGAATAATAATAATTGTTATAATTTGTAAAAAATAAAAAATAATTTTGATCGATAATATTTTTAATAATCTATAAAAGTTATTGAACGTAAATTTCAATTTTTTTTTTTTTTAGAAAACTTTATTTTTATTAAATAAGAGATATGTACGAATTCGGTATTTCGATTAAGAACTCGGATAATAATTTCCTTTTTATAATCTGAACGGTTAATATGGACTAGACAAGATATTTATAAAATAATATTCGTGTTAGTAGATTCCTTCTCTCGGAATTATGTTAATTTTTGTTCGATTTCGGAGAAGTCTGTATAGCGTAAACATGCAAGACACAAAAATATTGACCAACATATGTATAAATTATAAATTACTATGAAGGAACCGTTCCTTAGGAACGTAATAATTTTGTGGGCATTTCAAGAGAAATACGGTTTGTTGGTATATAATCTTACGTGATTTCATACAAGTTTCACATAAAGGCACACAACTAACACATAAAATGAATTAATATACTCGATTCTCGGAAATGAAATCCTGAAAAAATTTGTCAAAAAAACACTTTTTCTACTGTGCTTATAATAACGTTTTAATTTACGGTGAGAATGAGAGATGAAAGAAAAAATAAAGACACAGAAATATAAAAAAATACAATCCACGTGTGTGCGTTTCGGCATTACCTAAGTATAAACGTCATGTTTATAGGTATATTTTTTATCGCCATTATCATGAATTTTTTCGCACATGTTTTTCGATAAAATAAAATATGAAAATCACAAAAAACAACGTGTACATAAATTCTAATATGATAGATGATACTTTTATGTGTCTACCTATATTATAAGTACCTATTGTATTTTTAATTTAAAGAACATAATCCACCTACCATTTCCGTCTAGTTAGAAAATTGTAGAAATAAAAATTAGTTTATTTCTTAAAAATAAGTTTTTTGTTTTTAAAATGTAACTTAATTTATTATTGGAAATATTATGATAATAATCGAAACTCGACATCTTCTGAAGACAATATTAGACACTATGACTGTAATAGAGTACATATATAAGTGTATCTACGCAATGTTAACTCTTCTTATCACTTATTATGTACAATGGTAAATGTCGCCAATTTAAAATATGCAATGTAATTAGTAGGTGGAAAATATAGAAAATATTATTTATAATTTTAAATAATTTTTTTTTTTAATGTTCCTATAAATTATAAACCTAATTCATTACAATATTATAAAACAATAACTAAAAGAAATAAAACGAAATTATTATTTTATTATTTCGGTACTAATGTAAGACCAAAAATTATGACTAAATTAAAGATGGCTACATTATCTTTTTAGAAATTATATTAGTAATTATAGATTAAATAAATCAGATATCCCACTCAGGAATTTAGAACAATGGATACTTAAACATAATTTTATGACTCGATCATTTTGATCAGAAAAACATTGTGATTGCAATAATGAAATAATTATAAGCCATTATTACCTATGACCACAAAATAAATACTTAATCACAAAATAAGTTAAATCAGAATGGACACTCACAAGTGATTAAAAAAAAGCTACGAGTTACAAATTAGTTATTAAAGTGAGGAAAATATTCAAATTATTGTGAAATATTGCTTTATTCGAACATAATATTTTTCATATTTAAATAATACAGTTTTGCGTAACTGATACCGCTTTCCAAAATATAGCGATTGGTTTTTTAGGCGATTGGAAATTTGTAAGAACGAGGGTAATTTATTATTAGTGTCTACTCTGATTTTACATATTCTAAATCTTAACCTCAAATTATATTACAAATTTAAATTACATTGTTCGCTATTTTTGTAAACCTCAATAAAAATAATTATCGGGACACAATGAACCAAAGTTATGATAAGGTTTATTATAAATTTAATAACGATAACGCGGTCAGCGTTGATTTTGTTTATAACACGTCCGGATCATCTTGACATCTGATGACCGTTACGCCAGATCTGAAAACCACTGATGGTGTGACGTCACGGAGTGTCAAAGTGAACTGGACTATAATATAACCTTGATCCGTGGTGACCCAGAAGTAAAACGTGCACTAAATAATTATTTAGTTTTCAAAATATTTTCGTGAATCCATCTATATTATTTAATGTAAGGGGAAAATAAAACGGTTTTTTGAAACTCTGTACCTAAACTAAAACGGATAAATAATATAAAAGTACGTCACGGCAATGGCGTAACCGGAACAGCTATCAAAACCAGACACAACTGATAAATACAGGGCGATCCGAATATCACGTTACAAAACTTGTAGGGATTACATGTAGGTTCTTATTGTTATTTCCATTGTTTTCGTAACACAATAACTGGATCACTCTGTATATACAATATTAGGTATAGGTACACGCTATTATTTACGTAACCGCAACGACGAGGAACGCGGCCGCGGCGATCAGCGCATAACCCAAGTTCAAAGGGTTGGTGTTGTTGGTCTGTTTGGACGACCCGTTGTCGGACAACGCACTGCTGGCCAACACAATGGCTGAACTGCTTTTCGCGCTTCCGCCGCTTGTTCCCGTCCCTGCCGCCGGCAATGTATTCGTATCCACGACACAACCCTGTCAAAATAATAATGTCATTGTAATATTATCAGATAGGTTAGAAAAGGTAGATTGAGTTAGAAAATCAACAATAATCTTAGACCAACATTTGTCGATAAATTATTATGAATAAACGAGTGATTATAAAATAGGTAGATTTTGATTAAAAACGAATAACTTTTATTCTATACTTATATAATTATAACTAAGGCGCAGATTTAAACGAAAAACGTATTTTTTTCTAAACGCCTTAAAACATTTCTTTCCAAGCTCATTTCATACATCGAAATTTAACATACAAAGAATTTAAAATTGAAACTTTTATTTTGCACTTTTTGACATTTTTAGGGGTTTTTTATTTTATTTTTTATTTTAAGGCATCTTTCACATATTTTATAAGAATTGATACAAATTTTGATTAAATTAACTCACCTCACATCCATCCATCCAAAAAAATATTACCTACCTATAAATAATTTATTTCATTTTATCTTAATATTATGTTATGTATAATAATGGCAGCATTTGTACTATGGTGTGATAAAAAAAATTTATGACAGGGCAACTATACTTTAAGTACTTACACTTTATTTTTAGGACATTTTTTAAGTATTTTAAAATTGGGTATGTAAAAAAATAAAATTGTAATTATTTTTTTTTGTTGATATTTTGTAATATTTTAAGAGCATTAAATTATGTTTTTGAAGGCATTTTACTGGTTTTTTAGAGCATTTAAATCTGCGCCCTAGTTATTAGTTTATTACCAATCATTGCTCGCTCGAAACTTGTATACAAAGTATAATATATATTTGTATATTTGTATAATGTTTATTTTATGTTATAAAAAATCTGAAATAATATTTTAATTTTTTTAATTTTGTATAAATAAATTATTATAATTTTTTTAAAATTGTTCCATTATTTTTCATATTATATTGAGTAATATTATATTATAATATATGACGTGTTTATTAAAAAAACTTTTTTTTTACCTATTTATTATTGATCTTAAAACTATTTTTACACTATTAGTATAAATGTATAAAAATGTATTTTATATTTTTCTCTATTGTGTAAATAAGTGATGAATATAAGTGATAACGTTATATTATTAATTGTTTTAACTTTTATGTACTAAACATTTTAAGATCCTGTTTCACTTTTATAGGATTTTACATAATATATAATATTCCATAATAAATTTTCCATTCCTGTCTTAAATATATCACGAGAATTTGTATTTCTTATTATGGCTTTCGGATTCTATAATTTTATTACTGTAAAATAGCAATAGAAATAATAAGTTTAATAACTGTTATATGGTTGATTGAGTACTTATATAGTAACTTATATAGTTACAAGTTACAAATTTATTCATCGTTTTTGCAACACCAAATATTGATTATCCTGAATATCGACCTAAGAAAGTTTATTTAATTTATTTAGTTATTTATGATAACTATAAACTAAATTTTGATTTTATACAAACGTAAAAAAACATATATACGTATATTTTGTAATAGCAAATAGGTACGATATTTTAATACGTACAATAAACGGTACGATGTATAAAATATTTGTCTATTAGTATTGTTTAATTGTTAATAAACAAATTTAACTTTTTTGACACTGTCAAATTTTTTATTTATTGTATTAATACATAATTTAACCAATTTTTTCGTTAACAATAAAATATTTCATTCAAAGTTAAACAGATTATTGTTATAATTTGTAATCATATAATGGAGTCCTAAATGAAAAAAAAAATCATAACTTAATGCTGTAAACTTTATGTGTCGTTATTTTAAAAATGATTTTTATGCCAACATAACAAATATAAACAATATTAAGTACTTTTGGTGCAAACTGTTCTTATTAGGATTCGTAAGATTAAAAATTACTGAGGCAAAAGCTTTTTCCATTTACCAAGACTGTTTATAATTGTATAGT
The DNA here is from genome assembly GCA_013282895.1 of Eriosoma lanigerum. Taxonomy (NCBI): domain Eukaryota; kingdom Metazoa; phylum Arthropoda; class Insecta; order Hemiptera; family Aphididae; genus Eriosoma; species Eriosoma lanigerum. The sequence goes on from CM023358.1 coordinate 42,684,691, forward strand.
CGAAATTTTACGTTGAACTCTATCAATCATAATCGATTTTAAAATACGATTATTAATCAGTTACATCAATTTAAGAAATATACATAAACTCAACAGCCTATTCTTATCCTAAGGGAATACCCGAAACTTGATTACCACAAAATTTAATTCAGCCAAAGTTGTGTGTACCTGATTTAATTAATGTCCGACATCAACATAATTGCATTTATTAAGGTACTAGCTCATATTTGGTTTTAATTACCTATACTTTACTATATCACTGTGCAGTCTACTATGTAGACTGCAGTTTACATAGTAGAATTTAAATATTAATTCAAATTTACATTAATAATAATGTGTTAATTGTACCCAAACATGATACCAAAGTTTAATTTTATTCGATACCTGTAATATAGTTATTTTGTTATAAATATAATTAAAAACATATTATTTTAAGAAATTGTATTGATTTTAATAATGATTATTATCTTTAATCGATGTTATATTAACAATACATACACAGGTAATTGAGTAAATTATCCCATTGTTATTATTATTAAGTAACATATAAATTTTAAACTAATAGCGAATTGGTCAAAATAAAAATAAAATATTTCAAGGTCGATTGATCGATAGATCACATTATAATCAATAATAATATGTTCGAAAATAAAATTATTCAATTTTGCCACAACTAATTTTTCTCAAACTTTAAACCCAACATATTAGTTTACATATATTTTTTATTGTAGATCTTTGAAATATCTGACAAAATAATTTTAAAACATTAGATATAGACGATATTTTGAATTTTCTAAAGAAATATTCTTTTTATTTTGGAGTTATGAAGTTTGGTGTTTTAAAAATATTTTACGACCTTTGATCATTAGAAAAAATATGTATCACTCGACCTTCGACCGCATATTAACTTCTTAGGTATTTATTACCTAGTTAATTAATTCGAACTTTTGATTTAATAATGATAATACACGATTTTAACTTGAGTATTATATATGAAGGTACATTTGTTTCAATTTATTAGGAAAAGAAAAAAATGATTGCAGTAACTATAATAGTAAAATAAAATATTATACAAATTATATATTAAAAATTGCTCGTTTAAATCGGTGACGGCGACTTTTAGGTACACCCATCTACATTATGATAATATTATAATGTCAAAAACTCTTCAAATTGGTCCATCAATCACACAATATAATATGTGTTACAATGTTACATAATGGGAGTATAGTGTCAGGATGGAAATTTCCTTGCTTAGCTTTATGATCATTATACACACGCAGTGTTTAAGTAACTGGGCGTAGTTGTGTTTTTTCCTCTGTCTGATATCATTAGCTGTTATATTAAAATATTTCATATACTTAATAATATATTAACGTACAATTCGTATAATAATAGGTACTCGTATAATTTAAATGCTAGGTTGTATCGATAGACGTCATAAAATCGATAGCGAATAAAAATGTCAAAATATATAATTTATACAATAATATTATTATGATGTAATCTTGATAATTATAATATACGTATTATATGTGTTTCAAACATATTGAAATAATATAAAAAAATAATCATACACGCGCCAATTGTTTATAATTAAGTTATAACCGATTTCCATATTTCATGTTTACATTTTTTAAGGGTTTAAAAGAATAATATTGTTCTTGAAAAATAAATTTGATTATAGGTTAATAACATGTTTGTGTAGGTATATATATTATTCAAACTTTAAAACAACTCACAGGAAATTAGAAAAAAGTATAATGAATTGTTTTTTATATAATTTTTAATAAAATTACCTACTGGTAAATATTTTTTCTTTTTGTAAATAAATAATATATAGCCAATTTTTAAGTAAAAAATATACATATTATGAGGTAATATTATTAAATAATATTATATTATTAAATAATATTATATTATTAGGTATTTACTGAGTAATATTGCAAAACACTTATTATGATCAGTTACAAAATCCTATAAAAATTTGTTAAATACTAAGCGAGTATCTGACTATAATTTATAAAAAAAAAAAAAAAAAAAATAATTGACGATGACGTAAATATATAGAATTCTATGTGTTTTATTGAAGTAGCTTTGACTTAATAATACACTATTATTTTTTGACTAATATTTTAATTTAGATAAAATTCAGTATATTTAATATGAACAATTTTATAATATATGATTATATTAAATTATAAATCAATTATTAATTAATTATTAATAATAGTTAGATGGAACTAATTGTATTGTTTAAAATGATTAATTGAATGCTATTATTAATTTTGAAATTAAAATAGTCATTAAATATAATTAATATATAATATTTAAGATGTGTATAGTTGCTAATTTAAGAAAACCGTATCAAGTGATATTGTTAGAAATTTAAACACTCAGTACTTATCTACAGAAATTTATAAGTACAATTCTATTTATGACTGGCAATCTGGTATTACAATTAATTTATTAATTTATTTGATTAAAATGGCGTTTACTATTTGGATAAATATAATGTTTACAGGGTGTTCCAGTAACTGTGTTACAGGGACACTCTGTATATTAATCATTTATTAATTTACTATACATCGTTTTATTAAAATAATGTGAAACTAAAATGTTTTTATTTAATTTATGTTTCAATATATGAAATATATAACATAACTTTTAGTACCTATTTACCACATAAAATCATTTTAGGCGGGTATATACTAGTGCTTGGCCGATACTACTTTTTTCCAATATCCGATATGCGATAATATATAAACCGATAAATTTTAGTATATTTTATATTATTATGAAAAATTATCGATATATCGGAAAAAAACCCGATATCCGATATTCCGATATTCCGATATTCGAATATCGATTATCGGTATCGGCCCAACCCTAGTATATATTTATTTTGTCCTTTCTAAATTTATATTATAGATAAAATATAACCAATCAAATGTACCTTTTATTTTGAACGTTAAAGAAAACTTTAGTGTTTATCATTAAATTATACATTAGGAAATATTATATTAATTTAAATATTTATAAAAAAAAAAAATAATTATTATTATTTAAGTAATAGTTTCGGTTATTACGTATCTAATAAATCACTAAAACAAATAAATTAAAAAAAAACATAAAACCAAAACAGTTTTTCTTAAGTTTTATGCTTGAGACTAACATTTCAACGTTTTATACATAAATTTCACATAAAAAGCTATATTTTATAGTTTTATACTATCACGATATGTCATATATTTTATAATCTATATGTACCTACCTACGTACATACTATATACATATACAATGTGTCAAAAATAAACGTACAAATTACACAAAAAATAATCCAAAGATACTGCGAGAGTTTACCCAAAGTTTTAAGTTTTATCGATTTAAATAAATACACACTTAAAAGTAATAAAACAAAACTGTAATCTTATTTGGATATCTATAATATATATTTGGATATAAATATTATAAAAATTAAAGAATGATATATTTAAATTTTTTATAATACGATAGGTATTTGTAGTTTGTAGAAAAAAATTGTTTGTACCTACTTACTATAATATAATTGAAATCTATATGTATTGGTAATAAAACAAATTAATGATTTATAAAATAATTGGTTTTCTGTGTATTTAACATTATCATACATTTTTTTTTTAGATTTTTTGCAGCAGGAGTTATTGAAATTTATTACTTAACCGTATTATATTTATTATTCTTAGATTGAATATCATACGAGTATTTATATTATTTTTAAATATTTCCAGATGGTTTCTAATATTATTACAAAACATATTGAATCGATCATCACTTTCGCGATTTTCACAGAATGCACTAAATACCTATATTTTTCTACTTTTGGGGATCTATCATTCTAAAGGTCTCGCATAAAGCAATTACATTAACTGTATTATAATCCATATTATATAAACGTTCACAAGCACTAATTAAAATAATTAAAATATACAAGATCACATAAAGTACCAATTAGGTACCTAAACCATTCGAACAAATTGAAATCAAGTACTGAAGATAATAAAATTTGTTATAACTATTATAACGCGTGGCGAAAACGCCTCTGTATGGCACCCAGGCTCGTCTACAGTTGGTGAATGGTTAGGTGTCATCCTCTAAAATTTAAAAGTAGGTATATGTATGCATTATATATCCCACACAGCATTTGTCAATCTCAAACAATGTATAAATATTAAAATTTTATTGAAAATTAAATATTTAAAATTTGAAGTTTATTTTAGATTATATATATTTCGATTTGAACATTTAAAACGATATATTTATTATAATTTAAATACAATTTTATTATAAATATACAAATTTTAATAACATCTTAATATACAGTAAATATTAGAAATATTATATTTTTAATATATATTTAAGTAAATAATTTAAATTTAATAATAAATTTAACATAATATTTTAATATTTAAATATTACTCTTTTACTGGATTAAAGATAATACATTATATATCACTTCATATGAATAGTTTAATAAATATTTCATTAAAATAATAATACAATTTAATATATACGGTATAAAATTATGATTTAAAATGTAAGTGTAAATTTAAAAGTGTAGCCATTGTTTATATAACAAATATTACAAACTTTATAATATTAATATACATAAATTGTACAATTACAGTTTATTTCATTATTATTATTATTAAGTTTGTATTATACATATTACATATATATTTTGTACTGTAGAATATTATCATTAAATTAATAATTAATACTTATGTAATTTTTATATGTGTTTTAATGATATTTTAACCTCCTCCCCCCACGAAAATTGATACTGAATACGTGTCTGGGGCACCAAACCTAATTTTATAATTTCATATTATAAAAAATGTTATTGTCAGTTTTTAATACTTTAAGTATTTATAATAATTAAATATTTATATTTCTTAACGGGATTATTTAATATTATGTAGGTATCGACGTACTTTTTAAAAAAATATTATGTTTAATATTTCAACATCGCAATTTTTGTATAATAGTACCTACATAAGTTTAATAAACAAAATTTAAGCAAATCGGCCCTAAAAAAATTGCATGAGTGTGCCCTTATGCTTAGCACTTTGAGTGTAGTTATTTCGAAAATGTTTTATAATTTATTTTTGCTCACTCATTTTGTTTAATGTGGTTCAATAATAGTAAAATGTAATTGAAATTACTGCCTAGCTTTAAACAAATATTAGTACTCATTTAAGAATACTCAATTTTTTGTTTATTTTTCATTAGATACATAATATAGTAATATATTAAATAACTATAATAAAAATAATTTAGTGCTTTTGTTATTATTTTGTTCTCAGTAATCATTTCTCCTTTAGAGATTTTGTAGTTTAAATTCTGAGGATGTGTGTTATTAAATTTAGTATCAAAAAATGTTCTCCCTCTCTAGATAAACCTACTTAGAAAGGTCAGTAAGTAGTGAAAATGTTTTCTAACTCTTTCACGTTACAGTAAGTCATTCAATTGGAAATGAAAGGTAAATTTAATTTTTATATGTATTTCGAAGGGATAAACATTTCTGTTCGGAGGTTTATTTTACCATGATAATACGGTTAAAAATTAACAAATTTATGCATATAAATTATATGGGTTTGATCGATATCTTAGTCATAAAGTTGGCAAATTAAATCAATAAGTACATAAATATTATGAAACACTATTGAAAGAAAATCAGAGGTATTTATATTCAATAATATTGCATTATTTCTATAAAATCTAGAGTGTTATAATATGAACGAAAATCCTACTTTTAAAACATAAACATTAGTGATAAGGTCTAGAAGGAAGTCTAATGGTCGATACAAGAAGCTGAATAGTACCTATACGTAAGGCTAATTTTGTAATCAATCTGATGACGGTGGTGATAGCTTATTTAATAATAACAACTTATTAGGTACATATTATAGTTTTAAACGTCTTATAGTAATTATATTCTTTATGAGTATTTAAAAATAATAAAGTTATTATGAAATACTAATGTCCAACGGTACCTAATACTACTTATATAGGTTAGATTAGTAGTTGTACAGAATTAATTTAATATTAAATAGTCACCAAATGAAAATATTGATAATATGATATTTGGAGGTCGTTATCAGTATCTAAATATGTTATCTTAAAGTTTAAGACTTAAACATAATACAGAAAATTAGTGTTGGCTATTTAGTGTGGGCAAACAACTAGCAATGTATGGTTTTATAGCATACGAGTATATGTGATCCTGAAGATAAGTACCTTCTAACCATAATGTGTTACCGTTATTGAATATTTTTTTCCCGTCTTTATAATATTATACCCAAAGGTTCGCTCACGCAATACGAGTTCGGTATAATTTCGTAGTATTTTAGTATAATATACACCGAACAATATTATTATTATTATTATTGTCGCGAAATCGTTTTTTTTCCGTCCGAACGAACGTTCAACGCGGCCTATCGTGTGAAATTGCCCAGCGGAGGAGAAGACACGACGACCCAACTGCTGTCGTCGACTAAAACAATAGGATCGCCTCTCGGGACACGTATTTTGCACAATGCCCGACGACCAATCGATTTTTAATTTTATGATTTCGAGAAAATAAATTATTAATATAAAATCGATTATTAATAATAGTGGGGTGTAAACGGCCGTTCGGGCTGATTTGTATTGCGTATAGATGTAAAATAAGAAATATTTAGTATTTTACGAATCATACACAATGCATGTATAGCGAACAAACGTAAAGTTATTTGAATAAGATCCATAAACCATTGTACCAAATGTGATCGTTTTTTATTTATCTGATATTATTATGATCTACACGATGTAAACTATATGAATCATAAGATATAATAATATTTTTCTGTGTTATATACCTAGTTGAATTTCATTGTGAATTGTTATTTAGTTAATAATTAAATAGTAAATGCTAATGTAGGTACCCAAATTGTTACATTCGATTAAATATTATTATTTTATAAATTAATCACGTTTTTAATTAAACGTTATGTGTTATAAAACGAATAAAAATGTAATATTCCGACATTTACGCTCGACTGTAAAATAATAAAAGGTTTAAGGAAAGTGAAAACATATTAATATATTATACATTCTTACAACAACAAAGTACAGACTATATTCGTTGTAAAATATTTTTGACAATGAGTGATTTATTTTTAAATAGTAATAATCTCAAAAAGTTATAATTAAAATTATTTTATATGACGATAATATAGCTAGGTTATTGTTAGGTAATAAATCTTAAACAACGAACGAATTATTAACGTATAATTACCTATTACCGCAAAGAGTTTTGAAAAGTCTAGACTAATCCTTAAGATGTTTTAATTAAAACAATGTGTATACGTGTATTGTGGTGAATTCTAAAGAAAAATATGTCATAAAATATTTATTTCGTAATAATAATGTGATTTATTAATTTTAAGTAAAAAGTAACAAACAATAATTTATGTTTAAACATAAAAACAAATTGTAGAAGTACGCACTACGATTATTAATTATTTTATTTTATTTTATCATTGTATAAATAAATCTAACTTATGAGTTTTTAAGTATTATTATTAGCCGAAAACGTGAGCTTATTTATAATTATTAAATTTATTATTATTTATTTTGTATGGTTACAATAATAATATTAATAATTATTTTATTTGTTAGTTATATAATTATGTATGAATATTTTAATATGTATAATTATAATATTTATATAAGTAAACCAATTAAAAGATTTTTTTTTATTGAACTAATAATAAATTATTTTGTTAATATTTATAAATCTAAAACATTTTATTTGGTAATTTGTTTTTACAAACATTTTAAGTTAAAATTTAGTTCAAATGATTCATATTTCTATAAAGTACAACAATAATTCAGTTATTCTCAATCTTGGGGTCGCGACTTTCTTGGTATCTCCATCTAATTATTTACGGTCATTATTTTTAATGGTAATCTATATGTAAAAACACAAGGGTGTGCTAAAAAATTGAATTTCTAATTTGCGACTGAAATTAATTTTGGCGGTTACCACAGTAAGGTTTCTAATCACTGGACTATATTATTACCTCTTTAATAAAGATGTTTTTTACTATATTATGATTATAATTTATAATTTTGCCATTTTTATATTTGACACAAATAATATTTTATGCCTATATTAATCTTGCATATTTTATTAATAGCACACTTAATAACTTATAATACTTCTCAATATAATATATATTTAAATTGCATTTTAAACTGATAAGTATGAATGACAATTTAATATAATAGTTAATAGTTATGTAGTATTATTTATGTACTTATTGCCAGAAGTAATTTGATTAATTTATGAGATGAATAGTAAATTGTAATTATATAATATTCAAGGTCAATATTTTCATACTTTGCTTATAAGTAAATAGTATTATAGGCATAGTTAGATTTATTGTCATTTGTCAATGATATGTAATTAGGGACTTTTATAGAATACATGTTTGAATTTTTGATGATGTTATTGTAATGCTTGAATTTAGAATTATTCAATTTTCACTAATTTATAACTCTTGAAAGAGGCTCAGAACCTTATTAAAAGATTATTATTTATAATTGTATACCTAGTAATTTGTTATATATTTTCACAATTAATATTACGATGAAACAATTAATATATTGTAAATTTTAACTTACAGTATAAAAATATATATTTTTAAAACTGGTAGTAGAATAAAATTTGAAATAAAATATATTTTTGAATAAAAACTTAAAACGTATTTACTTAATATAATACGTGAAAAATCAATATAATTTTCGATCAATATACTTTTCTAATCTTTGATTTATTGTTATTATCATTAGTATCTTTATTCAATTTTAATTTGTAAATATAATATTATTGTTGAACAGTTAACAATGTAGGTAGTTACACAAGTATAACTATTATCAATATATTTTGCAGGCTGAAATACGCAGTTAAATTATAGAATAAATTGTTCATAAAAAATGCTAAAGATGGAAATATATCAAACATATAATTCAATATTTTATATATTTTCATGATAGTGTTAGTGTGCAAAGTAATAGTAAGCATATTTTACTACAAAAATTAATTACTTAATAGTAAATACGTGTTGTTTTTAAAACTATAAATTATTTTTATACCTATTTTAATTTCATAATTAAATCATTCTTTTTTTTCTTTTTTAATATTATAAATTCTTTATTAAAGTCCTTAGTTTTATTTTTTATCCGATAAAAATAATTTTTTATGCAATAGTTTTAGGATATTGTGTTAAAAAGTTTGAGTCTTAATAAATAGACGTTTAATTAAAAAAAAAAGAACAAAGTATATAGGTACCTTTACTCTTTGCATGGGTATTTCGAATTTCTTGTCAGAATATTCAATTAAACATATTGTGCATTTCAAACAAAATGTGTCTACACTATTTATAGAAATTGTTTTTTATTAGTCAGCACTAATATTATTTACTTTTACAAGTGTTTGCAAAAACTTTGTAAAAGTTTCTATACTGTTTGTTCAAATGTCTAAAATCGTAAAAAGAAGAAAAAAGAAAGAAAAAAATCGTATAATATGTTAACATTTAATAATAAAAAACTTATAATCGTTCGTTTTTGGTTATTTGAGCCAATAACTTCTGTTTTTATTTTTAGAATAAAACATCGTAAGTACATACCTACTTTAAGAAATTTCATTTGTTTACAGTAAATAAATTCGAATGACTGACTTTACTTCAATATAGTGTAAATAAATAATTTTTATTGAATTCATTTCAAGTAAGAAATCTTTTTTAAAATGAATATTTTATTCAAATACAAACATTTACTCGTAAGCAATCACGTAATAATATTGAATTGATTGTCCGTGGAAATAAGTTGTTATGTTATTAAGTTTTATAACAATAGTATAAATTATATTAAGATTACAATAAGGCCAAGAGAATATACCTACTGCAGTAACCTATTGTCAGTAACGTCGGGTAAGAGCACTACTGCTAGGTGTTTTTTCACCATGGTTTAAAATATTATTTTAAAACCCTAAATTTATGTTTCTCAACGGTTACATTGGGAAAACTGCATTATTGTCGGGAGTTTTTATAATTTTATGTATAATAATGTTTTAAGTGTTAAATGCGTCATATCTGCCAAACAGTGGATTATATTTGTGTTGTTTCAAGACCTTGATAAGTGGTAGGTAATCGATCAAAAAATTATTTACACATTCACGCGCCTCGGCTCTTGACATTATTAAAAATGCGGCAAGAAAAAATAATAAAACCATTATCAAATTTAAATTCATCCGACCGCGTAATTTACTCTGTTGACTTTGCAGTGAACTCTTATATTATGTAACCACTAACCGTGTACACGATTTCTTGTATACTACAAAACATAATATCTGATATTTGGTTTGGCGATGAGCGGTTAAATTTTGTTTTCATGCTGACCCACTCTGGTGGTATCGAAAATCGTCGTCAGTTCATTAGGTCCGCTGTAGCTTTTGTATTTTACGCATCGCCGGATTCCAACGAGGAGCAGCTTTTTGGGGCTGAGGGAAAGTAGCAACTAACCGATCCGTATGGTTTTAAATCACAACCAGAAATCGTTAAATTTAATGGACGTATGAAATAAATGTTATCTTCTATATTCGTGGTTTCCAATACGGATTCGAATAAATGCGGTAATATTGTAAAATTATTACAATACTTATTTTTTCGTACCTATACTAGCTAGTTAGTTGTATTGTTTAAATTTTAAAGAATTTCGAGCTGTAGAAAAAATTAAATAAATGTAGGTTATATGTATGATGTAATATACCTAGGTAATATTCGCGACAAAATGAATATTATATCCAAGTTATTCAACTGTTAAATCGGTAATATAATAACGGTTCTAAATATATAAAACGACCATTGTTTACGGAGTAAATTCGGTCCATTTAATTTCAATTCAAATTTATTTTTCATAATCATTTTTTATGAAAATTGTCGCGAGGAAAACAAATGATATATTCATTATTCATTGACTACAAAAATATTTGACAATTAACTATAGGTACCTTGAGTTCATACAATTATTTTATTTATTATTCCTATAAAATAAATAATATAATGTTGTTAAAAATTTAAGACGATAAGTCGACATATATTTGTATTTAGATTCTTAATTGTGACAAATATATTATTATCTTAAGAACTTATGTAATAAAATTATTAAATATTACGAAAAAATCATTACATACACCTATTGTAATTTGTAAATAAGATGAACGTCCAAATGTAAGTTTTCTGCGTAAGTTTTCTTTCTGTAAATATATATTAAGCTGGATGAAATAAAATTATATCGACTCAGTTATGAATTATTATTATTACCTGTTACTAATAATTCAATTTTGATATTGTCATTTGTTAAAAATTATTGATGCTTGTATGAGGGAAAATAAATTAATTTAGTTTCAGTTATTTTTGTGATTTTATTGACTAAAAATATACAAGAAAAAAAGTTTTGATCTTAGAAGTTTTTACAAATATCATAAAATACTAAAAAAGTTGTTGATTATTTTTTTTAGCAAAGGTATAAAACATATTATTCTAAAGGTTATTGTTATCATAATAAATGTGAGGTTATTTACATTTCTTTAATATAGGTACTATGAATTCAAAATGTAAAAAAATATTTTTATACGCAGTAATAAATAAACTGGTTCGTAAATTTGATAATATATAGTTTTTTTTTTACATTACATTTATTATATTTATTTTCTTTTTAAAAATATTAATACAAATATGTCTCTAATATACAGACGTGTCAGATTTTACATATTTTGGATAAGTATAAATCTGTTTATTTTACTTAAGGCTCTTTGACTCTCTATAAGGATAATAAATAATTTAACTTAGTTTAAAATTTTATCATGTCTATAATAATATTTGCATATATTTTTAAAAGCTATACATTTTCGAAATTTCCATTATTTTTCATAATACATATTGATGAATAAAGTTATATTTATGAGGAATTTAAAAATATCATGCCATATTGTCTTGTGTTCATAGTGCCACAGTAAAATATAAAAATTATATTTAAAAGATCATAAATAATAATTTTTTACATTAAATTTTTCATATAAATTTTCAATTAACACATGTTTGAAATATTTATGTATAATTTTAGGTTAACAGACATAAATTTTTCATACCATGGACCAGGAGTTTTATCATATAACATTAGAAATATATTATTATCATATTTAAAAATAAATTATAAATAGATCTTGATATATAAGATGGTTTTTAAATCAAGTATAATTTTCGTCTCCTGTAGTAATAAAATAATACAATTTTTAGTTTTGCTGAAAATCCAAAATAGTCCTATGTTATTTACGAGGGAAAAATGAGCTATTAAAATAAGTAATTTGTTTTGAAAAATGAAGTTAACCGTGTACAGTTTTATTTTAAATGTCTTAAAATGAATTATTTTTCTTGATTAAAAAATTTGTTTCTAATTATTTTTATGAAATATATGATTAAAATAATTGTTTTGTAATAATATTTTTTCTTATTTAATTAATTTAATATTGTTTAGGTTTATTATTATAAATCATAAAAAGAACCTTATATTAAGTCAGGTAGTTAATTTATTATGTGTATGATTATGATTATGTAACAATTTGCGTCATTGCAATGAATGACGTAGGTAGTTTATCCAGCAGTTGGTCTCCGTTTGTTAGTCTCCATAATTACTGTTGATAGTTCTCTAGAATGAATCATAATATGAGAATTTAAGGTCATAACCTGACTTAAATTAAAGTTTACATAATAATATATTTAGAAATTTACATATTTTAGGTATGTTACATTCTACATGTTTGAAATATAATTTTGTATAAAAAAATCATATAATCTTAGCATTATAAATAAATAAAATTGTAACCATTTCAATTCATACAATTCATTTTATATAGCATAGTTTGAAATATTATAGTATATTAATTAAAAAGTAATCGATTTATTAAATCTATAAATATTAGTTCTTACTGCATCTGAATCTTCACTCCTCATTATATTCCTAAACTATCTCAGCCTATTTTCTCTTATTTTCCCAACAATTGTAATTTCTATACTTCCCCTTTTGAATTCATTTCTTATTCTATTCCACACATCTATTCTCATCTCCATTACACTCATTCTCTGTTTCATTTTTTTGGTAACAGCCCAATACTCTGATCTACTCTGATCCATAACAGGTTAGGTTAGGTTAGGTCAGGTTAGGTTTCTGGTCTTATTACTGTTTAATTATACATACCTTTTAATAAATTACAAATTTCTAATAAAACTAAACATTATAATTTTATTTTATTTTATAATTAGGTTACGTGTTGGTATTCGCTGTAACAAAATTTTATTTGTTGATTTTTGTTTTTGTTTTTTTTAATGGCGTATAATCACTTCAGAATAAATCTTTGTGTTGTTATTGTTATTGTTTTTTTTTTCAATCAACAACGTCTACACATAATATAAGCCAAATAAAAGAAAACTGGAAAATAATATAAAATATAATTTAAAAGTTTTATATCTTTCTTACATTATGTGGATTATGTGCAAATTCTTCGACAATGAATATGATATTTGACATGCTATTTCGCGGGTTCATTTTTTTTTTTATCAGCCAAAACACCAAAACGTAACAATCCCGTTATTTACATATAGTACAACTCAACTGTAGTTATATTATACTTCGTCATATTAACGTGACCGTTTTACGACCTTATACCTTATACTGGGTTTACGAACATATCATATATTTACACTCATTTTTGGGTAAGTTCATGGATTCATAAATCATCATAAGTAACAGTAACTATTCAATATTTTGGTTAGAGATCCAAAATTCTTGGATGAAATTTTGTAGAATGATTCTATTATAGCAGTAATCCAAAACTGATATTTATGACATATAATTTTAAATTATAATATTATAAAATAATTAATAAACGCCGTTTAATATTTATTTCTTAAATGTTGAATATAATTTCTTTACGTTTTCGTAAAACTACAATGTCAACAAATTGATTGTATTGCCTATATAAGATTATATTGCAAATATAGGCTATATCCAAATAAAATGGCAGCGTAAGAGTGTTCGGTGTTATCACAGAATATAATCAGTGGTATTATCGATGCAGTATAATTATGTTTACAGTTTTATACATGTCACATAACGTTTATCCATTATACAATATTTAAATTAATTTTAACCGATGAGAATAACGTCTTTTATGCTGTCAACGTTTTGTTATCAGTAAACGAAAAAAACGACAGTGTGAGCGTATTATTGCAATAATATTGTATATATTTCAACCGCGAATATAATATTCTGAAAATTGTCTGAACAACTCAATTGAAGTGCTTCCTGAAACAACCAGACAAATCGACTTTCTAAAATTGTCCAAGAGAATCAAAGTTTTAAATAAATAATTAAAAAAATTATGAAAAACAAATTTTTTTTCACAAATAATATTGTACAAATAAACAGTTATAATTTCTTTGTTTAACATAATAATTATATAAAAGTGTACCAACCTAAAAATGTATTTAAAATTACTAACATCTGGACTTATCTGATATTTTGCTATTAATTAAAGATTAATGTTGACCAAGGTAATTTTGATTTTCAATTTACAACTAAAATATAAGTGTAAAACAGTTCAAATCAAAGTTTAGGATCATTGTATCCGTCCTTAAAAATAATTTAGTTTAAATATTCACGTTTGTACGAAAATTATGGCTCAATACACAGTCCGAACTTATCTGGGGTTTGCTCGTAAAACGTTAATTCCGACAAGTCCATTTAGCCTATATCTCCGTAAATAATAATCAGACTAATTTTGTTCTTGTACACAATTGAAAGGGGGAAAATTCTGTTCAAATTCAGAATGATCAAAAAGCGAGTTTCAAAAAAATTGGACTTGTCCGGTTGTTGCAGGGAACACATCAATGGTATACCAATCATCGAATACTATTTATAGCAGCGCGATTGTATATAAACCGCAAACCAAATTTCTCTGGTTACATACATTCTAGCGGAATGTGATTTTACGTTATAAATGTATACTAATGACGTGTGAGGATAATGGACAAGACAAATATTATTTACCTGTGACGCGCTGTGCCCCGTCCCAAGCATGTCCGCTTTGCCGGCTGCAAATCCGGCACTGCGGTTTGCGGCTGCTGCGTCTTCGCGTCGACACCGTTCGGCGTGCTCGGCTAAGCACGCTACGTATGCGATGGCGTGCGGCACGTACGACTGGTCGAAAGTGCCCGAAAACAGTGCTCGGACGATGCCTTTCGGCCCATTCGCGTACACCGGCACGTCTTCGCCACCGTGCGTGGCCCACTGTCGCGGCACCGCAGCGCTGTGCAACTCGTTGTGTGCCTCCGTGCCCGTGGAGTTGGCCATCGGCACCAATCTGTGTTCAGCACTGTGTCCGGGCCCGTTGGCGTACAACAGCGTGCTGTACGGCAGTCCGTCCACGTCCGACGGTTTCACGTCCACGCCTGTATTGCGTGGACAAATAATGAAAAACAATGATTTAGAACAGAACGGACTTTGACTAAACAATACCGTTCGGGTGGTGTACTATGATTTTCGATCACAATATTAATGAACAATTAAAATTTAAAAAAAAAAAAATATGTGTAATTCGACATGAAATACTGTCAGAAATATATTAAGTTTTAATGCGTTGGCTTTTGGCCATAAGTTGTATTTTTTAATTTTTTTTTTTTTTTTTTAATAGGTATCCCTTTTTTATTCAAACGTTCACGTTATTGCTCGTTTTTTCTGAACGAATGCATTATATTTTTATTTTTATGTATTTTTACATTTTAACAAATTATTTTGTATTAATAGTGATTAATAATTTAGAACCGTATACGTATATTAAAATATTCTTTGCTTTGTTTCATTATTCTATTATAATAATAACTACACATCAACGGCGTGCAGTTAATACTGAATACTTGGTTTTGTTTTTTTTTTTTTTAACAACACTAACAAAAAATGTTTTATTACATTTGATCAATATTATTATAAACCATTTTACTTAATGTTGCTGTAGCATAATAATTGCCGATTAAATTTTAATGATATAAAATTTGTATACCAAAGGTAAAGAAAAAAAAAATGTTAAAATAATATTAATTAAAAACTGATATCGTTACGTCATAATTTAAATATTTAAGACTAATATAATAAATATCGGTGAATGTCCATCATTTATTAAAAATTTAATTTAATTTCAAAGTCTATATAAGTCCAATATAAAAGTCATATTGTACACAATGTGGACTTAACATAATTTATATTATACTATGTTTTATACTATACGATTATTTCGTTATATTTGCCTACATATATTATAATAGAAATTAGTCGGTTATTTTATACGGTATATTTAACAGTTTCATAACTGATTGGATTGTAGTGTTTGTTACATTGAAATTAATAACGGAATTCCAATCAAAATCTACAGGTTTGGTTTGTTATGGATAAAAAACAAAATATTACATGATCGGACTTCATAATATTACGTATATGCAAATCTATTTCAATTCATATTAATTTTAGAAATAATAATAAAAAATAAAAAAACAATGCATTATATTTAATGTAAAATATTGTCATGCGATTTATTATAATATTATATGTTAAAAATTTAACGAATATATTTATTTATTTTTTGCCGACACAATATTTTATTACCAAGTATTTTTAGACTATATCTAAACGACTATCAAGTAATATAAAAATATTATAAACAGTATTATATTTTTTAAAGAATTATTATATTTGGCAGAGGGCCGACTACAGAAAACCGGATAATTTTTTTTAGCATTTCACCGGCCGCCGTGTGTTGTGTTGACATTAATAGTGAAAAATCTGAATAAAGATTAACAATGAAAAAGTTTTCCCTCTACAATGGAGTTTTGCCTGTCAACTAGTCGAGATCACGTCATTCAACATTCACAATATATTATATACGAAATCATGAAGTTATTATTATTTTAAATACATTGAATATTACATAATTTAATATTATTATTTCTTCGCATGAAAATAAAACTATAATAAACTATAGATCATATTTTAATATATAAAAATGAAATTATTCGAAAACATATTTATTTAAAAATAAGTATTAATTTACTCGTATAAAGAATAATTAATAATTATCTTTATTATCTTCATTAAATATGATATTATTTAGAAGTATTTTTATGTATCTATTAAATTTTTTTTCAAACCAGAAATATTTTTATAACTATTATTTTATAGTTTATACAATACTATTATATTACATCATTACTATAATAATATAATGATCGACATTGATTTTAGTTTAGTTTATTTTTTATGTAAAATTAACTAGTGGACAGGTAACAATAATTAAGTTAACTACCTCTAAAAATCAATTTGTATTTTCAACTATGTTAAAAGGTGAAAAAGTAAAAAAATAAAAACATTTTAATTAAATTATAGTTTTAATACATTCAGAATTGTGTTTTTAATTCGTAAAGAAAAATTTACTAACGGCGAATAATAATTAGTACAATATGGTTAGTAATAGGTACAAACTGTTAATTTAATTTTTAGGTAGTTTATGGTAATTACTATAAACTAAGTAACAATAACTCGTATAATTCCAATACCTACATTATAATATTATAATAAATGCATTGATTTTCCAAAACATTAATTATGATTATTAAAGCCTTCATTACTGCTAATGAACATTATATTATTCAATAATATTTACGACTCATTTTTAAGTATAATCTGTTTTGCCTTAATATAAAATTAATTTAATGTTATAAAATTATCTTTTTGAATATTTGTGGACTAATTTAAATTACTTAATTTGTTAAACTAACTATAAATCTATTAATTAATTTATCATACAATATTATAATAATTAAATTCATGCCAAAATAAAGCATTCATTTTTTCCTGTTTCACTTATTAAAATGTATTAATACTATAAACTTATTAATAAAAATAAAAGTATTAAAACATAAATAAAAAGTTAGTTTATATTTTAATTGTACGTGATTTTATTCTAACAAATGATTAAATTGAAGCAATAATTATCTTTTAAACTATAATAATAATTTAACATTTTGAAAAGAGTGCGATTTTTCACCCGAGGAATTTAATTTGTCACATGATTTAACTTGAGCAATGCTCATTGAGCATAATAATTTTTATAATTTATATAGTCAGTACGTTAAAACCTTAAGCAATCTAAACATTGATGTTCTCTAAACAATTATGCAGTATAATATAATTAGAAAAAATAACAATTTCTGTAATCTTGAAGTATAAAAATAAATAATAGTAAAGGTATGTAAATTGTATTTAAACAAATAACATTGTTTTTGATATTATGTACTCGTATCACAGAATAGTACAATCAATTTTTAGCTAGATAATTATTTGTTTGATATCATTTACGTGAAAATACTTCTTTTTATTCTTAGATTATATAAATATGAGATAATTAATTTTGTGAATCATTAATTTTTCTTGTTTATTTTAAATAGAACAAATAACATATTTTCAAAATTAAAATTAAAATTAGTATTATATATTACGACTCTACAATTGTCTAAAACTTAATATAATAAAATTGTTCATAATTTATAAAGTATTTCATGTCTAAATTAGGATAAAAATAAAATAAATTACACATTATGAAATAGTATTTAATCATATCTTAATAAATACATAACAACCATAATTATAAATTAATTATATTTAATTACCTAGTAGTTTTAAATAATAATACTTAACAACTATATTTTGTATATTGTATATTATACATTTCTATATGTATATTAGTTCACTGGGAGAAAAACTCGAATACACTTTTTTAATGTGTAGAAATATTTTTAAATTTATATTACGTAGATAGGTAGTTACGAATTTAAAAATTCTATTCGTTATCCAAAACAGAATAAAAGTATTTCTATTTATGAAACATTTTTTTTGTTTGTTTAGTAGTTATTAAGTAAAAAGTCAAATAATGCCGTTATAATTGACATTTCACAAAAGCGGTTAATGATTTATTCCGCTACTATCTTTTGTTTTCGTAAAATATAAATCAAATTGTATAGAATACAATTGTTTTGAGTTAATTTATTATATTATTTGTGAAATATCTAATGTCATCTCTCTCCCTCTTCTTTCAATAATAATAATAATAAAACTACTACTCGCATAATAGTAGATATGTAGTATAATATATTTTATAAACTAAATACAAGTCTAAAGGAACAAATTGTTTAATTTATAATGTATATAAGGTTATTAACACATTATTCCAATAAGTCCCGAGTTATAAATTATAATTCAGACAAGGTTTTGAACTTTACGATATACATCAGTGATCAGATGAATAAATACCTAGTATATTATTTATATTTATAACTAATCGACCATGAACTATTGTTAATCCTTTATTTTCTATATATAGTTTTATTTGTTTAATATTAAGTGATATAAAAAAAATCACGTTTGTCACCATATATAACTGTAGTTAATTTGTATTTTAATAAGTTTCTAACAGCACTTATCCATATTGTATTGTATTATATTCACCAAAACTAAACGTACATATTTTTGTATACATATTACGTACAATTGTGATTAAATTGTTTGGTTAATGGAAATAATATTCCAATTTCCAATGATTAAACATTATTATTAAGCATATATTATATTATTATTATTATTATTATTTTAAAATGTTTTTATAACTTTTTGATTGTATTCAAATAAACAAATTAAAAATCATTTTAGTATGATGCGTATTATTAATTATATGTATTGTTTATTAAAGATATTTCTGCGAAATTAAAAACAGTAAAATTTCAGTTATAGATAAAATTATTGGTTATAATTTATAAATACTAGTAGTATTTAAAATTAATGATAACACGTAATAAAATATGATGATTCAATTTATGACTATTTAATCTGTTATTTGTTATATGTGTAGTAAAATAATTCTGGAATTTTGTTTATAGAGCTGTATCTCACATTGACTTCAAAACAAAATGCAGTGTACTACAAAATAATAGCTGTTTCGAATTGTTGAGAAGTTTGTACAAACATGGGTTAAATATTAAATTGAATGATATTAAATGAATTCCATTTGTTGATCCCAATGATCTAAAGGTTGTCGTAAACTTTTTCAAATAACTAACCATATAATATATCCAACTTTGTACAATTTAATCGATAATTCGGTATTAATATTGACCGTTGAAGCATACAGAGGGTGGTTATATTATAAAATAAATAGATAATATTTTCACAACTCTCAATGTATTTAATCTACCTATAACCCAACTTAAACTAACATAACTTACCCAATAAACACTGACTAAGCAACTAACAATACTTTCAAATAGAAAAAATAAATGTTTCCATGGTACACGGTATAAACATATATACACATGTTTAAATATTAAATCAAATATTGTTCTAAATTAACATGATGCCTACTATAATAATGTTGATCCAACAAATTTTAAATGATATATTAAAACACTGATACGCTGTATGCACAATATTAATTTTTTTCTATTTCCTTTATTGAAAAAATAAGTAAATAAATACATTTAAAATATTGACATTTTACTTTTTCAGTGATAAAAATCTGTTCGAACGAAATGACTTCGAATTTAATTTCTTAAAAAACTATCCCGAATTATTATCACGAAAACCAATAAAATTAATATTGTTTCAGAAATTAAAAGAAAAATTTAAATTGACCATATCACGTTGACTGACTATGTTTCAATCGACTTCGAATAGGTGTTTGTTAATTAAATAAAAAATCTAAATATAGATATGAGTATATATTTAATATAAAATATAAATCTATAATTTTGAAGATGGTGTGTTATACACTGCCTGAGAACATATACAAATATTCTTAATAAAAAGAAGTACTCGGACGCTATTAGTTTAATACTAATAATGACGTTTCGTCTTTAAGAATAGAAAATATAGTCTAAAGTAAAAAACATCCCATCACCTGTACTTATAGCTACTTTATCCGGATTTGGAAAGAAGAATGGAAAGGATCGTAGTTGTTTACGCCGTTTAGTGGTTGTCATCGTAAGTTCAGCGCCTTCGATTAATATATTTTGTGAAATAAAAAAAATATTGATTTTCTGGGTTGCTAATCTACGCTTCGAGTTCAAATACACACAAATAAAGTCGTTAAGCCTATAAATAATGTCAATGTAATAATAGACCCTTATTATTATTTAATATATAGTTGTCGCAAGTCATCATGAGAATAATGGAAATTGAAATAAGAAATATTATAAAATATTATTAAGTTTAAACCTACTACCTATCCATTTAATATTACAAAAATTAAAATAATAAATGATGATTAATAAATTGACATAATACTTAAGTTGCATATTTTTGGATTTTTAAATATATTTAATAAGTTTGAATATTTTATGGTTTTTACTAGCTACAAATTCTCTACTCTAATAATTAGTATAAATTAATAAAATAAAGTTAATTAAAATAGTTAAATATATTATATTATATTATGCAACAGTATAAAATTACATGTTAAGTATTTCGTTTAAGATATTTTTCATTTTGTTTAGTTCAGAGTTTTAAATTATAATATAAAATAATTAATAAAATATCTTACCTAATAATTTATATTAGAATACGTGGAAAACATATGAGTATAATAACGTGTATAGTAAATGATTAGATTCAAAATTAGTAATAAACTAATAAAAATTGATAAAATATTTAACCTGTATTAAATTTATCGCTTATCAACGCGTCCTGCTACCACTATTATTCATCTTCCGTTTGTCGAAAATCATAACGGTGGTTTTTAATAATAATTTCATATTATTGACAACGAAAATATATATATATATTATAAGTTTCAATATCCACGATTTCACACACAGGCCTCTTGGGAACATAATTGTGTAAAATGTATAAATATTTTGCTAATAAAATTACAATTGTGTATTAATTATATTTTACTCATTACTCGTGAATCATATAAAATGTTAAACGTTTAATTATAAAAATAAATGAGATTGGTTTAAGCGTTTGGGACTTCCAAATTTTCAGGGGCCTGGGGCATAACGGTCCCCTGCCCTCCCCTCGCCCTTCTTTTCTCGACAGCTCTGGTTATGGATGTTATACGTTCATAACGACATGAAAAATACCTAGTGGAAATTAAAGGATTTAGAATAATCTAGTTTAAAACATACAGATACCATGTGCAGTGTATGATTTCAGAATGTGATATACTAGCTAGTATTGTAAATAAAGTTGAAGGCGAGGAAAAAGATCGACAGCAAAAAAAAAAAAAACCATATATTACCTACTCATACAATAAAACACAAACTGTCAACTTTCGTTTGTTTTTTTTTATGCCTCTAGAGCTGTTTGTAATATAATAATAATATCGTATTTGACGTTTTAAACGATTGTATTTGAAAAGCTCACAATACTTTTTTACGGTTTCGGAGCGTCTTTATTCCTAAGTACTGGATGCTGGTTTCATAGCCGTCCCTGTATCTATCTATCATATTTCCTTTGCGTCGACGAGCGGCGGAGGGCCACCACCGTAAGTGCTATCATGAATCAGACAGCTGGTTAAAGCCTTTGCCGACACAATTTGTTTTCCTCTAATCGCCGGGAGATGTTAACTCCCATAAGATCCCCGGATGAGTCCGTTCACTATTTTCACTGGGTTCGTCTCGAAATTTCCATACGACTCGTCTTTTATGTTATAAATAAACCTAGATTACCTATCGTTTTTTCTTGCAAATTACAATTATTTGAATCGTTCGTTTTGATGGTGGTCCCACGTAAGGTTTAGACGTTGGTAGTCGATTTCTTGAAAATTTCATATTTGTTTTAAAAGTAATATATTATAATATTAGTCTAAAATTATGATAGTTCTACAAAGGTATAATTGTGCATTTGGATGACGAATCAGTAAATAATAAGTAGGTAAATTAAAAAATTAGTGAATTAACAATGAATTAATGTGCGTGCTAATTTTTAAAGTAAACTATAATATGTTTAGAGTCTTTAAATTGATTTAAATATGATGACAATGGATCATACTGAAAAATCATTAACAATATGATAGTTATTTTTATAGTAATAACCACCTTGACATTGAGCTGGACTATCAGATTTCTAGTACTTAAATATATAAAATATGTATGTATTCATGCACTTAAAAAAAGAAACATGCGATTTAAATATGCTGTAAAATAATTTATTAAAAAATGTTCATTATTTAATTTACAATAAAAATAATATAAACAATTTTTATTTTGAATAATGTAATTCATAATAATAATGACTGACAACTAAAATTATTATAATTTAATATTATTATTTAAGTATAATATCCTAATATTATGAATTTATGAAACATATTTGAAGATCATTTATACTGCTCTGTGATCATTTTACACAAATATGAAAAAGTTATACGTCTTCAGCTTTAATCATCACTTCATCAGTTTTGTAAAAGAGATTTTTTTAAAATAATCAAATACAAATACATACAAAATTTTTTAAAAATATTTATAACACGTATTTAAATACTCAATAAAAAGAAAATAATTAAATATAAATAAAAATAAAAATATATAGTAAATGTATTTATAAATACTTTTAAAATAATTTCAAATAGGACAGGTAATAATTTTTTCTTTTATTAAAATAATATTTTACTTATTGAACTTCAAAAATTATACCAACTTGTAATTTGTATAATTAATTTTTTTTATGAAAAAACAAGTAGTCAATAGGAATAATAAATAACCGTATTTTGAAATTTTTGCTTTTATTTAATTTGATACATATTGGTGTACCGTGTATCACCAAAATATTCATACCCAAAATCTTTATTTTGTAATAAATTAATTAACAAAAATGATATAAAAATAAAGTATTTGTAAAAAGTATTTGATTTTAAATTCTATAAAATAACATTTAAAATATTTTATCCAAATACCTTTACAAAAAGTATTAAAAATACGTATTTAAGTATTTTATAGTATTTGAATAATTTTTCTAAAGTAATTTACAATTAAAAAGATTATTTTAATTATAATTTAAAATACAATTAAATATTTAATTATAATACTCTAAGTTTAGAAAATCGTTTACATACATTTTTAACAATATGAGATTAAATGATATTGTATTTTTTTTGTAATGAAATCGTATATATAATTTTTTATATCCCCATTGTTTTTATTATTTTAATTTGTTACAAAGAGGTTAGTTTCTCGTGTAATGAAAAAAAGAACGGTTTGTGGTGGTGATGAAAAGGGATGTGCGAAATACCCATCGGCAACAAAAAAGTGGAAACTGGTGTGTTAACTACATTAGAATTTCGCAAGATGCTTTTACTGAATATTTCCTAAAACGATCCTGAATAATTTATGTTATTTCTGTTGAATGATTTTCGTTTATTATTTGGTGTAGTGGTCAATACAATCGGATAAAATGTAGGCGGTCGATGGCAATCATTTTTGCCGTTATTGGGTCATATTGTCTTGAAATTTCACCAACGAATGAGAAAAAGGGTAAATTTATGGACGGCTATTAGTAAAAAAATAAGAAAAAAGGTCGAAGAAAAGGAAAGCAGCTAGTGCACGACAAAATACAATTGGAACTAAACGTATAAGATTCATTTAAAAACAAGCACAAGACATATATAATTCTAGTAAAACATATTATTCTAACATAATATAACATAAAATATCTGGATATTTAATACAATTTTTTAAAATATAATTATTAAAAACAATAACGATATCCGATTTAAGTTGGTGGGTATTTGATTTTTTTTCAATAGTTTAATCAACGGTTTAAACATTGAACAGTATTATTTAGTAGATATTATTAATAAAACAAATTCGCATTTGTTTTTATTGATAACAAATGTATAACATAACCATAAAATGAGTATAAACATTTATAAAATTATTTGTATCCTCGCTCTGATATAAAATCAGTGGTACTATGTGTAGTGGTTTTAATTTTTCGCGAGTTTCATAAATATTTAATGTGCCATAAAAAAAAATATTTCTTTAGTTCATATGCTGTTGTAAAATAATACAATAATAGTAGTGTACGGTATAATAATTAAAAACTAACCTCTACTTTATTTTGTATTGAAAAAATTAAACAATAATTCAATTATATTAATCGTACACATTCTCTTTAAAATTTCTTTTAATATTATCCTGATAATTAATGTTAAAAATACTTTTATAATAATAATATGTAAATATTCACATAAAATATGTCATTGTATATTTTATTAATTTATATCTTAGTATGTAATATTATTGGTGAAAATTTCAAATTTGTACATAATTGCTAATATCTAATTCAAATTTAGCTATTTTTATTTATTAAGATTGACTAAAATTCAAAGGAAGGTAATTTTTATTGTTTTGACTATTGGTGAACAACATATTATTATCTAACAAAATTTAACCTAACCATTTATATATATATATATTAACCCATTGAAATCATTGTTAAGGGAAGCACAATCCAAAACAACAGTAAACAAAGTAATAGATTTACTATAAAAATGTTATACGGGTAGAATACCTATTACAGATAATACATTAAGAGGTAACAAAATTCAAAATTAGAAGTAATTATTATATACAAAACATTGAGAAATTTAAGGATCAAGTCTTAAGTAATTATTTAAATTAATTTTAATATTATACAGTTCCATATAATTTTAAAATACTAATTACTTTGAATAAAACAATATAATATGCATCTATGTAACAACAGGATTTTCTTAGATAGTGTAGTCTAATAAATGGTAATTTGTAACCATGTACAACATAAAACACTGTATAGTAGATACAACTACAAGAATATCTACTCATACATTTACTATTTTATCTTAAAATAAATTATAATTTACTGAGCTAAATATATTAAACCTATAGTTTTTAAAATGTTAATGAAATTTAGCGAATTAACTAAAGAAATTCAACTAAATGTTGAAATTGTTGATTTTAGTTAAGTTATTATAATTTACTTTAATTATTTTTAACCGTTTAGAAAAAAGGTGTTAATTAATTAAGATGACGCCATACCTTTATATTTTGCTGTTTAGCCATCTTTGTATATCCAATGGAGAATATAGTAAAATTATAGTTACTTAGAACTTAAATCGTGGCATTTGTATTTAACTTACAGACTAAATAGGTACTTATTAACAAACTCAAAGATTCCAAATCAAGAGTGGAACATTTTTTAATATCTCCCGTAGGCTTTTTAAAAAATGACATCTGACAATTAAGTTATGTGTTTAAAATATATTTACATTTTAATTAATTATAAGTTCATTGTTCTCTTATAAAAAGTACTCGAAATACTAGAAAATGTTCCAATTTTTAAATTTAATAAATTTTTTACTAATTTAATATATTTATAGTTTTTACTTTAATAAGATTTTTACATAAAAAGTAGAGGTTTTAATTTAATTTTCAATGTTGAAATCTTTTCATTGATAAATCTCTAAATGGTTTTAAATTATATTTAAAGGATTATATTATTTTTTTGTATACTAATTTTTGAAAAAAATTTTCCCGTATTTAAACTATAAAACACAATATAATATCTTTGATCACCTTTTATAATTTAGTTTTGTAATAAAAATAAATTATATTTTATAATTGAAAATAAAATATACCATAAATACGTTACATTCAAGTACACTTAAACACTATAATTATTTTCTAGTACAAATTGCATACACATGTTATTGGAATGGATGAAAATTGTGAATACATGCCAACAACCAATGAATATACATTGGCAGAAATAATTGGTTAACAATATCATTAAATTTTATTGATTTCATTGAAAATATATTTACTGTTTTTTTTTTTTTTAGTCATTCTTAAATATAAGTATTTATTTAACGAAATTACGTTTTGAATTTTAATTCCAGTGAAAACAAAATAGAATCTTACGATTTAAAAAAGATTTTGTTTCAGATTTAAGGTACCTTTATTAGTTTTTTTTTTTACTTCATTATAAAATATAATTTGTATATTAGTTATACTACTTTTGTATATTTATTTGATTGAATAATTAAATTTGTATATAATTTGTATGTTTATAAAGTACAATAGATAGAGTTAGGAGGTATATGTACTAAAAAAATGATAATACTATATTATGCATGGAATATTGAAATAAATGCATTTAAAATTGTATAGGTACAGGGGTACTTGATCTATTTATAAATTTCAATATATCGAGAATAATTAAATTAAAATATTTCAATGAAGTTTTTTTAAAATTATTATTTAGACATTGAGCTATAAGATTATCTTCTATGCTTTTTTAAAAATTTTAAACGTCTAGTAAACAAATTTAAAAAATAATATTTAAGTTATGTGAAAATTAAGGAGTACATTTTTATGAAAATTTTGATGTGTCAACTTCCTAGTTTCATATGAAGGTGGCAAATTTTGAGAATATTTTTCATTTAATTGAAAAATGAAATATTTTTGTTCATTTATTATAAAATATCATTTAATATTTTAAAATAATGGCAGGCAAAAATGATATTATCAATATTAATAAGGCTCTTAAGTGATAAAACAATTTTATATCTGCAATAAATATAAATAATAAAGGTTCATTTACAGCAAGGTTAATACTAATAATAGTATCTATTAACCTTGAATTTACAGATAAAGGGCAGGAGTTTTGCAATTAACTATATCAGGTATTACTAATTATATTATCGATTAAATAAATTTTGCATTCCATGTTTATATAATGTAGTAATAGTTTTAATAATTACAATAAATTACGTAAAATATATGATTTTACAATTATTAAATAAAAAAAATTCTCAAAAATGTCTATTTTAATGAAAATTGAAAGTCGACATATCCAAATTTTCATAAAAATATATTTTTTAACAATTTAGTTATCTTCAAATTTTTCATAATTTAAAAAATATAAAGGTATTTTTTTATGTGATATATTTTTTTTAAAGAAGTAATAAAGGTAATATTATAATAGTTTGCCTACTTAATAATAAAAAGTCAATAAAAAAAATCAGATTTCTATAATTTTAATTTTACGAGGAGATATTACAATTAGTAAATAGAACTGGGACATTTTTGTCTGTTTCAATTATTTAGTAAAATTAAGTTTAGTTTTATAATATATATATGAGTCTTACAATAAACAATTTCTATTGATTATTCTATTAAGTACCTAAACTCTTAAAATCAATATGATAGTTTCAAAAAATAGCAATATATTTTATATTATAATATATCATATATAAATTCAAATTTAGATTCTGTTATCATTATATACAATTGTGTATTATTTTATTATAAACATTATAATTCATAAATTGAAATGAATAAACATGACAAAGAAACTATATTATTATAAAATTACTGAAACACAATTGAATCGGTCGTAATGAAACATTCGATTAGATACAGAATGCATTAAAACATACTAAGTGGTACGAACAAAAGTATGAAATTTGATATTAAATAACTAAAATTAAACAATTATTAGTTATCATCGTATATAATTAGCATTATCTAATAGCATGGATAATATTAAGTAACAATAACCGACGAGAAGTTTAATAACACACATTAAAAATATAATATAATAAATTAACTACATTCAATGTAAAATATACCTAATAAATATTTAGTTTAGGATATGAACCCGACAAATGACATTATTTTTTAAAAAAATACAGTTAACTATAGTATAACAAAAATAATAATTGTAATAATATTAATATGATCGTGAATTTTTAGAAATATGTGAAATGAAGTATACCTAGCATAACAATATACTAAAAACAAACCTTATACATTGTAATATGTATAAAAAATAAATAAAATGCAGACATAATTATTATACGATATTGTAAGTAAAATAAATACAAATTAAGTTTTAAAAATATTTTAAATGCCAGATGTGGTAAAGAATAAAATGATAGTAAAAGTCTTGTGTTCTTCATATTGCTTCGAATACAGTATAATATATTCGGTCAAAATATGTATAAATAATTTGAATAACAGAAACAATTTTAAAATTGGACTAATATAACTTAATCTGCTCTTACCTACAACTACAATTAGCACTAACAATGTACATTATAATAAAATAAATTTTAAGAAAATCAAATTTACACACTGATTATTTTGCATTCAAAATAAACAAATAAAGAATAAATGAATGATAATAAATATACCAGCCCTAACCAATATTATATTTTATTTACTACTATTACTAACGTATTATTTTGTGTTGCCAAATATAAAAAGGTTTTTTATGCTTAACCTAGATGATGTGACATTATTCGATCGTTTTCTAACCACCATACTGTGATAAGTTCTACACTTATGATTGATCGATATGTTTGACTTGTTCCTTATGATATTTAATATTATATAAAACACAAAAAGATAAAATAAAAAAATATTTTTATTCTGTCTAAACTCAGTATGTGGCCCATATGCGTGTACGTATTTCTTATTGTATCATAATATTATGATCAAATAACGATGACATAGTATAAAATTGCTATGCCATTATTACATTTTTGTAATGCGTCTGATTTTTCAAATAAAAAAAACGTAACATAATTTGTTCTTGTTTTTGTACCTAATTATTATTACAAAATGATAAAATACAGCATGTATACAAATATAAAATTGTTCACGTCAAAATTATGTTTTGTTTTACTTTTTAATATTAATAAAATTGGTTATGAACCATATTTTAGCTCATTAGTTTTATTATTTTAAAAAATAAATTATTTATATTAAAATTACACACAATGTTCGTTTATTCATTCGTAAGACCTTCTTAAAAAAATATTGACATATTTTATTACCTACCCATTAAATAAATGTAATATATTTTTAAATGAAAATAATTTGACGTCAAATGAGCAAAAATACATTATTAGTAATTTTGCACATATTATAATTAGAGTTTAAAATTTCAAGACATTTATTTTTTATGAAAAATTTCATGAAATATTTCTTTACGTCAAAATTAATTATAAATCGTAAATTAAAAAAAAAATATTGTCATTTAATGTGAGAGTACATTTTGAAACAAAGAAAGATAGTTAACAGACAATGCAAAAGTTGAATTATACAATTATTTAATACACTGTATTATTCTGTACATAATTTACATAAAACGTGTAGCGTTTGAAAATTTCGATCATAAACAATAATTGAGTACTTTTTTTTATTAATTAATTAATTTTCTTTTATGTAGTCTTAACGAAAATATCTATATATCTTTAGTATATATCATCTTATATTTACCTTACCCTCATAAAAATACAAAATTATAATATTCACATATTCATTACACTAAGTCACAACGGAAAAATAAATGTATAAAAGTGTAAAATATACAGCTGACTGCTATAATTATAATACATGATGCATTTGTAGCTTTTACAAATTTAAAATTAGTAACTACAAACTATAATTGATAACTCCATAATTTGGCTCCAAAAGTATGTTAATAATAATGATATAAAGTGATAAATGAAAATATATTTATAACTATCATATGGACCGTGTCTATGTTTAAACAATTATATGCTTATTAACGTTAATTAAACTAAATTATTCATTATCATTGATTGCTATATATAAGTATAGTATAATGTACCTATAAATGTATAATTGGTAACCAGTAAACCCTAAATACTATTAAATAGGTATAATATTATCTGAATTCTGAATAATGGACATGTCTATAAATTGTAGGTACAGATAGGTATATAAATAAAATAAATATAATTTTACATATTTCAAACTTAGAACCCTAATTGTAATATAGTCTTATGCTTTGATATAATATTTAATCGGAGAAAGTAGCAACGAATTTTTCTATGAAATTTATAAAAAAATCCAAACTTTTAATGATTATTTTTTTTTAAATTTATGACTTTAAAACAAAAATCATTAACGTAATGTTGTTAATGTATCTAAATATTTATTGATAAAATCAAAAAGATATTTTATTAACTGTTCTTTTAAATTCAATTTAGCGGAGTAAAGTTATTTTTATGGATATTACAAAAATATATTTATGTGCACAGAAATATAGAATAAACGATTTGTCGAGGACGTGATACAACATTGTTTTATTTTTTTTATATAGTAAGTTAGTTAAATTATTTTTATTGATTGTATGTAAAAAAAAAAAAATAAACTTTTTAAAACTAACGTACGGTAAAGAATTACTGTTTGTCGTTAAATTACGTTTATAGTTTATACTTTTTAATGTGTATTGATGTATATCAGCTAAACATTCTGCTTTAAAAGTTATCGTACTATTGCGTAAACATATTGTACATTTGTACTTAATTGTAAATATTGTTATAACAGTTGAAACTTGATCTTGATAATCATTTTTTTTATTTCTTTATACTGTTTGTACGTTAAAAATGGTTTATTTTAAGTTTAAAAAATGGACTAAAACTGCTACGAAACGTTATTGTCCGAATCGATTTTCCAGAACATAGTTGAAATTCAACTTGTTAAATCATTACAGTCGTAGTCGATTTGTGATCGAAAAATATAGAATTTTTAGTATTTTAAGTAATTTTACAGACGTACCCAATATGTCGTTGCCACGTGGAGTTGCTAATCCTCCCATTGTCATTACGTGGGAATGATCCGCTGTGACAACGATTAGCGTTTCGGACAAGTCTACTTTGGACATGATAGCTTCCAATGTTGTCTCCAAAACGAGCGTTTCCTCCAATGCCCTATACGGATTGTTGTAATGATGTGCGTGATCAATGCGACCACCTGAAAAAATATTAAAGTTTTTTTTTTTAAATTAATGAAATGTTAATAAATTATTATATCTTTAAACTTGTTGGTTCCATCTAAAAAAAATCTCTTTAACGCTATTTTATTTTTATTAAAAAAAAAAAAAAAAAATACGAAAAAAAAAATAATATCAATATTTTTAAAGTTTATAATAATTTTTATGTTCTTACGAAGAATGAAAATTATTATAAAAATTATTAATCAAGGAAAATTTTGTTGGAAGTTTTAAAACTCAAATACGAATAGGTATATCTAATAGGTATTCTATTAGGTATATCATCAGATTAAGCGGTAAAAAAAAAACTATTACAATATAATTAAAATAAACTTTAATGCATTATCATTTTTGTTTTAATTCTTTATAATCGAATTTTATATACATATAAAAAAAAAACCTATACATAATAAATATTTGTAGATAATATAATAATAATAGTAGGTTAATTGTTAATTGATAGGAGCTTGTCATAAATCAATCTAATTGGATAAATTGATATTAGTTATATTTAAAAGATTTAAACAGTCGTATATATGATAAAAGTTTAATGTTAAATTAAATTAAATAAATCTCATAAAGTATGTTATTTAAATTGAAGGGAATTTAAAAAAATTCACTAAAGTAGTTACCGTATAAAAAAAAAAAAAATGCAATAAATACAATCGTGCTATTAGACAAATAATATTCCATTCACATATTTCAGCATTTACTACATTATGAAATTTTTTGTCTATTTAGCCGTATAATAAAAAATTTAATATATTGTTTTTTAAAATTTTATATTTTAAAAATTTTGATAAAATGTGTTATGGACAGAACATTTATAAAATGTTGTTGATTTTAGTAAATTATAGAGATAAGTAGTTAAATAAGAGGTAAGGAATAACTAATTATATTAAAATAAACAATTTTAGCAAGGTAATATAATATTCATATATTATAACATTTAACCATTTTATTTTTAAATTAATTCGATATTTGTCTTTCATTAAATATTGTTTTTCTAATATATTAAAATCTACTTTTATGTTATATCTCATTGTTTTAAATTAAAGATTTTTTAAATTAAAATTAATATACCTGAATAAAATAAATAATGTGAGTTATTTCACTGCTTGATTGATATATATATATATATAATTCATTATGAGATTAGCACAGTATCTATAAAGTTTTTTTTTGTACGTTTTAAAATGTAATAGAAATTTTGTATTATTGCTAGTACTAATCTTTTATAAATTACAGACAAAATAAATATCGTTACATTTTATATATATATATATATAGTTTAGATTAGGTTGGATAGTTATTGACTTTATCGTCCTATATATCAGTGATTCCCAACCTGTGGGTCACAATCCAATTATGTGGGTCACCAAATATTTATTAAGGGTTACCCATACATAAATATTATATATATAGCCTTTGTTTGAAGATAATGAAAAGAATGAAAACCGTATTTTTTTTAGAGGTTGTCGTCATGTAGTGAAGGTTGAGTACCCTGTTCTAAGAACAATCATAAGAACTTGTTAAACTTTAACTTTAAGGAATATTTTGTTTTCATACATAACAATACATCTTTTTAACTATAGTTTTCTGTAAATTATTTATTGTTTAAATAAAAAATCACAAATCGCGACACATTAACATTGTATTTTTGATATTTTAATAGGTAATAATTTTATTATTTCCTGTTTGTAATACAATAATTTCTAAGTAAATGAATTATCATTTAGAAAAGAAAAATCAATTTGAATTCATCCATGGTAGTTTAACAACATGATTATTAAGTGTTGATAATAATTAGAAACTATTGTATAAATAATGCTAAAATACAAATTTAAATGTTATACTCACTTTCGACAAACAAAAAAAATCCTTTGTTGTTCTTTTGAAGTATAGATAAAGCTTTGACAGCCATCTCATGTAAGGGAGGGTCACCATTCTGTCCCTTGTCACGGTCCACCTCGAACTCCATATGAGAATAAGAAAACAGTCCTAAGACATACACACACATATAAACAATTTCTTTTATTTGACTTTGCTCAGCGGTTTGTATCAAAGACATATATATATTTCAAATGCCAATATTTTGGGCTCTTGGCCAATCGAGGACCGTCACGAGACACCGGTTTTGCCACAATTCCCTGTTTATTTTTGAACCGTTTCCAAAAAGATCCCTTCCAAAATTACTAATGAAAAAAATAAAAATAAAATACCACCCCACTAAGATTCTCTTGTAGTGTTACAATTCACGTGGGTTTTATAAT
Source organism: Eriosoma lanigerum (assembly GCA_013282895.1). Taxonomy (NCBI): domain Eukaryota; kingdom Metazoa; phylum Arthropoda; class Insecta; order Hemiptera; family Aphididae; genus Eriosoma; species Eriosoma lanigerum. The sequence continues at coordinate 42,718,992 of CM023358.1, forward strand.
TTGCGTAAATACGAAATAATTTTAATAAATCATTAAAAATATTTACTAAAAATATGAAAATATTTCAAAATATTCACATTAGTTCAATTGAAAATAACAAAATGAATTATTGATTAATTATTGAATTAAAATAATATGTATACATAAATTAAACTACTTTTTCATATTGATATATACTATTTTTATTATTATTTTATCAATTGACAAATAGCCATCGATAGTATGAATAAAAACAATTCAAATATGAAAATTTTTATTTAGTTGTTTAATAATATCAGCTTAATACTATTTTTGCTCAAATAATAGGTAAATATGCATAATAATTAATAATAATTTTAATAATAATAAAATGTTTTAATACTCCAAAATATTCAAAATTCAATTTTAATCGCCAAGTCTGTATCCCACACTAAATAAAATTTGTGTTTTATAGAGGCTAATTTTTAAATTAATATTAATAAAAATATACAAATGCATATTATAATTCCAGGAATTAAATTTGTTATAATATTACTTTAGGTAATTTGTTTTTATTTAAATTACCAAAATATTGTTTATAATATATTACCTTATTTAGTTTTATTTCCATATATTTATATATATATATATATATATATATATATATATATATATATATATATATAAAGATATTAGGTATTTTCTAAAAAAATTCAACAAGTAGACATTTTAAACTTAAACAACGTAAATGTTCATGAAAATTAAATGTGTTATAATATTAAAGCACATTAAAAGTTTTAATTTAAGAATTTTTATAATTTATCAGGAATAATTATACTTTTATTTTTAATCGCTTATTATATATGCGTAATACTAATATTTTATTTTATGCTTGATACGATGTAAGAATAGATTTTTCGTATTATTGATTTGTTTGATGAAACCCTATTTTTTAGATTTTAACTATCTATAATACAAATTATAACGTAAATAATGAAATATCGTATTTATTCAATTTCAAATATTAAATTGATATCACAAATATTTTATATTTTAAATACTGACTAACTAACAATATAAATAATCTATGTGTTCCTAGAAGGTCTAAACTTAATTATTAAATTAAGGATGTTCAATTATTATTTATTAAATAACCTATACTAATAATTGTATTTGGCTATATTCTTTACGGTAAAATTCCTAGAATATACTTAAAACTCTAATAGGGTCTAGAAATTTTGCTGTACACATAATCAATATGAATATAATTATTATAATATTGCCAAGGGTATTATTTAAATAAACTATAAATGAGTTACAAAAATATTCACTCGTTTTCAATATGTAGGTAATTTAATACAAAATAATATGATTATTTTAATTTGATAAAGATAATTCTAGGTACTAGTTTAATATTACTCGTACGTACTGGTACTCGTATTAAAAAAACGCACAAAGACACGTTTAATTTTTATTAATTTATTGTTTACTTTTTAAAATGATTTAATAAAACGAATTACGAATTATAAATTACGAATTCATACCTCGAAATTAATTTTAAATTTTATGTCGATTTCTACATAATGTAGAAATCTCTTTTCATTTGTTTTCGGTATCTTATTGTAATACTATTTTAGTACCGGAATAATTTATTTAGATTATGGATTTTAGGTGTTTAATATATTTTCTTTTTAATAGTTATTAATTTTATGAAAACAATTTAATACCAAACTCATATCCAGTGCATAATATAATATAAACATATGCAAAATAACATATCACATTCAATTAAAACTTGTAAATTTATTTAGGTTTACCAACAATTTCTTATTTGATTATACTCAACCATAATTATTCTTTTTTTAAGGGTTTCGCGTTTTCAAATTTTTATGTAATTTTAGCGTCGTTTGATGTTTCAATATGTTTATTATTCGAGTAAAAAATTGTATTACTGTAATGAAATCGTCCACGTTGAATACGATATTGAGGTTTGCAACTCACTTGGGAATTGATGAAATACTTAATAAAATATGTTCTCTGATCATTGTAAGCAAATTTGCCGCAATGCACGTAAGTGTAAGTTGTGTTGTATATTATTTAGTATTCAAAAGGTGGTTTGATTTGACATATAATGAAATATCGATGAGTTTGTAAAAGGTAATTAAAGGTTAAAAGGTAAGTTGTTATATAATAATATAATAGAAAATGTTTTTTGATGTTTATATATATCTTATATGTGGCTTATTATATTTGGGTGTAACCCTATAATTTTGTTGTTATTTGTTTTTATAAACTTTTTTAATTTGTACGTGGTTAAGTTAGGTTAGGTTAACTAGTATAATTTTGTAGGCTTGTAACTTAATGACTTAAGTAGTCATTAAGAAATATTTTCTAAATAATTATTATCGATCGTTATCGATTTTATATAAAAAAATTTTCCATTGGAATTTTCGTTAGATTATTATGATTATTATATCATTTCAGTTTATCACCTTAGGTAGGTATTGAACATTTTATAAATTATCCATCATCTGAGTTTTATGACGTTGGAGTGAACATAATATTATAACAGTGATCTTGAACTCATATTATGCATGAATGCATGATAAACTATTAATTTTAATAATATTATTGGTCAGTACAAAATATGACTGATATACTAACTAGGTATATATAGTACGTGATCAATGTCAAAGAAAACTGATGAACTTGAGGTAAGTGCCATAAGTTTTAAATTGTAAAAGTTCACTACATTATTTTGAATTACAATTTTATCTATTAAATAATTTGTATATAAGAGTTATAAATATAATTATATTTTATATCATATTACAATATATTTTCTACAATGCATATGACAACCAATATATAGCGTAGCATACTGCATAATAATATAGTGGTAGCAAACCACTACCGCCAAACTAGAAATTCTAATATATATCAGTGGTCGAAATGGATCAAAATAAGTGGGCCCAGATATTTAACAGAGCCTAATTTTTTTTTTTATATACATTACAAACCCAATGAGAGATTCTCCTCTACCTTAAAAATGTCTATTTGTTCCTTAGTTTACGAAATACGAATTATATCTTTCAATGAAATACTGATTTTAATATAAAGTTAACGAAGGATGCATTATTATGGCCATTATAAATGGAAGTAAAGCGTTTCCTAAAAAATGGAGGGTATGGCATAGTTATAGTTGTACTATATATGAGATAAAACCAATAAATGTTTCGGTCAACTGATCGATGCCGAAAATTTTTTGAAAGTACTTGTAAATTATCTATGCATGTCTGTAATAAAAATCCGTATGTTTATAATTAAAGTAGTAAGAGATCATTTTACTCGTAATTCAATGGAAATGGATTTTGGACGATCAATACAACAAGTAGTTACTGTTTTCACACATTTAATAAAAAGTAGTTTAATTTTAAGTTATAATTAAGCAGTTAAAGTTGCCAAGTATGATGATAATTGGAGCACAAACAACGAATAACTCGAAACGTTTGTTATATACTTGCTTAAAATATGCAATGATTGTTTAATAAACAAAACCCTATGCAAAGATTGCAATGCGATGATTGCACATCAAGAGACATAATTTTATGTAATACGATATTTGTTATTTATTTATTTAAAAGTTAAATGAATTTTTAAAAGTTTATTTTATTTGTATAAATTGCTTTCAAATTTATAATTCATAAGTACTTAAATGATGTAGATACCTGCTTAAAATTAGTTAAAATTATTTTAACTTTTAAGGTAATATACAGAGGAAGTATTTTTAAAATTCTGAGCGAAGCGAGGAATGTATTGGTTATATGATTTCAAATTGCGTCTCGTTGGTACTTTATTTAGCTTATTTTTCGAATTACTCAAAAGTTTTTCCTCGGGAGAAGAAAAACTACCAAAAAATGACGAAAAACATCAAAATTTACGAAAATCGTAATTTCGATAAAATTGATTTTAGATTTTTCATGATAACTAATGCAATTTTAAATGTAGGTATTTTAAATTTTTTCTGAGTTTTCTTATAGGTAGTTTAAACTCGTGGTAAACTTATGAATTGATCTTTTAGTATAAAATATTGTATTTTATTGAGTTTCGCTCAGAATCGTATTTTCTAATGAAATATCATTATTATATCATTGTATTTAAATATTAATTATAATAAGCCACTAGTTTCTCCGAGGACCTAAGGGACGGTGGAAGAATATCCAAAGTCGACCTACCCACTTTTATTAAAAATTATAAATACATAAATTAAATGAGTTATTTAAAAATGTCACAGAACCACAAGCTATAAATAACAAAGTAGGTATTATAAAAAAAAATGAATTAATAAATTAAAAAGTTACCCTGGAACCATTCTAAGTAACATAACTATTTAATAAACATATTTTTTATTATTTAATCATTGTTTTGATGACGTTAAATACCTCTGATATTATTCGGTATCTTGTTCTAGAAGCGAATGTTTTTGAAATCACTGTTTCGTACCATATACTCGTATTTATGATAATAATATTGTAATTTTTTTTTTTTTTGCGCGGCGATATTAAACTTGGTTTTTATAATTTGTTATCGCCGAAAATTTAAGCAGTAGAAATTCGAACGTGATACGAGAATTTTATCGTCATATAAGCTATGTTTGTGTAATTTTGAGAAAAAAATGAAACAAAATTGATTAAAATAGCAAAATATTGCGTTTTGTATTTTATATCTGTTTAATACAACATTAGTCCTCAGCCCGATACGGATTATTGTTTTATTTTATTTTTATTTATATGTATATTTAACGTAGTGTAGGTATAGTAGTAAAACGTACACGTAATATTAATACGTTTGGAGCGAAGATTAGGTATTACAAGTTTGTTAGCAGCTAAGCTAAAAGCTTTGGCGTAAAATAAATGGATTGAAGACAACTAAAAAGTAAGAGAATTAAGATAAAAGGAATTGTATTATTTTTTTGTTTTCTTTATGTTTAGTAATTTTTTTTTATACAAATTTATTATTTACTATTAAAAAGTCCAACTATATTCTCTACAAATGAGAAATAAGTAATAGGTAATAAATTCTAAGTAAAAATAAATATCAAAAACCCTGTATTTATTGAAAATAATTAAAGTATATTATGGTTCCGTAAAGAAATATGAAATTCAGATCAGATAATAGATTAAGAAATATTGCAAACAAGTCATTAAAAGTGTATAAAATAAGTTATTATTTGTAAAACACTACGTACACGTAGCTATTCTAATTATCATTTATCAGATATTTTAAAAGTCATGTAACACGTCTAGCGACTTATTTACAGTATAATACAATATTACACAAATTTAACTAGAATAGAAACAGTAAACAAAATATATGATGATTTTAAACAAGTTTAAGTCCAAATAGATCAAATAGTTAATCAATCGCAGGTGAAGAAATACCGTAGCGGATTTGAATATTATTAACGTTGTGAAGTAAAATAAACTAATCAGATCCTTATCACTCTATTATAACTCAAGTTTGTTGTCTAATGGATTGATAAATAAATAAGGCTCAGAAGTGGTAGAGCACACTTTTTGAACCTACAAAATCGGTAATAAAAATTAACGGCATTGCAGATACCATTGTTATCAGGGTCGTTTACGGAGTGGACAGAATTTCATGACATATACACAAAATTGATCCATAAGAATAAGCCCCAAACCGTTCGTATTTATGTTAAAGGAGGATGATGGACCAATAAACTGAAATAATTTATACAAAACGATAAAAGGAAAAAAAACAATATAATGTATAATTTACGGCGTTTTGATAGGCAAGTTAACTTTTACGGCAATTGAGTAGCCTATTATTTATATGAAAGGCTTATAGGAAATAATTCCACAAAGTTAAAAGAACCAAAAGAACGACGAGGACACAAAAATCACTTAAAACTACATAGGGAATAGGGATTTTTGAGTTAAATTATTTTGTAAATTTTTTGATCGATTTATTTGTGCGATGATCACACAATTGTACAGCATCAAAAATTAATATTCGAAAGCTAAAAACTAAACAATAATATGACACTTAAAAATACTGTAGAAATAGTAATAATGGACCCGAAATGAAACTTGACGACCCTGACGCGCAACAACTACTGTAGACTTACTTATTGATAACTGGTAGTTCGAACAGTGGGTGACAATGTATTCAGGTTTTTAATAATTAAATAAATATATAACTGTATACAGGTAAAGTAAATGAACTTGATTTATTTTTTCAAAGACAAACGTGTATACGTGGAACATTCACGTACAAAGAACGATTAACAACAAGGAAGTAGTAATTATGATATAATATAACAATAATAATGACTTATCAGTTAATGAATATAATATAAGATAATTATTTAATAAGATGTAAATTTTAATTGGGACGGTATTTGTACAATGTACAGGGAAAGTGGAAAAGACATTGTGCGATCGCGCCGCAGACCGGATCTTCAACGATTGCCGTTTCGGCGATAACAATATAGTACGTCCGATATGCGTTTATTTTATATACAACCAAAACTAGAGTAAAACTGAAATCGCGATACTATCACTATAACTGCGGTCGTAGAAATATTGGTATCAGCCTTTATCATTATAATGTTCAATTATGGATTAGGAGAGTTGTCTATACGGTAAATAACCGACTTCTGAATCGTGTAAAGAACCATGTATCAATGTTTATTTTTATTATTATTCTTTACGATATTAATTATTATACAATACATATTTCAGTTTACAATCTATAATTGTTGCTTGAATTAATTTATAATGTTTAAAATTGAATAAATAATAACGTTTTTTCAACATTTATAAATTGTTAAAATAAATATGATTTTGCGAAAAACTAAATTAATTTTCTTTTATACTCTCTGCGTTATTTGTAATAAAAATAAAATTTTGTTATCTACGTATTAGTAAATACGGTACTTTTATTCTATATCTATGTTTGCTAAGACAAATAATGTACAATTTGTTTGAACTTACACTTATCTTACAAAGACGAGTATACAGTTGATACAAAATGTATTTAGGTATATCAGAATATCATAACAAGCATGTCCAACAGAGAAAAGTATAATATAAAGTATGAATATTTTTGTTTTGACAATAGAGATATAAAATAAATATACATAATTTTTATGTCGTGTCACCGCTATACTGGGTTTATCATGTACTACGACAGTTCAACTGTCGTACTTATTTCATTCATTTTGTGTACTCGTAGGTATAATCTCAAATATTTATGTACCTATGTATTTTATAGTAATGATTATAAGGATATACCAAGGGTCATTTCTAATAAAAAAAAGAAGGGGGAGGTTTGAGTTTTTTTTAGATTTGCCGACTATAAATGATAAATATACTTATAAAAGTAATTATACATATATTATAATAGGTTTTCTAGTTTAACGGACATATTCTTTTGTGATTTTTTAATCTAGAATTAAAAATGCTTTAGAAAACAATAAAATAAACGCAAATAATTCCATATTAAATTTGCATATTGGGAAGGATTTATTTTAAAAGTAATTTTCGTAATTTAATATGATTCAATATCTTAGCTTATTGAGCTAATGCCTTATCTTGTAGTCGAACGACTCAGGTTCAAATTTTTTTTTAAATTTAAAATTTTTTTTTACAGCTCAATTTGGTTTTGGGTTGTTTGCGCATGTTCGGAATTAGATGGTTTACTCCGCAAATTGAAAATTATTTTTCTGACCTAACCTTGCTATAACTTTGAAACTAAGTAAATCCGAAAAATTCTGAACGCGCCATTATCTTTCATTAAAAAAAACAAATAACAGAAGATCGAAATCCTTTTTTAGGACGGCTCTACGAATACTAAATTTATCGAGTTCTCAATATTCTAACAAAATTAAAAAAATACAATTTTTGATTGTAAACAAATTATTTTAAACCCAACCAACTTGTTTCAGAGTAGTAAACTAAACACTTAAGTTGATATTTTTAATGTGAATTTAATCATAAAATACTCCAATATTAATTTAAATTTATACATAACACAGAAAAATATTTTCGTTTATAAAATCTATTTAGTTAGCTATGCGTATGATAATAAAACTGTTTTTTATTTACAAAACGTAACGAAATTAAATTGAATATAATTATATAATATGATAAGTAGGTAATATATTATAAATAGGAACAGATTTTATTTTCTACTGATTATTACTACAGAAGTACAAAGTGATCTACACAATGTTGGTAAAATAATTATTTACATATTTACAAATATTTGATACTCGTGTAACAAAGGGTTCTCTTCTTAATGTATTAATTAATAGTTTTTTTGTATTTATATGTTATTTTTGATTACATAACATAATTTAAATAATTTTTTTAACATTTATAAATCTTTACATTGCCTATACTTCTATAATGACTATTATTAACTACTATTACTACCTTGTGTTGGTAATTCGAAAGCTACTTATTATTTAAAAGTAAAGGTGAATACGAACACTGGGAGAATTTCTGGGGTAAAATAGACTATAGCCATCTATATTCTCGGGATAATATTTCAAAAGACGTTTGTTCACCAATGTCTTTCTACATTAATAGCACTGTTATACATTGAAATAAAATAATTTTCATAGACATTTTGAAGCTTATTTTAAATCATAAAATAAAACGAAAAATTCAATTTTATTGGTAGCATAATTATTTTAAAGTTATTTTTTAAAAACATTAAAAAGTTTTTTTTTGCATAATACTGCTGTTTAATAATTATTAATAAAGTGTTTTTCATAAAATATTAATTTGAAAGTGATGTTTTAATAATTTTATAAAAACGAGTTAAAATTTTATAAACACTCATAATAATGACAATTTTAAAATGAAAATAAATTTGTTAGTACATTTTAATATAAAAATCAAATTTAATAACATATTTTTCAATGTATTTTTAATAATAAGTATGCTGTGTAAAATTTAATACATACAAATAATTTTTAATATTTTAATATAAATGCCATTATGTATAATCTATAATCTAATAATATAATTTTCATTTATCTATAAATTACGCATATAAAATATTAAATGACGAGTTTATTTGTGTATATTTGTGCATTTTACTTAATTTTATCAAAATTGAAATAATTTTAATACTTACCTAAAAGATGATCGACGTTTTTTGAATCTATTTTATCTAACTGTCCTTTATTCCATACGTATTCGGCTTTAATATTTCGTTTTTTTTTATCTCTGATCCAATCGTCAATTAAATTTCGACCATCCAAACGTCTACCTTCGTCAGTAGGCTGTTCCGGATCCTGTGCCACTTTTGGTAACCAATGTCTTCTTCCACCACCCAACAATACCTACGAATTGATTAAAGAATAAATAATAACGTATAGTTCCTTTTAGTTCATTTAAATATTAAAATTCAAAAATTAATTAAGTAATTAATATAGATATTTCAAACATGATTTACAAAGTTTAAAATATTGTTATTATTATAATTAAATAATATTTATTATCAAATCAAATCTGAAGGTGATAAAATAAATTAAGATATAGAAGAATTTGACTTAGATTTTTTTAAAATACATTATATTATAGAAATTTGATTAATAAGTTTATAACTTAACACAACTTATTAATAATAGTGTTTCTTTATGTTTAATATGCAATAAATTATAAATCCTATTTGTATATAACATTTCGTTATCACTGTAGTTGTTATATATATATATATTAAATTATATGTTTAAAAAAACTACGTAATTTTTATGTGTATAATCGATTTAAAAACAAATGAATTTTCTATATTAACGAATTTTAATTTTAATTTTATGTAAAGGGTTATATAAATATAAATTATTTAAGTAATAAAATATAATTTTATCTTTTTTTCACACACGTACTGGATAATTAAAATATTATACAACAAAATTACTGGAATAAAAATTTAAGATTTAAGTTAATGTGATTATTGTACCTAACATGAAAATCTGATCACCATGAAAAAAATTGTATAATACAATATATTATATAATTAAGGTTAGGTATTTAATGTATTGCATAATTATATAAGTCTTTTCAAATAAGCAAAATTAATAATTTCCGATAAACTGTTTGAATTTTGTTCACATTTTGTGTACTCCCAAAAAGTACTCAGGCATGAATATTACAATCAAAAATTCTGAATATACACATAATTTTGTGCAAAAAATAATAACATAAATAAACACAAAATTATGTTTATTATTACTATAGTCTTGTGAATAAGCAACATAATAATTTTCTATTAAGTAATTTTAATTATGTCAGATATATTTTTATTTAATAACAAATTTATAGTTAGCTCCGTAAGATACGTTCTTTTTACATAAATAGATACATATTTATGTTGTGAAATATTATTATAGTGCACGATAAAGTCTCTTTAAATCAATGAAAAAATAGTAATTTTGTATAAAAAAATACTAATTAAATATAAATCATAATAAAGAACAAATTATATTGTTTTATATTATGATTCATAAAAATTTGACCTAAAAAGTGTTTGAAATAATTGAAATATTCTAATAATTGTTGTTGATAATATATTATATTTCGTATGGTATTTATACGAAAGACACGTTTTTTTTGTCTTCAAATAGACATACGCTATAAAGATGACAAATTCATGTGGGTACGTTTGTTGTTTGTAGTAATTTCTTATACCTCGATTATAGTTAAAGGTCAGTTAAACCACTAAACTTTGAAAAAAAAAATATTTCCATGTCCTTATGTTAATTATTATCGATATTTGGAAAAACAGTCATTATTGTTAAATAATCATATATATAAAAAAAAAAAAAAAAAAAAAAATCCAATTTAAAATATTCATACCGTCTGTATGTAGATACAGAGCTCTGATACTATTATTATGTTTATGGAGTATCAACTTATATATTTACAAATTGAATTTATTATAGTCTATAGGTAATAAGATTCGAAAAAAAGGACGCTAAATATGAAACGATTTACATTGAACACAATATGACGTGTCGAAATCAATTACCAATGGTCGGACGTCAATCCAACTTCTAAATACGAGAATATAATTATAATCCGAGGTAGGAGTATTCCAAATATAATACTATATCTTGTTAGCCAATTTTGATTAATTCGATTATATTCGTCATCAGCCGGTGCAATTCGATATGAATTTGTATCAATCCACAAAATTGATTATAAGTTATTAAATAGGGTTCATTTATGTTCTATCTACAGATAAAACGTTCATAATTAAACTGCGGATAGATATTCATATATCCATAATCTATACAAAAACAATATGTCAAACGTCGTCGGTCTCTTCACCGTTCGATTATTTAGGGTTTATTTCTCTCTTTTTTTTTTTTTTTGTTATTCGTACGACGACGTGTCCGCAAAAAAACATATTCTGTCACATATATTATCTATTCCAACCGGAAACTTTTCATAACAAAATACATTAAAATCCCACGAGTATTTTATAATATGTGTCTTATCCTTAATCTAATTTCGAAAAATACGCGAGCATATATTTACGTTTTTATTTTATTCCATTACAATTTCTGCAATTTTTTTCTCTCGACGACGAGTAAGATCGGTGCCTCGGTGGTCGCAAAAGTTTTTGCCACGATACGTCACGCACATCAATACGTGCTACGAAAGGTTACTTTAAGCACACAAAACGTTCGTATTTTTTCGATTGATTTACTGAAGAATAGATATTTCTGAACGGTTGGGCGTTAAACTGAATAATAATAAAAATTCGTTTCAAATATATTTTTACTAAAGTTCAAGCACATAGGTAGACAAAATGTATAAAATGTATCTAAGAAAAATATATGTTGTATAATTTTATACTATAATAATATTCCTTAGGTAATATTTTTATTTATGAGCTTATGAAATATAATTTTTGTGGTTCTAGTTTAATTTAATTTAATTCTGATAAATTCCGAAATGCTTATTTAGAATTAATGTTTTTAAAAATATATGGTAAATTGGTGTCCTACAGTTCTCCTACATAAAAATAAAATAAAATAAATTGGTTGGAGGCACAGGCTCTTAAATCAGATTTATTTATTGTTATAGATTGTAACCAGTTAATATACGGAAATTGTTACCTCACATAGGAAACGAACGACAATTAAAAGTTTGAAAATTGTATTTTCGTAGCTTTATATCTTCATACGTATACCGTGTACTATACGAAACTAAAAGTAAACAAATAATAAAACAAAAACTTATACGTCATTTACTGCTAATATTTCAAACATAATAAATAAATTAAAGTATTTTAATAGAAATTAGTGCAAAATGTTAATTTATTGATTATAATTAAATGAGTTTTGTTTTTAAAATTTTTTTTTTACTTGTTTAATAATTATATTTTATGAATTCAAATAAATATTTTAATACATATTTTATCTATAGTAGTTTTTTTAATACCTATAATATTGAATCATTGATATTTAATTAATAATATAATAATAAATTACAAAAACTATAAAAAATGTAAATAATGTGATATAATTTAAAAATAGTTTAAATCATTTTATGTTGTTGTATCATATATTATATATTTTTAATGAGTTTTTGTGTATATTTAAAAATGAATTACTGAAATAAACAAATATTTCTTGTCGGAAAAGGGAGAGTCTGCAGAGAGGTTTTCAATCATTATTGTCCACTGAGGAGAGGTCTACGATACTAAGTGTACTATATTAAAACAAATTATAATATAATAGCATACTTTTATTATATGAAAAAATACAACGTTTTTCAAAAAGAGTTCAAAAACAAAATATGATTTTAAATATACTCTCTTCTGTGAAAATAATTTATATTTATCAACAAACGTTCCTTTATTATTATAATTATTATTTACACAGATATTTACTCATTTCGATTCGAGTTTTTGATCTCCGTTGTTAGTGGAGGAATCATCGATGCGCAGTCAACATCGTATTGTTTATACTCTGGTATATACACCCTGAGTGTATTATTGAGCATTGTTCCGATCGTTGGGCACCACGAGATACCGGACATGTCCTATTGTTGTCCAGTTATAAATTAAATAATACCGATTTATTCTGAAGTGAAATTATAGAAGTTATTGGGAGACCGTAAACGGAAAAGGAGTTATACGCGTTTTCGCACAAATATCGCCCCTAGACCGATTTCACAAATTGGTGAAATCGGTATAATGCGGTTCGCGGCCTATTCCCAATATATATATATATATATATATATACCTAGGTACCGGTAAATATACCTATTACTTTGACAAAATGGAAGAGTGCAAATTTATATTATATCCGTTGCATTGTAAATTAATGTATTCAATCTATCTATCGAATGTACATTTATTGACTATAATTTGGATTGATGTATAAATATCCAATAAATATAGGTATTCGTCACATTTATATATTCAGGACTTGAAAACCTTTTTTAAAACGTTATAATTATAACGTTAAACTTGTCCAAAAACAATTGAAAAGTAAAATATTAAACATTAACGAAAACAGCAAACGCTTATATTGAATTATTACTAAACAAAACAATACTTACAATAAACGAAACATATGATATATTATTAAACATAACTCTAAAAGCAATTAAAATTAAAAAACAATTAAAGATAATAAAACGTTATAATATTCTAATAAAATTGTTTTTGATTTTTTGATTCTTAAATTTTTTTATGTAAATTTAGCAAGTATAAAAATACTGAACAGGTTACCTACTATAGTTTACTACGCGAAGAAAGTTTGATGTTATTTGTAAAGTAATAAATATTAAATATGTTCTAACTTAATTGTATATTTATATTTTATAAATATGCAATTAAAAAATAAGTAAACTATTTTATAATTAAGTATAATTCTACTAAAAATTAAGTTTAGATAGTTTTAATTAAATTATTGTATTTTATTCAAAAATTATAATTGCATATTTGTATATTACCTACAAAATATATTATTAATTGTATATAATTGTATTAAATTAAAAATAAGAAACGAAAAACGAAAAACACATTAAACGTTTATATTTCCAATAATATTAAACATAACAAATTAATAACGTTAAACAAAATACAATTTATAACGATAAAACTGTCCTAACGTTAAACATAATGTGTTTTTTTATTCGAGCCCTATTTATGTTATTATGTAGTATATTAGACTTATATAATACTGATAAAATGATAACTGATGACGTCAGTTGGATTGACTGGTGGAGGGTTGACTGAGAAAAAGTTTATTATAGTCGTGCGTAAAATATACTTCCCATTGTTCGTACGAATCGGTTAGACAGGTCACGTTTTTAATTAGCATTTTGCAATTTGACAGTTTAATAGCTGATATAGAGAAATAGCAATAGGTTAGCTACTGCAAATTAATGAAAAGACTTTGGACTTGCCGAACTGTTGCCTCGAAATCGAACGTAGAAGACGATTGTTATTTAATTTGAACTTAAATTTCCACTGGAATGACCCGTAATATACACATCAAAACGTGTATTGCATAGAAGAAAAAACTTTTACCTTATACAAAAACTGGTTTTAGAATATTGTAAAGTATAGACTATTCTATATCGATGATGCATTATGTAAAACTATACAAAATGTGAAATTTCAGTTTACATTTTATAAATTATAAATTATTATGGTTCAATCACTACAATAATGTAATTGTTGCCATCACATGAAATGATTGTTCGTAGTCATAATCATAACACTTTATATTTTACAAGGAACAAAAAATTGTATATACATTTTTTATTTATTAATTAACGAAATTATAATTTTTAATATAAAATACGCAATTTTATTGTATTTAAAAATATAACAAACTAACTTTCCATTATATGGCTAAACAGAATTTGTGGTTTTTAATATTAGAAGCTTTATTATGACACTCCTTTAATATTTTTATAATTATCTGAGATATTATATTTAATTAACATTGTTTTATTAATTTATATAATATACTGTGATAATAAATAGAAATTACGCAGTGATTCTTAGATTTGTTCTTCCAACAACGAAAATAATATAAGATATAAATATTATTTACTTTTAATCTTATAATATTGTATTAAATACATTAATAATATTGAAATTAAACCTTAATTAAATAACGTTATTATTTGACATCTTTTTTTTTTTGTGCAATATGAAACGTAATATTATTAGAATATTCATTCAATATACAATATTAATTCAATATAATGATATGCTAATATTAGATATAAAATATGCATAATATCAAATAATTAGTACAATATATTCAAAGAGAAACAAATTAAAAAGTTCTTTATTAACAGAATTAATGGAATATTTTCTAAATGTCAGATATAATAAAATATTTAAATAATATACTGTAAAGCACTTACATTATAAAAGATGACGTTTTTTATTTGATCAAAATGTAAATATTTAAACGTGGCTTTATTTTATTGTAATACAATTTATCGTAAATATAATTTTTCAAAGATTATGATTTTTCATTATTTGCTAATGGTGGAATTTTAATGGTTTCATCATAATACTAAAAATTATTACTATACATGCAATGTACATTTTTTTCTTATTTTTTCTTTTTTCCTAACCTACCTACTTAATGTTATTTTTTTTTAATTTACAAAATATTGTCTTATTGTATTGTCTATTTTTGAAAATTAATCAGAGAAAAAAAGATATTAAAAAAAAGATTGTCGTTTGGACATAAAAATTGCTAAATATTTTCCTTATTATTCTACGAGTATATTAACTAAAATAACAACGTGAAATTTTATACTTTATTAATATTTGCATTTACCCAAATATTCAGTTTTATTTTCAGATATAATACATTCACTTTTTGTACCCCGAGGTCGGGTAGTTGTGAATATAAGTACTCTAGATTTGAAACATACTTAGATGTACATATAACTACTAAAGATTTGAATAATACGAACGAATTAAAATATTCATTTTAAAGTGATAAGTAAATATGAAAGCTGAGTTGTATGTAATAGGATAGTTAATTAATTTTTAATCAAAATATATTTTTATTCAATTTAATAAGCAAACCAAGTTATACATTTTCAAATCTATTTTAAAAAGTATTTAATGAAAAATAATATAGATTATTATTATGGACGATTTAACTAAATGATGAATTCAATATATCTTTTTAAAGAGTAGTTTAATAAACGAAAATATTATTAATAAAATATCTAAATTAAAATCTAATCTGTATTCGATAATTTTTAATAATGGGTATTTGGCAGTAGTTTGTATAAATTATAAATTATAAACTAATTTGTATGTTTAGGAAATTACATTAATTTCAATTAATATGTTTATGCTCAATTACTTTTTATTTAATATGTAAGTATACCTATAACGGTTATAACTATAAAACTGTCTAATTGTTGAGTAATAAAATAATACCTACAATAAATTATTTATGTTAAGAAATAGTAATTACCTACTAATCTAATATTAAAATATAATATTTATATTTTGAGTCTTATTGAGCTGATATAATTTATAATTTAGTTAGTAGTTTTATTGTATTATATTATAATCGTCAAAGATTATAAATGTGTATTTTTTAAAATAATTAAATGAGAATATTCAAAATGACATCGTTTAATTTTAATAAGGTAAAAAATAAAAAACACGGATCATTGAGTACTTACCTTTATTCAGTAATTGAACTATTTATACTTACTACAGATAAGAAAATGTACTTCATAACATTTTAAAGATAGGAATTTTCAATACAGTAATGCTATTGGTTTTTTTATGAGGTAGAAAAATTGACCGATTCTTTGGGCTATTCAAAACTTTCTATGGTATTCGTATTTTGGTATTTTAGTCTTTTATCTCGTCTCTGACAACGCTCTGAACGATTTTTTCCTACAGAGTTATAATATACTTATATAGTAGTAAAACGAAGCACACAACACAAATCCATCTTGGGAACAAGAGAGAAATAATTTTTAACTTTTAACGTGTCAATTTATAATAACTTTTCACGCGAGTTATCAACTCATACAGCGATTTTTATATTACATATAAAAAAAAAAAACCATAATAATAGATATTATAGGTACTTACAACTCAATTACCTAATGTCAGGTAAAATAGATAATAGATAATGCAGATAATAACCTACCTACGTAAATATAAAAATTTGTCATAAAAATGTTATTTAAATATTTTTATCGCGAAGTTATTGGTTATTATAGGTATTATACATTATTTAAAAAATATATTTTATAAATTAAAAATAAATTGAATTTAAGTAATTGATGTCATTTTTTTTTTTTTTTTTTTGTACACGATACTAATTCTTTTATATTAGTATTGCTATTATGATATAGGTTGGTACAGATTAGCCACATTATAAGAATTATTGGAAACAATATTTATAGTGCTATTAAAATCCAAGAGGTATCGTTATTATATCGGAATACAATTTTATTTTATTTTGCATGAAAACTATTTTTATAAACAATAGATGCTTAATAAAATACCCAACCCTGCGATCACTCATCATTAAACCCATCATACGTAGATTCCTCTTGAATGAAATCGACATCAACGACACCTGGTGTCCATTTCACTTAGCCGTGTCTAATATTAAAAATGGAATGGCTAATCTGAACATTATAAATTCAAATGATATGTACCTAATGTTTGTAACTATTAATAAAATACACGCAGCATTGCATTCATTTGTTAATACTTTTTTAGGTTATTATTGATAAAATTAATTTTCCGATTAAAGTCATTAATTATTTATTAATTAATTGTTAAAACTAAAACGTATAAATATAAATGTTTTATTGTGTAAACATCTGAATATTTACCAACTCTGTTACTACGTAAAAATAAGTTATTATTAAGAAATTGTATTTTTAACATAACGTAGATACAGATAATATTACAATTTTATATATTTATCTAAATCACTTACTTTCACCCAAACGTTTATGTCAATAAAAGCATACAAATTAATTATTATGCGTTACATAGGTATAGTAAAATTATTAGGATGTACCTACTTATTTTTTACAAAGTGATTTTAATACAATGATCTTTTAAATCCTTATAAGCTGATGTATAGTACAGATAATATATTGTTTTTGAACAAATAACAAAATACAATTAATTTTATTTAGTTATATATTATTTAGTGTTATTGCGTACTTGGTCTAGACGGAAAAATACGCAACAAGAAGATATAAATCGAAGTATTATTTTTGTTTTTAAGTACCTATTTCTATACTTACTTAAAAGCTATACGATGTTTTGTAATTTTTTTAATCAATGAAAAGATAATATTATAACATTTTAACATTAAAAACATATAACTGTAATGAATTTGATAATGTTATTACGTTATAGTATTATACCATATAACGATGCCGAATAAATTTTTAATTTTTTATAATTATTTTGGTAACTTAAATGGAAAATGCTGTGAAGAAAATTAAATTTGGGTCAAACTTTTAAATTATATTAGTCAATAACTAATAATTAAGAAGTATTTTATAAAAATAAAGCACTTATGCAATCCACAATGTAACTAATTAATAATAATAATTTTTTAAAAAAAACTTTTTGAACATATTTTATAAACTTAATATTTGTGGAAAATTAAACTTGAAAATTTCTATGTACAAAATATCTATTTTTCTATTTAAATAAAGACTATAATATTTAATATTTAAAGTTATATTAGCCTACTTGTATTTACAAGTATTATCTATTTTATTATTAAATATATAATATATATATATATATATATATATATATATATATATATATATATATATATATATGTTTTGGTTAAAGATTGCAATAAAATTATAAATAATATATATTTCATTATATTTGGTAAATTAATTTAGGATATATGTGTGTCAGAGTAGTATACGTCTAACATGTATTATATTATTATTTTGCTGCTCATTATTTAATATAAAAATGAAATATTTTAAAATTATTTTCTTTAAAACATTTATTGTTCCAATTAGATATTCGTGTTATTTTTCGAACCAATTCTATCAAATCGTTTTAAATTAAATTATTTGACCAAAAAATATTTATAACATATTATCATATAGGAATACACTTAATCGTCAACGATTGATGTGTAAATCCAAAAAAACACAAGTTATATTATATTCTTCAGACATTTCCTTGTAAAATTAACAATATTATTTTAACGCAATGCGGTTATTCTCTTTGGGATATAATAGGACGATATTTTATTAGTAATTATTAAAAAAATTAAAGACGGGAAACAATAAAAAAAGGATAATGGTCTTAACATCGTTCATTTGAAATCCTGGAAATGGAAGCATTTAATTACTTGAATATTCTTAACTATCGTTTATATGTCTTTAGGGTTTATATCAGATCGTAAACCCCGTTAACGCAATAATTATCACACCTTATCTGATACCAGGATTTGAACATTAATTATTCATATTACAACGTGCGGTTAAACTGTTGTACCCCAGGCTATCCATTTAATTATCTGCAAATAATAATAATATGCATTTTTTACCAAACACATATGAAATTGACAAATTATTTTTATGATATTTAATAATATAATATATGGTATCAATTTAAGTATCTTACTTAACCTAATATTACCTAATATACCTTAACCTATTATTATTATTATTTGTCTATACAAATTTTTTAACTTTGAATCTAATAAAAATATATTATAAACTATATAATATATTACAATTTTTCAATTATTGTCATAGTGAAACATGAGGTCATCAGATGTCTATCTAATAAAAATAAGTTATAATTAAATACAATTGTATTAGTTTAATTGTATTTATTATAATATCAGCGAATAAAAAGAGTCTTGTTGTAACATAGTACACATGAGGAGTATATAAAAAGAAAAATAGAGAAAAAATAAAGAAAAATATACTTATGGAATTAAGTGAAAAATTTTTCAAGAGAATTACCTATATAGATATTTTACATTTATCTTAATAATTTCAATTTCTTCAAAAAACTGACAGCCAAATAATATAACAACGGCTAAATATATTATAAGTTTATATTGTTTGAATTGATATTTTTATTTGGCTATATAGGTATTATCGACTTCTAATGTTTGAAAATCGAATTTAATGGTTCAACTTGATAAATATGAACTGTACATTTGATCAAAGCAATAGTATTTTATTTTTCTCGTAAATATTGCAGTAACATTTTATTTATATTTTTTTCGAAGTTATGCATTATAGTGTATAAACAATTACCTATTTTAATTAATATTAACTATATTATTATTACGAGGACAATTTGCTCATTTTTTTAATTACTATTTTTGTTGTTCTTATGTAATACAGTATAATTTTTAAAGTATTATTATTTTACGAAATAAGATTTATAGTTCAATAAATAATTATTATCAACTATTTATTTCATAAAACTTTCCATCATTTACAGATATACAGTGGAAGTTGCAATTATAATAGTAATCAATAGTAGTACTATATTATAGTAGAATATTTGTGAAAAATTTAGCAATTACAATTTCATTGGCGTAATCAGGAAATTGTCTTGAGAAATAGATATTTCTTTACACACATACTAAATGTTCATAATTTTTTCAAGTACAGTGGTAACTGTTTATATCCTCTGTGTTTATCTTCTTCATGACCTCATCCTACCCTAAATTATGCCTTTACACAATCTGCGTTTTAAAAAATAAAATAAAATTCATTTTTTTAAACTTTGCGCAGACACATAATAAATTATATTACGACCTCAATATAATGTTTTATTTAATTAACTGAATGAATTTAGGAAATTCTGTTAATCACTTCGAAAGTTTTAGATCATCATATAGGCTCGATGTACCTGACATTGTATTTTGTAAGTTTCAAGCTCTGAGTAATACCTACCAGTTACCAACCAGCAATTAATTCAGGTAATAGAATTACGTTAGGTAAGACAAATTATACCAATTTATATGTATATATATATATATATATCTAAATATAAATATATTGTTTACAAACATGAAAGTAACAATAGTTCGTGTTTATATTTAAATATAAATGTGATTTTGTAAAGATTAGAAGTTACAGTGATAATATTGCAACTTTATAATACATATGCGTTTATATAACGCTTTTAGTAGGTATAATTAACATTTGCATATTCTCCTGTTTAAATAAAATAGTCTCGCAGTAAAATTTTAACTAAAACCATTTTTAAAAATTTTTGTATCACATTAGTAGCATAATATAAATTTAAAATATATTATAATAATACGGCATAACGTAATATTAATTTGACTGAGTAAACATTTAATGTTACATTTAAACATTCGCATTTTAATGTTTTGGAATTAATATAATTTTTTTTTCAAATGAAATAAATACTAAATTTATAAATACGTTTTATTGCACATTACACCTACTTCACCTATATTTTTTAATAATATTATAAGTTATAATTTATATGTATTAATGAAATTATCTATATCAAAGTAAGTTTTAGGTTTAATATATTGTACAATTTTGCATACTTATTGAATATTGTTTATATATTATAAACGCAATATTTTCGATAAATAACGATAAACTATCTAGTTTTTTTTTTTTTTGTAAAATTCTATTGTAATTTTATTTATATCAATTTTTCTACATATCATTATTTTAAAAAAAAACTATGATAAACAACTAAAAAAACAATTTTTCAACTTAAATTGATTTGTTAAAAATTATATAACAAGGTATATAAAGTATGAAAGGTACAAAATTTATTTAAAAGACTTAAAATTTTGAGATTTTATATTGATGTTAGATTTTTGTGTTTTTAAAAGTCTAAAGCCACTTTTTTGGGAGCGGATGTGCTCCAATTATCACAATCTAGATTATCCTTTTCTAAAGAAAATTGCATCTAGTCGGTCCTTTATTAGGTTTATTTTTGGAATTCCTTAAGAAAATTTTATTGGCATAAGAAAAACTATGAAAACATGGTTAAAAAACATCAAAATTTGCCAAATTTCCATTAGTGACAAATTTTATAGCAACTAGTTTTTCTATTGCACATTATTTGATAAATCTATTTTTTAAAAATAAATATTATTAGTACATTATATAGCATTTTTTTTTTAAATTGGCCTGATTCAACGTTTGAATAATGTTCAATATTACTTTTTAAGACACTCCTTACTTAAGTTTGAATTAAACGTTTTGACTGATGGCTTAGGACTTGAACTAGGTTTGAATTCTCTTACATCTAGACATAAATTCAATGATATTATTAATAATAAGGTAAGTTGTCCTGAAATACTCGAAAAAGCAGGCTGGCATGTTCTCGCTTTCAATGCTCATTCTACTTCTACTTTTCATGTATCTTTCCTTTCACAATGTTACAGTTTTAATGAGCCTTTAAGTCGTATGTTAAGAGAATGCAACATTGTTTTTGACTTTAATTTTGAAAGCGAATTTAAACTTCGTTTTTTAAGTCTATGTTCAAATAAATAGTTGAATTGTATGTAGAAAGATTGATATATAAGTATATTTATGTATTAAATTTAATATTGTATAATTACTGTTAAACTTTCATGTTTTATATAGTATCACTTATGTGTATTCTTTGCACGAAATGGCGTTAATAATAAATAATAATAGTATTTATCTGAGCTTTGCTTAGAATCGTTTTTCGAATGTATTTAATTGCTTTTAAATCTTAATTTTAACAATATAACACAATAACAATACTAACTTATCTGAGGATCAAAAAAATGAAGGAGGAACACCCAGAATCCACCTCACACCTTTTTTAGATTCTGAGCGGAGCGAGGAATGTATTGTTTCTCCAAAGATGTTCTTTTTTTTATGTATGAAAACATTTTTTCAGGTAGAAATAATTATTCGATTATCACAAGTGGGGTATGCTTTTGATTGAATATCGTATCATCTTGGTACTTTACAAACCTCATTTTTTGAATTTCTCCAAAGTTTTTCCCTAGGAAAAGGAAAACTACCAAAAAATGAAAAAAAATCGTCAAAATTACAATTTTCGTAATTTTTAGTTTTTTATTTTGTGATAACTAAATGAGTTTTAATCATAGGGACTTGAAAATTATTTTGAGTACTAACATTGGTAATATACAACTGTGATAAAATTTTGGAAAATATTAGTTGATTATTTGGCGAAATAAAGAGCTATGAACTTTTTTTAAAAAAAAATTAATATAACCTACAATTTTCGGTTTATCGATTTGAAAACCTTATAGAAGTCTTATAATATACTACTTAATCTTTTTACAAAATATTTTGAAAATAGAGAATGACAATTTTTTTTTATAAGCTTTTTATATGGTTCGATTACCATAAATAGAGTACTCTTTCCGTACCAAATTTCATCTTGTTGGTACTTTATTTAGCTCATTTTTGAATTTTCCATAATTTTTAAAATTTTTTTATTTATTGATTACTAATTGAGTTTTGATCGTAGGGAATTAAAATTTTTTTTTAGTACTAACATAGGTAATATTTACGGTTAGTAAAATTTTGGAACGGATTGGTTGATTTTTTGGCTAAATATAGAGCTTTGAATTTTTTCCAAAAATGTTTAATATTACCTGCAGTTCTTGGTTTATCAGTTTGATTATTTTATCAAAGTCTAATCATATACTACTTAATATTTTTGCAAAATATTTTGAATATTGTGACTGACAATTTTTATCATGAAATGATAACTCTTTGAATATTGACCGTAGGGATTTGAAATTTATTTTACATATTTGCATATGTAATTTACACTCGAGGTAAATTTTGGAATGGATTATCAATATAATATATCAAATTAGAATCGTATTTTCTAATGCAATATCATTACATTCAAATCTTAATTATTATAATTAACCACTAATTTCTCCAAAGACCGAAGGAACAAAGGAGGAACGTCCACAATCGACCTTTCCATCTTTTGTTTCTTTTAATATTGAGTTTATTTTTAAAAGAATACTTATACGCGTGTAAAATAATGTGTGTTTTGTGTCGTTTACCAAAAGGCCATTTTAATAGTTTTTCTCTTTTAGTTTTTATTGTTATATATATATTAAAATTATTACTTTTAAAATGAAACTTCTTAAATGTAATAATCTTTAAAAATAATGCTACACATTATTTTTTTTTACCACAAAAACTAGAAACTTAGTTTATAGTTTAAATAATATACCTGGTATAAAATAAGAGAAAAGGAATTATATTTATAAGGAAAATTGTGTTAAATAATATGATGATAATATTGAATTGTATGTTCAACAAACAAGGTTGTCAAATTTGTTCTATAGATTTTCCAATTAATGCCTTTTCTTTAACACGGTAATAAAATCATATAAACTTAAAAATTACTTAGGGACAATTGGGTATAAGGTATCCAATATTAATTATTATTTACATTATTTGATAAATATATATTAAATTGATTAAAAAAAAAAACATACGTTTATGTGTCTGCCAGGATCATCCTCAACGAGTTGACGAGCAATGTCCTTACAAGATTTCCTGGATGGAATGGGTACTTTTCCATCATCTTCCCAATATCGGCTAGGCGAGTGTGCGTATAAAGCAGAAGGTGTAGCATGTGTGATCCGAGTGTTAGTTACTATTCCTGTCGATTTACCTGTAGGTGTAATGAAGAAATGTCTTATTATTTTTATTTTGGAAAGTGTTACAAAATTCAATGGTATTGTTGCTATTAATTTCGATATTATTTCTAAAGTATAAATAAAGTTACAATATGAATCGGTTATAACTTTATCGTAAAATGTAAAAATGAAAAAAAATAAGAAATTAGATTAAATTAATTTGTAAGATATCTTACAGATTATATTGAAAATATTGAAAATATTTTACTATTTCTTCAAATTATTTCCATAAATTAACATTCTAAAAATTAAATTAATTAATTTTAAACAAATACAAATCAGGTGTTTGATAAAATTATTTCAATTTTGCGAAAATCTAAATTATTATAAAGTTTTAATAAAATTGTGTGGTGCGTATCAAAAAATTGAGCAATACGTATAGTAGTAGAGTGTATCAGAGATTAGAGTATAAGTATGATTCGTAGAGTAACTAGAAACGACGAAATAAGAAAATGTATAAAACCTGTAGTTTAGGAGATATCTTCGATGGAATTAAATTAGCTAAAGATAGAATTAGATAAATCGGGAATGTTTTAATTAAGGAATATGGAGATGCAAAGTGATAGGTAAACAAAATATGTATAAAAAGAATGAGGAGGAAGATAGGAAAAAATATCTGGTTAAGAGTTATTAGAGTTGAGTTAAGATGCGAAAGGTGAGTTATGTGGGAATTGAAGATTATTGGTTGAACTTAATATTTTAGAAGTGATAACAAAGGAAAAGAAAAAAAATATTCTTATTTAAAAAATATTTAATATAACTAATATTAAGTGGTTTAAAATAATTTTTAATAAAGAAAGTTTATATAAATAAGTTGAATATCTTATTATGAAGTATATAAATATTTCTCTATATAATTGAATGGATATTGATCTATATAACCTTTTTTAGATTTAAGATAATTTTTTTTTTTTTTTAAATAATACATTTATATTATTTTAAGTATCTAGTTAAGGAGACATGTAACTATATTAACTGAATACAGTTATTCAATAAAACATCATAGATTATAAATAGTTAACATAATAAAATTAATAAATTATATAGAATTTGTATTTAAAAAAAAATCACCGATACATATATTATAGTTCGAATCGTTGTTACATAAAACAATTTTTAAACTTTTGCTCATAACATAAACAATAAATTATCTATGTAGAATTTAGCGTGGGAAATATAAGGTCAAACTCATCCATTGTTTTTCGGGTATCGTTTTACAGATA
Source organism: Eriosoma lanigerum (assembly GCA_013282895.1). Classification (NCBI taxonomy): domain Eukaryota; kingdom Metazoa; phylum Arthropoda; class Insecta; order Hemiptera; family Aphididae; genus Eriosoma; species Eriosoma lanigerum. The sequence goes on from CM023358.1 coordinate 42,744,927, forward strand.
CATTTAGATTGAAACATAATATTTCGTTGAATGGACGTTAAATACAATCCAAAAATCGAGAATAATATATCATTCTGTGTGACGGTTTTCCAAACGATATATATTATAGAAAAAGAAATGAGTTTATTAAGTATCACATTCAAAAACGTCAATAATAATAGTTTATTATAACATTTCAAAAAGGGAAAAATATATTTTTGTATATATATAGTTTATATGCTTTTTAATTTATTGTGGTTAAGGAACTTTAAAAATATAATATGAATAATGAACGAATATTTATTTGTAAAATTATTAACGCATACTAATATTGGTACTACTTATGCCTTATGAGTTGTATGATAAAAAAACAATTTGTAATAGCAAAATGTCAATCAGGGATAAATAATAGATGGATATTTTGAAATATCACTGTTATATTATATTGGTTTCAGAAATAAATATGCGATAGGTAATACTAGTAATACGAGGTAATACGAGTTTCGCAATTTTACATTGTAACAATTGAGTTTAATATTTCATATAAGGTTAAAATTTTTTTTTTTTTTAATAATATTGAATTAATATAATGATCATTTTCAGTTTACTATAATATTATTATATCATCGAAAATACATAATTATATAATATCATCTCTTTGATTATTCGGTTTTCTTTTATTCTATATAAATTAATTTAATTGAGATTAAAATGTAGCAACTGATAGCTAAGTTATTTTATATTATATATTCTTAGATGTGAGCTTAATAAAAAAAAATGTTTTAATTATGGTAATATGTTTTATCTGATATACATAGAATTCGACTACAGCAGAATCTAATTGCATTTTTTATTCTTTAATTTAAATTTATACTTTTTCTTGTTAATCCTAAAACATTAATAATTGGACTTTTACTTAACTGTATTAAAATAAACTACTAGGATAACACAGAGTTAATAATTGTGTTTATTTCAGGAAATTTAACGAATTACTAATATTTTAAACGGAATTTGAATGAAGGTTCCCAGTGAAAGTTTAAAGTTAGAAGTACAAAATTAAATTTAGGAACATTAATAGTTTATTTATTTTAAATACATTCCAAAACTTGAATTAAAACATTTTTTATTTGTCATCAATACAAGTATTTTAGTTTCAACACCAATTTAAATCGAGTTATATATATATATATATATATATAGCTAAATAACGATACTTATGTTGAAATAGTATTATCATTTTTCTTTTACTCTGACCTTATGGATAAATATCCCAAAAACATTTGATATTATATCTATAAACCAAAACAGTTTGTATATTTTTTGTACTATCATAAAGTATACATACATATATTAAAATGCAGAAATAGTATAAAAAAATATGCCAACCATTCAACTCCTTAAATTTGAAGAAAATTACTACGGAATAGGAATACTATTCCGTTTAAATTAAGAATTTCAAATAATACGCTGTTGTTTAATTAAAAACGAATTAAATAAATCATTTTAGTTAATATTTTACTTAAAATAACTAAATTCATATTATGTATATAATATTATAATATAATAATTTTAGTCATAGTTAAAAATAATTTAAAAACTCATTTATAATCATTAACTGAAGACAGCTGTTACGTAAAAATAAATAGAAAGAGCGTCTTATAATTAACTATAATTTAATCGATCAATAAGTACCACCGAGTTAAAAATATAAATAATCAGTGTTATCGTGTTATAATGTATGATAGTAATTATTTTAAACGTTCAAAACGTACAATAAAATCTAGATATTCATCTAATCAAGTTAATTGATATTTTAATACAAATTTTTAAATGCCGCCTTTTTATACCCTTATTTTATCCATTGTGTATAACAGTGGCATATTTAACAATTTATAAATGGAGGGAGGGGGCGGGCGTGTTTAGATTTTTTTTAAAAGCTTTCATTTATTAGAACTTACTTCCTCTTACCGTTTAATAATACAACAAAATTAATTACAAAGTAATGATAATGTTGTGTATCTGTGTAAATTATAATGCAAAATCTAAAACAAATGGCAAAATTATATTATTATAGCATTTTTGTTTTCTATTTTGATCTGGGAGGGTTTAAACGAGTTTGACCCCCACCTCTCGTAAATACGCCTTTAATGTAAAATAATAACCCAACTAATTAAAATTACATAAATATAAACACATAGGTGATTATTGGAATTCAATGCTATAAAAGTGATAGAAATGTCATAAAAACAAATTAATTTTATTGGTAATGACAAAATAAAATATTTTATGAAGTTAATATGAAATTTTCAAATAGGGTTAACTTTTATGTATTTAATAATAATTTGTTTAAAATCTATATTGAAAATAATGCAGATAAACGTTCAAATTAAAAATATATGCACATAAGTAACTACTTATCAATCTACAATAGTACAATAGACAATAAAATATTGTTGGTACTTCAACCACGAAAACAATTATATCAAAACTGAATTTTCAACACTTACGAATTTAATATTATTCATCTTTTTCTATAATATTAATAAATAATAATTAATAAGTATTTCTTAAAACAAATTTATATTAATACAATAAAATTTTTTTTTTTCATAAATAAAAATTTGTTACCCGGGGCATCTGCCCCCTTTGCCACCCTCCCCACCATTAACATGGCTCTGTTGATAACGTATATTTGAATTAAATGTAAAATTTTTATATTTTGAGTTTTATACTCACAATCAATATTTCTTTGCTGGTAGATAAAAACATTGTACTAAAAACAGTTAAACGTTACCTAATCTAACCTAAGAATTATTATTACCTACAAACCTTTGAAAATATAACATTAAAATACTTAGTTTATACCATAATATACATATTTAGGTATATTATTTACTTTGTATTAGGTATAAATGTACAATGTAATATAATATTTTCGTCGTGGTATACATTTTTAAAATTATTCCCTCTATTTCCTTTTCCGATGAAAAATGGTTTTCACTTAATGGGATATCATTTAATCATTTTAACATTATTTTGACATTTTATAGTCTCTGTAAACGATTAAGATTCAGTCAATTGAAAATTGATTGATAAATAATGTGATTAGATTAAATTGTTCAAAAGTATAAATTTATTTATTTTTGTACATTATTTAACAGTTGCTAAACCATAATATTATAACCATGTATTATTAAAAATTTCAAATTATTTTTAACAATATAATTATTTTAATCTTTTTTTTATTAAACTCACTAAGTATAATTATAAAATAATAGTTTATATTTAATATTTATACAATAATAATTTAGATACAATATATATTTAAATTCGTTGGTAATATTATTTACCTATCCATTTATTTTCTTTTTTTTCAATAAATAATAATAATAACGTTAGTTTCATATACCTATGTAATAACTTATAATTTGCTATTAGGTTTAGCTTAAAATAATACAATCTATTTTATTGTTATAATAGTTTATTAATTATATAAGAATATTACTAGCAAAATATGGTATATTCAATTCATTAAATTTACCTATCTTTGTTAATTTAACAAATAATAATCAATGAGACATCCCTGTGACAAGATAAAAAGTAATTGAATTATATCATTTTTACAGGAAATATTATGTTGGTAAAAGATCTGATGAACGATAATATAATTTTGATTCGTTATATTTATGATTATAGTATAATATTAGTTCAAAAATGTCTATAAGAATTATATAGAATTTACTATTTTATAAGACATTTAATAAAACATAGAAAGAAATAGGATTAGGCGCAACGTAAAAGTTAATTGATTAAAAAGAAAAAAAAATGCTCATCAAGCTTTGAAACCTTAGATATAGAATAGTACCTAGACGAAAGTAGTTACACTAAACTTGTGATATATTTATTACATTTGTTAATAAGTTGTAAAATCGATTGTACTTATTTATCTATACGAATTTCTGTCTATTGGAATATACTGCAAAATTGGTTCCGATATTAATTAATATCTCAGGAAAAGCTGGTAAATTAAATTCGATAGCTATATGTTTTGCAAATACTAATCTCTCTTTACGTCAACCTCTTTTAATATGCACAAGGGGCTCATGGAAACGACTTAAAGTAAAACCATAGTCGATTACAGGTACGTTGCATCGTTAATGGCAGATTAAAATTAGTGATTGTACAACATCTATCGAATATAGTACCTACAAAACGCTGGCGGCGCAAAGTATATTTATAAATAAAGCACCTAAAAATATCGATCCCTACGCTACCCAAGGAACAAATTTTCACCCAAATTTTTCGTATTTGTTAAAAAATATGCATCAGAATTTTAGATTACAATTTAAACTTAGACAAAATAAAATTATAGTACGGATAATATATATCAATATAGGTAACTTATAATTAATGAAGGATAGATGTCTTAGAATTATTTTATTGAAAATATTAATTAAAAATTAAATTAATATAAAATATTACAATATGGTTTAGACTGTTTAGAGTTTTGAATTTTGAAGTTATAAAAGTAACAATCTAAGAGTTTATTTAATATTTAAATAATATTCGGTATTTTTAAAAATAAAACATGTTTATCCTCAATAATAATTTACTATAAAAGAATATAATTATACGAAATTATATAATTTAGTTTTCTACGAAGTTTACATTGAATATACAACATTATTTAAACAATTATTATTATTTTAATATATAGGTTTATATATTTTTAAAATCTACCAATTGAACTCGAATATATATTATAGTATTATTTATTAGTTTTCATCAAAATAATAATAATATCTATACATAGTAATTTAATGTTTTTTTTTTTTTAAATATAAACTCTTTCATGCTCAAATAATCTTTTAGTTTAATATTATTTTAAAAATAATGATATAATAGTAAATATAATTAATAAAATTAAAAAAAAAAGATGCAGATTACTTCCACGGCACAAACAAATTATTAAGGGTAATCCTTTTTGCATATAGGTAGGTACTTAATAATAACACACGGTTTTCGTCATTCTGAACACAATATTATGTGACATAATATTTTGGTTGTTATCTGAAACATTATCATTAAATAAACCAATTTATTTATTTCGTGTTATTAAAAAAAAAAAAAAAAATGTAATTGCACATCTTAGATAGGTGTTGTCATCAAAGTAGAAGTAAGAGTAAATAATATAAAAGAAAATATAAAAACGTCGTATGGTATAAATTGAGTATTTCTTTTCGATGTATAATATGAAACATACTCGGGTGAATATCAAACTAGAATTATTCAAACATAATATAGAATCAATAAAACGAATTTTACGGTTTATTTTTTCTGTGTATATCTAAAATTTTGAGAAATATCTATTTAGATATGTATTTGAATATTTGATCTTGTCAACAGTTTGGTTGTATAAAAAAAAAAAATATATATTTTTAATAGGAAAACAATATGGCACATTTAAGAAGAAATAAAAGTATTATAATATATACATTATGTTTCATGTACACTATATTAATTTTTACCCAGTTAAAAAAACAATAAAAATATTATATTCCAACACTAATTTTGTTTGTTATAATATTAGATAATACAAAAACATATTTTATTGTTAGTATATTAGTATTAAAATTTAAAATTTAAAAAATGTATAAAGTTCTTTTAATATAATAGTCTTCACTTATTATAAGTTTTTGAAGTTTCTCTTCGTTTAATAATTGGATTATTTGAAGATTTCTTATAACACAGTCAATAAAGCGTATTAATAAGATAAACTTTTTATTCATTAAAGTTACTACACAATTGTTTATACAATTTATCTATAATAAATTTAACAATGTTTAGAATAATATAAACTTTGGGCAGATTATTAATAGGTGTTTGTCCAAAAAAATACGTCATAGTACAAATTTCATATTTAAAAATTTTTTAAATATTTTAATGATCTTTTATATAATTTAATAATAAAATAGATTAATATTATGAATCTAACGCTATGTTATGCGAAATAAATTTACCTTAAAACTTATACTTTTCTTATTTTCCCATCTTTGAACACATATTTTAATAAATAGATAAATTCTAAAAAAACAATTCATGTTGATCAATAAATCTTAGAAAGTTTCAAGAAACTCATTAATATATAATTATTATTACATATTAATATAATTTAGAAATCTTTATATATTATATATTTTTACTAAGTTAAATCAGTTTAAATTATATTTTTTTCAATTATTATAAAAACATACATCTAACACTGTTGTATTAAAAATGTGTTAATACAAAATTTCATCACATTATTTATATGGCCACTCAGATTAGTATTGACTTTAAAATAAGTTTAATTTCACATTCACAGAATTCCACACACACTTTGAATTCAAATTGTTATACAATTGGGCGGTAAGAAATCTAAAATTTTTTTAATAATGTTCTTCAGTTGAATACTCATTTTATTTTTTTGTTTTTAAAATAATTTATATAACATTTATTATGTCATAGAATATATTTAATATTCTAATAGAAATAACATCATACTGATTTATTAAAAAAATCAGTAATATAAATAATCTTTTAAATAATAATTAACGTTTATTCAAAACTGTAATAATAAAATAATATGTTTAAAACAATTTAAAATAATTGTATAAAAAAAATCTTGTATTTTAAATTCTTTACTGATATTAGTACTCTCATTATTTTATTTTAATTATTATATTATAGTATATAAAGTTTGCCACGATTTTTATTTACATAAACTGAAAAATTTAAGACAGTTGAAATCGCCAAATAATCAAACCGAATTAATGACATTTACAAAATATTGATAAACATATATATTTATATAAATACTGAGTTAGGTTAGTTTCGTTTGTTTTATTATTTTGTGTTTTTAATTTAATGTTTGTTATAAGAGAATAATACAAATAAATAAACAACGAGTTATAAATGGAAAACTAAATTCACTTTTGTATAATGGAAGACGTATCGTCTGTATGTACATAAGTACCTACTATAAGTAGTAGGTAATAATTAAACAAATTAGGCAACAAATAATGGTTTAGTTATTAAACGAATTCTTCATTAAAGTAAAAGTGTTCCATAATTTAAATAGTTTGATACCAAAGTTTTTACTTATTTTATGAATCATAAAATTAGTCTACCCATTTGAACTCAGATTAGCTATACCTAAGTATAACTTACAACAACAGAAGAGGATTTTAATTTCAGTTTTATGCTCATGAATTCTTGAGGCTTAAATTAGTATAACCAAAAATAGTGTTAATTATTATTAGAATTAAACTTAATAAAACGACAAAGATAAATATTATCTATTATATTATAATATTATCATTACATAAATAGCAACAAAAAAAAAGTATAGAATAATTAAAAAAAAATAAATTTATTTAGATATTATTATTATTTGCCTTAATATAATAAATCAATACATTTTGTAAAGTAAGTTTGTATAAATTATAATTTACTACTTCTATTTGATAATGATATTAAACAATTTATAAACATAAATATACGTGTAAACCTATACGATATTGATTCACGATTAAGTATGTATTTGTTTATGTTTATGAATATCTTCATGCAATTATTTTTACAATTATAATAACATACAATAATTTATTAATAATAGGCTTTTTTTTTTTAATCAATCATTTAAACTGTATATTGTAAGCAATTTATTTATAAAATATAATATGTATATATTATATACAATTGTCCAACGTAGCATACACTTATTCATTAATGACATTTAACAATGACAGATGAATATAAATGCAAATGGACGATTTGATGGATCTAGAATAATTTTTTATATTTATACTAAAAAAAAAATAAAAATAAAAAAAAAACATGATTCAAAACTAAAATTAAACTTTTATATTTATATTTTAACGCTTAAAAATATTATGAAAATTAAAATATGTTTAGTGTTTATTATAAATCCATTACCCATATAATATTATATAATTTAAATACCTAAATTATACAAATAAAAAACAAATGAATGAGTAGAAAAAATATTTAAATCCTTATGAATTGGTTTAGTTTACACGATGTAAACCGACAGTTATTAATTTGTTATAGTATCACATTCATAATTTTATAAAAAAAAACGGTCTAAATAAAATTATTTATCTTACTTAATATTTTAATTTTGTTATATTTATTAATAATAATTATTATAATAAAATAAAATTATTATAAGTATCAATTAAAATGTGTTGCTGATTTTATATAACTTAATTAATAAATAATACATTTTATGAATTCTTTAATATATATAATGTATATCCTTTGTTTTAGGTTATACAAGTTGCATATTGTATGAAAATAAATAAATCCTAATTCTTATTATGTATACAGGTTTTAATTAAGAACCCACACACTAAACATAATACACTTACATGGATTGGTTTGAAGTAAATATTTATTTTTTTTTATATTAATTATAAAATTAGTTGTGATCAAACCTAACATGTGAGTTGTAGATAGGTATGCATAATATTTTAACCTAATTGCACAATAGTAAAGTAGAACAACTTTTTTGCTAAGTGGCAGATTTGACAGATTTTCAGACAAGTCAAATTGTATTACAACTTAAAACTTTTGATCTTTTAGGTGTAATCCAAAAGGATAGAAAATAACACAGCTGTAAATAATTTAAATAAAACTACTGTATCTAACGTGCCTCAAACAACAGAAAATGTAAATATACTTGCAAAATATATCAAAATATAATTATTACTATCACTCAAAAAGTCTTTAAATCTCAGAGTGAAAAATAATATTGAATCAATACTTATAAATTAAGTTTATATTAACTTTATTAACTTAAACTGATACGAATAACAAATAATAACTCTGATCTGAAAATAATAAAAATAGTATGGATAAACAAGTGACTTAAAATTACAATGCTCCCAAAAATAGTATCAAAAATCAGCTGTATATATTATAATTAATGACATAAACTGAAGATTAGTTAAAATTCCATGATATAAAAAAAATTACTACAGATAATGAAAAAATAACTTTTCATAATAATTAGGTTAGACATAAACTTGTTTGAAGGAACAACGATAATAAGATTCTACCGCAATAGTTACAGATGAAATAACCAATGTTGAGCTTAAACTGCAAAATACTATTCTGGAATAACACACTAATCCAGTAGTTATTTGATTATTATTCGAAATACATACAACTAAATACTTTTTAAATTAAATTAGATTAACATACTTTTTAGCACATGAATATTACTGTATTAGTAAGTACTCTATTTTTTTGACATGCAGTGAAGCAAGATAATAGATAACAAGAACAACGCAAAACAATTATTATAATATTTACGTTAAATTTATATCTTAGATGAACATAATTATTGAGTTTAAAATGATGAATAATAAAATTGAAATTTGATTTAAATAAAAAAAAAAATTGAAGAAAATTCTTGTTTCTAAACTCTACTTTGTGAGTTAATTATTAACCGAACGCTACTGTGAAAACTTATCCGAAGGTTATTACAAAAATTTTAATTAATTTTCCATCATTAAATTTAATCAAATTTCTTAAATAGCCGTCTTTGGCGATCCATAATAATATTCATCCATTCATTCATACATTTTTGGGATTTAGAGAGGTATTATATTACACCATAATTTATTAGATAAACTTGAATATTTGAAATTTCGCAAATATTAATAATACAGAATATATATTATTATATTTTTATTTTTTATTTTTGGGCTATTCTGTAACTATATAATGTACTAAAATTGAATGACAATATTTTTGTGTAAAGTTTAACTTTTAACTATCTACTTTTTAGTTTAATATAAATTTCATTTTATTTACACTGTAAAATTAAACTTTACACAAAAATATTGTCTTTCAATCAAAAAATGAGCAAAATGTACCTTCTTGTTGAGCCCAGTCTGCCAGTGAATCTACTCTAGATGAGAAACTGGAATAACAGCTTTCGAATTTTCCTTTTCCATCCAAGCCAACTGTTTCGAAATTGGCTTTCACTCCGCAAAGTAATGCTGTAGCACATGCTGACGATTCACCAGTTTGAGCATTTAAATTGTATGTCTAAAAAAATAAGTTAAACAAATTACGTTTTTTAAAATATGAACATAGATATTAAAAAAAAAAAAAATTTAAGTTGATTATAATATGATTATTATTATTATAATACACATCATACCTAATATTTGATATATAATTTAATTATATAAGCAAATATTTAATATAATAAATCTGTTTGTATTTAATTTGTCTTCATGTATAAAAATGTTAAATTATGTAATTTTTTCTAAAATACACCTTATAATTCACCTTAATATGCTTTATAATATCGTTATTTAAAATCGTCACGTGGTATAACAATTTGAACGATTGTATATTTATACAATGTTCGTCTGTTAAATAATAAAATACATCATACAAGTTTTTAGTTTTCAGTATTTATTTAAACTCAAGCTTGAAGAGAAGAATACTAAATACCTACTATAAAACTTAAATCATAAATAATATATTTAATAATGATTACAGTTTATAATATTTAAAATGGTTCTTAACGTTCATACAATTTGTTTTTTGTTTTTAATGGCTTAAACTAATAAAGTGTAAATAAATTAAATTAAACGTGTTCCAAATATACGTATAGGTCCTGTAAACTTCATAATTGTATTTTACTTTAAAAATAAAAAATTACTATACTTATTCATGTTATTATTATCATATTTGTTATGCGTAAGTAAACATAATATTAAAATATGATATTAATGATATTTAATGACTTATGAATAGTCTACTTTTTTTTTACGGTTAAAACTTTTAAAGTTAGATTGTTAGTTTAGATTACCTAAACAGTATTTTTAAAAAATTCGTTGTGATTTTGGCTGCGTGTTAAAGGTGATGGTTTATATATAGGTATAACTAATAAATTTTACTATTCTTATATGTGATCCATAAATACTATTTTTATACATATACTTTCATATCAATTGAAATTATATTATATTATCAATGTTTACCCGCAAATAAAAATTGTTTAATAACTAGTATTTAATATCAAATTATTGAATCTAGGTTAGAATATTCATGATCATTAATAAATTTAAATATCTGTTAGTCAATAAAACAAAATAAGTAAATCGAACCAAACAAATATTCTTACCAATTTAAAACTTTTGAAATCTACAGTTAATTGTTTGTAGTCAAAACACAAATTTTCAAAGTGTAGAATTATGTTGATTACATTATTCCAATATTATCTTATTAAAATAATTAGTAATTTTCTTTTAAAATAACATGACGTCTCTTCAATTTATTAATTTCATCTATAATACTAGCTATAGAGTTTTGTAATTAAAATACGAAACTAATGTGTAGGAAATGGCAATCATATATATATATAAATTCAATTTTCTTTTAAATTTAAAGAATAATAATTGTGAATACCACTTTTGATCATTAATTGTTCAATTTTTATTTCATATATTGTTATAACGTGATTATAACTAAGACACATTTATTACAGACGGTATACAAATTTATTTATAACATCTATGTAATATTAAAATTAATACTCAGATTTTGTAGTAGAACTGACTACTTGTATAAATTTTTATTTAATTCGAAGTCGCGTCTTGAATTTAATTTTAAGCTGAACGACATGCTAGTAACTAGGCTTAAGTAATCAATTTAAACCATATAAAATTATCACTATTATCAAGTTAGTTGGCTAGTCGACTGGTGATGTTGAAAAGTACTTTCGGCAAATAAGTAGTTAATAGTCTATAGTTTGCTCCGTAACAAATTTACTTTCAACTGGACCCAAACCAGCTTTTGAAATTACAATGAAAGATTAAGCTAATCGTAGACTACGCAGCAGTTTATTACACAATAAGTTGGTATAGTTTTTCGCTTAATGTCGTTAAAACTAAAATAAATAATTAAAACTTACATAATTTTTCCGCAATAAACTTTTAAATAAGAATCGTTTACTAATAATATATTTTAAGAATATGTACGTATAATGTCAGTATGTTTATGTTAATTTTGTAAGTATGTAATAAACATAAAATATGCTAAATGAACTTATTATTAAGAATACGAATTTTTTCGGAGCATATTTTTGAATATTTGAATATTTTACTGTTTTAATAACATATTTTATTATTTTAAGGTAATACTTGGTTTATTTTTAGATTAATGTACTATTATGTAATAATAATTGTATTTAAAATTTCCAGAAAATAAAGATTACAGCATCCCTAAAATAAACGGTTATTAACCGAACTGTGTGCATGAGACAATGTGGAAACATAAAAAGCAAAAAATATTTGAAAATAATATTATTTTCATACTAAAAAGTAGGTAACATAAAAATTGTAATTTATACCTACTCTACTTATATAATTTTGTTTTGCATTTTTACTTAATTTTGTACACACATTAATTTGTTTTGATAATTATAATTGTTTGATAATAAATAAATATTTAATTCAGTTGTTTATTAACTATTAAGCCATTTTTGGTTGCACATTTTTAAGATAATGTTTCTTGTATTTTAAGTGGTTATAAATCCTGATCTATGATTATTATTATACTGTAATGTATATGGGAAAATGTATATAATTCCGATTAAGTATTGTGCATATAAATTGACCGAAAAAATCAATTCTAAAATTTTCTAGGTCATATTTGTACAATTTACAATGTTAATTAAATACGCTAAAATATGTAAATCCTACTGAAATTATAAATACAATGTTTAAAAAAAACATGTATTTAAATATTTAAAGGGTGATTAACATTTAAATAATGCATTATACAATTAAAATTTAAATAAAACTTTATAGTCACTGACGGTGGGATATCTAAATACTTAACCCAAATATTCATAGTTTTAACTAGATAGCAATTAAGTACCTATACATAAAATATACTTATATTATTTTTATTATAATGTTTTATTTATATCAAATAAATACTTATAAAATAAATAAAATCGTTATTTATATAATCATTTGGAACTATAGGTCAGTGGAGGCTCGTTAGAGGAGTTTTTGAGACGGTGACTCCCTATAAAAAAAAAGTAATAACGTAATCAAAAAGTTTTAAGAAATTAGAAATTTGTATTATTTAATATTTTTATCCATTTTGAAAATAATTATTAAGGTTTTTTCATTTTCGATATTAATATTAATAATATAATATATTGTATTCTATTATTACAATAATAATGATCAACAGTAATAATACGGATGAAAAATATCGATAATGACTGTCGCTAAGTTCGGGAGTCTGTCGTTCGATAGACTCAATTGTGTATACGAATTTTATATACATGACAAGATGGATGACGGAGGTAGATCGTATAGATGTTATTTAGTAAATTGAGACTAGACTCATTTGAAGTTTCTGTCGTTCGCATCGCGGTCCTCATGTATTTTTCTGTAAACACGAAAACCTGCAGCGTGTCGTGCGTCCGAAGAAAAAAAAAGGAAGAATTGAATTCGAATATAAAATAATAATAAAAATATTATTTTTGTCATTATTGTATTAAATTTTCAATCTCTCCAATGAATTTACATGCGAGCCGCCACTGCCATAGGTTTAATTATATAAATTATATATAGGTACATAAAAGTTCCCGTAATAGAGGAGGGATAAATATAGTAAAACAATTGACTAATATAATAAGGGGAGAATATTGAAGGTATAAAATAAATATTGCTAAGTTTGATATGTACTTTACAATTAAAATATGCAAAATATTAAGATAAAAAAAATTTAAATTTTCACCACTTTACAGAAAAACAGAATCATGGAAAATGGATCGCCATTCAGACATTTTTATCAGTCGGTGGTTTTAAAATGAGCTAAATAAATTTCCAACTAGATAAAATTATTTATCAGAAACATATCCTACTTATAGTAATGGGAGAATATCTACTACCCAAAAAAGTGTTTTCATGTTTTTTAAAACACAAAAATCAAACACCAATGTTAAATCATAAAATTTGAAGGTGTGTTAAAATTTGTGACTTAAGATTTTCAAATTTTATATATGCATATTCAAAACTATGTTTTAAAACACGTATCAAATTGTCTGTATTGTGTATTTAAAATCCAAATAGTTTTGCTAGGTAAAATATTTATATAAATCAATATGAAAATATTATTAGATTTCATTCAAAATTTCAATTTTAAATGTCGAAAAATTGGCACTAATGATTTACAATTTTTTTAAAACTGTATTATGTGATATAATATGTTTATGCTTTTCTTAAATTTTTAAACTCTAAAACCCAAATTTGCAAATTATATTGAACATTATTCAGAAAATAATTACATTTTTAGAAAAATTTAATAATTCTATATTTAAATAAACATATATTCAATGTAACAAACAGATCCAACATTTTTCTTATAATGTAGGAAATCTAAATTGTATCTTATTATTAAAAAAAAATCAAGTCCTTATGTTCAAAATGTCTTTTCTTATCTTGAAATATTTAATATCCAGTTCGTCATAATAACATTTTCCATGAATTTTGCAGTTTTTAGGTAGTTTTTTTCTTACAAACAAAAACTTTTGAGAAATTCTAAAAATGAGCTAAATAAAGTACCAGCAAGATGCAATTCTTTACTGACAGCATATCTTTTTTGTAACAATCAGACTATTAGTTCTGCCCGAAATCGTTTAAAACCTTTATAATCTTCATATCGCCCAAAATTTAAAAAAAAAAAAAAACTAAAATTTGTTATAGTAACACTTAATTTCTAAACATTTTATTGTATAGATTGTTAACATATTCATTTTATATTAAAAATAAAAAAAACTTTTATATTATAATATGCATTGTAGTTTCTTATATAATACTCCACATTAGGTTAAGACCATTTTTATTTATATAATATTATTCTTAATAATAATATAATACCTATGTAATAATAAACATAATTTCAAATATTTTATAATAATATAATTTAAGGCACCATGGTATTATAATTTAATAATTTATTATACTCTTAAAATTATTTTTAAATTGTCTTTCTTAGATTTTAATATTAGCAATTCAACTTATTAACATAGATTTTACAGAATTGTTTGATTTCCTATAATTTTTGCTATTAGAAAAATTAATAATATAATGATCAAAACACAGAAACATAATTACCAATAGTTGTAATCGTAATAATATTTATATTTCATAAACGAAAAATGCGACTAGCAAAAACGGATTTTTATTAACTTATTATTGACAAAACAATGCAAAAAAAATTAAAAACCACGGTTAAAAAAGAGAGGGAGGATTATACTTATTGAAATATGTTTAAACTGCAGTATATGATTAATATTCACACTTACTGTAACCTTTATTATAAAGGTAACATGACGAAAAAGTAAAACGTACAACGTATCGATTGATCAGTTGTATATGTGTTGTGCAACCTATTCTTGGAATTGTCGCGGTACCGATTACGAGATTACGTAACATTTCGCATCTGCCGAAAATCGCTCTTTGTTAAAAAATGAAGAAAAAAAAAACAAAAAAACAAACAACAATATTTAATACTTAATTATTTTTACCGCTATCTACCGTCTTGCGTAATACAATATGTAGGTAGGTACAATCATTACGACCAAGGTATAATATTTAACAATAATTTAGCAACCGGCCAGTTTAGCGATGGGTGGGAAGGGATGGTTAACCAGAAGCGACCGACATACGGATGTGCTGTTTTAATATACCGAAAGAGGAAACGAAACCGTGGCAAATGTCCCGTAAAAGATTAATCGGGCGATACATGGCGGCGAGTATGAACAATCCTCACAGAATGAGAGGATAACACGATTTTATTTGTATTTTACCACGTACGTTTAAAAATTAATGTTACCATTGCGAGATTTCAGTTTACTGTATCCCTCGGAAATATACATTTTATTTATTCATTTCAAATTTGAACCGTAATTAAGAGTCATTTTTCACCCGATAATAGTAATAACAATTATACTCTCCATTAATTAATAATTTAAAAACATTAGATATTGCTGTATATTATTTAATATAACCTCAATTATCGAGGTTAACCTCAATTAACCTCAAATAAACGAATGATAATTCGTCTATTGTTCTGTATATTGGTAAAATCATTTTCTATTTTGAATTATTTATTATTGTGCCTCGATCATTTGACAAACACAAAATAAATGAGCGGTAAAATAAAATAAAAGTTTGACCTACGAATTTTCGACAAAACTTAAACATCAAAATTCTTAGGAAAGGTACAACCAAATTTTAATAGTTTTTAGAAATTTTACCATCAAATGCAATCCAATACAATATAATCCAATACATACAAATTTTTAAAATGACGATTTCGATTAAACAAAAAGTTGGGAAGTCGATTTTAAGCGTCTCTTTGATCCTCGTAGAAATTAAACGGTGACATGTTATTTAAGATTTTATACACTGGTTTTGCATTTGAAAAAATGATTCTGAGCAAAACTCAGTCAAATGTACAGTATACTGGTAAAAAGAACTTATTTTTATACATTTATTTTTATTTATCAAATAATGTGCAATAGAAAAATTAGTTATTATAATATAATGAAATTCGAGTTCGTCAAAAATGTAGATTCCACGAATTTTGCCGTTTTCAATTTTTATTAAAGGTTATTTGCGTATTTCATTAGAAAAATAATGAGAATTTATAAAAATGACCTAAATAATAAAATACCAACTAGATAAAAGTCTATATCCAAAGCATATACTATTACTATTAATCACTAATCCATATATAATTGCCTGAAAAAGTGTCTCCATATTATTAAAAACACTAAAATTAATCATCATTGTGAAAAATTAAATTTAAATAACGTCGTATAAAATAATAAGTTAGATTTTGAAATTTTTTTACATGCATATTCATGCCATAAAATACATATTAAATTTTTAATTTGTGTATTTAGAATCAAAATATTTATTCCTTAAAGCATACAAAAATCTATATAAAAAATATAATATTTCTTTGATTTCGATAAAAATTTTAATTTCAAAGTTTTATTAAAAAAAATTTACACAAATTAACGAAATTTTTTAAAACTTGATTAAGTTATTCATAATAGGTTTTTATTAAATTTTTAAACCTCAATACCTTAAATTTCATATTTAATTAGAAATTCATGTTCCTACGTTCAAAATTTCATTAGTTATCTTGAAAGATTTACGATTGAGTTCATTGTAAATCGTAATAACAATTTACATGCGTTTTGCAGTTTTTTGGTAATTTGTTTTCTCGCAAAGAAAAACTTTTGAGATATTAGTAAAGTGGCGCAATTTTCTATTGAAAACGTACCCAAAGCATGGTAATCAGTTCATTATTTTTATCTGTAAATGTGTTTACAGACAAAATAATAAATAGAAATTGTTAGATGTTTTAGAAACATTTGAATAAGGTGTATTCTAGGATAACGATAATATAATATGAATGGCTCTTGTTTTGTCATGTATAATCAAATTAAGGTTTTCTGAGAATAATTTTAATAAAAAAATTATTATCATTTTTTATTAATATTCACTAATAATTAACTATTATAATAATATTTTAATGTAGATTTAATTGCCATAATAATTTGTTGCAATTTACCTGCGCCATGATAGATTAATAATTAAAAATAAATGTTATATATTATAGGCAAGCATTAATATTTGAACTTATATTTCATTATGTCTTCATTACATTTACATGAAAAAAAGTATACTGTTAATACACAAAGGGAAGATATACCATTTTTAATCATTTTTCGGGTACGTTTTCAACACGCAACTCTAAAAATTATATTCTATAGACCGTTTTTAATAAAACAAATAGGAGATTTTTCTACAATATTTTTTAACAATTTTTTTTCGTAAAGTGTAAAATTTGTATAATAGTTATTTGTTTTATGAAATTTTGAAGGTAATGAATGGCATTATCATTATGATTATACATTTTCTAAAAATTATTTTTAATTAATTAAAAAAAAAATATTATATAATTTAAATTAATTATTACTGGATTGTTTTACACAAAACGTTAAAATATAATTTTACCAAAATTTAAATCAATATGATACTTGATAATATCGATTAAATTCTTTTAAAAATTAGTATTATCGAACGATTTAAATTCACAGAAATATTTAATTATTGTGTATTACTAGGGAAAATTGATATAATAGTATTATAATAAAATTTCTAAAAATTATAATAATTATTATTTTTATTATTTCACAATTATTTTAAAGTGTTAAAAAAATTAAAAATATTGTTATTCATTCAGTTAAAAAAAATATAAATAAGTATTATACTGTAAAAAAATGAACATGCATATAACATATATATTTAAGTATTTACTAATTTACTATAATTAATGGGTGCATAATAAATTTTAAAAAATATGTATATAAAAATATAGGTATATTTTCTTTTTTGAATTATATTTATTAAGCATATCTCAGCTACTATATATATTTTTTTTTTTATAAAAAAAAATCAGTAAAACTAAACCTAACCTAACCTTACTATTAAATTTTCATCGAATGGGTTGATCTCTATTTATCGTTAGAAATAACAAAAATATTTTCATCGTTTTTTTTTTAATTCTAGTAAACACACATATATACTTTAAAGTAGAAGTTTATAAAAATATGGAACATTTAAAATGTAATTTCTTACGAAATAACTTGATAATTAGGCTACTAATTTTGATTCAATTATTATTATTAATGATTAAGATTTAATTATTTTCGACTTTTAACAATAGGTTACTCAATCATAATATACATAGCATATAATTTCAAATAAATCCTAAACTAGAACGACTTTAAGAGTACTGTGTACACTGTACAGTAAAGTATAGCTGTAAGTACATTCCCTTGTACTTATCACAATAGTTTATGATATCCGGAAGTTCTCAATAAACAAGTGTTACTGTCATATTATTATAAATAAAGTACACAATATAATATATAGTCATAAAACTGTCAATAAACATATTCTACGAATATGATATACGAAGTTTAGAGATTGTACTATAGAGTATCATGGTTTTGTGCTATATTATAGTGATATGACATAAAATAATACACCTATATATTATAGATAAAGTTAGCGTATAAGCACGAACAGAAAATAACAATAAAAACTTTATTATCTAAAAAACCAAAGTTTTGAATTAGAGTATTTTTTTTATTATAATATTTTACATAGTTATACAAACAACTAATACACAATTGCATACTTAGAATATGAAAAAAAAATAACTTTAAATAATGTTTCGAGTTCGTTTGTTGAGCTACATCACTTTTGTTGTTCAGATTTTAATTTACTATAATTATCAATTAAATTAATAATATCAATTGTTCATAAAGTTATCATTTAACCAGTCGTTTGTAAACGTAAATCACTTTTAAAATTTATCGGTTATTATTATTGCCACTCTAAATCATCCAAATTGTTTTTATGTTATTTATTTATATTTAGAATATTGTACTTATGTGCTTTTAGTTATTATTATTTTAAAATATAATAAAATAGTTTAATTAAAATTATCGTAACAAATTTAAAAAATAAAAGTCGACTGTTGTTTTTTACAACCAATTTTCGAATTAATCAATGTAACTTATAAACATTTTTTGTACATTAAGTCTGTATAGTACCTAATTGCTGTATAACAACTATGAGCATACTAATTATAAAATATTTATAAAAGTGATAATAATAATTATACAACTAAATACTTTTATATTGTATCTATATTCGACGCCATTGCACAACATTTTAGGATTTGATACTTATGATAACATAAATAACATTATAGCTGTTTCAAACTATTATTAAATACAAATTATCGTTATAGTGAAGCGTTATTATATGTAAAAAATATTTAAAATATTAATATTAATGTGGTGTAAGGCAGAGTCTGATATGTCATTTTTGTAGATTTTCGGATTATGATGTACCTAAATATAGTTGAGAAATAGTATGTTTTAAGTAATGACAAAATATGATTTATCACTTATGTATATAAAATCATATATGTGTAAGGTCCAAAACTGATAAGTCATATTTATTATCATTATTATTATTTATTACATGCGTGATGGCAAAACTCGATATGACATTATTAGCATTTTATAAAATAGATTTATTGAAATTATTTTTTAATGCATAATCATTAACCACAGGTTATAGAAAATTATGAAATTATAATTGTAATATTAGATTCTGAGCAAAGCGAGGAATGTATTGGTTTCCAATGATGTTTTTTTTTTTATATAGAAATAATGTCCATAATTACCTCCATAATGTCTCCAATTACCATGGTAATATGGTATGTTTTCGATAGCAAATCGCATATAGTTGGTACTTTATTAACCTCATTATTGGAATTTTTCAAAAATTTTTCCTTGTGAGAACAAAAACTGGGTACCAATAAATGACAGAAAATCGGTAAAATTTACGGAAATTGTAATTTTGACAAAATTTATTTTATATTTTTTATTATAACTTTTAAAATTTAAACAATTAATATTTAATACATATTTGGATTATAGCCTATATAAAATTTAATATTAATATAACTATATGGTAGGGATCATTGGTTACAATCATAAAATACGTAATTGATATATTTCATTGAAAATTGTATTTTTCATTGTATTCAAAACCTTAAAATTCATATTCCGAAATGTTCGAAAAATGTACATATCATCTTCTGCCATATTATATTTGTATACTAATAATTTATATTTTTTTACGATTTATATAAAAAATCTGATACGGTTAACTTTGCGTATAAAAATATGATATCATATGGTTATGACCGTTATTCCGATATGCTTAACAACTACTATATAATCATAAAATGGTAAAAATATTAAAATACAAAAATAATTTCCAATAAAGAGATTACGACAAACGAGAAACCGGCAACGCAATAACTCCTCTATACACGCGTTTCGTTTCTTTTTTATCATTATTATTTATGTGGCGTAAAATTTTTTCGCTTTTTTTCTCCCCTCCAACAAAAATTTATTTATTTGTTTATTTTGTTTTTATTGAAAGCTAACGAATTGTTTGCACTAAACGGAAACCTCCGGCAAAATGTTCCATGTCACCGCATCACACGATTCCCTCGTTTGGCAATGCTTGTGGTGCGGTTTGCCGTTATTTTTTCAACCTCTGCACACGGTTTTATAAATGCAGATGTTGTAAATTCATATTTCTGGCGCCAAATTGTTTACCCCGTATGGGGATTTTATTCTTTCTTAACCATAACCGCGATTATGACGCCGATTATAGTTTAATGGTTACGCTACAATAACACAATAGCCCGCTGTACGACGACGAGCCGATCATGTTGTTTTAAGAAATAAATTGACTGCGAAAAGCTAAAGGAATTTTTTTTCCTTCGCGCACAGGTGAAAATATCGCAATCAAAGATTTCCCGTCGAACGTATATATTATTATACAAAGCTCACGATATATATATATATATTATTGAGACTATATTATTTTATCTCACCTAATCTAATAACCTACTACTACCTATTTATATCCGTTTATGAACTATCAAGATTCTTACGCAATATTTCTAACTGTTTTTTTAAGTAATATATTAAAATACCTTTTAAAACTTAATAAAATAGTGATCAGAAATATTCATGTTACTAATGTATCTTGTTCTAATATACATACATGTTATCTTGATAATAATATATTATGTTTTAAAATAATATCATTTGTATTATAATTTATAAGTTAATAACCGTATATTATCAAGTTAAGGTTATCATTTTTGTTTAGGGGTAGTTTTGTAATCTATGGATTATATTATACGTTTTGATTTTTCTACAAAGAATTATAATAATTTAGTGTGAAATGATGACGATAATCACAAACTTTATTGGCGGTAGTTTACTATAAACCATTGGTTTTATCTGAACAATTAATCAATTGTCGAAAAAAATTTAAAAATATGTTGCACATTTCTTTTCGTTACAAAAATTGACAGTACTCAATTTAAACTATTGTGTCATGATATAATAATTTAATGTCCACCCCTACCAACAGACACCCACCCATGGGGACTGGTGTAACGGAAATTAATACTATGAAGTCTATATATACAATTAATTATTTAATATGTTTATTTACGAGATCAGGATCATCTTTCAATAATAATAATAATAATAATCAAAATAAATCTTTCATACTTTTATGTTGACTTAGTAGATTGGTACATTGGTCAATTCATATAAGGAATAAAAGGAATTTATCATAGAATACTGCAGGGATGTGTTGTCCAAAATAAATTAACCGAGATTGATATAACAGTCAGAAACTTTTGCCAAACTCCACCACTTTTATTACGAATGACTTTTAATTTTCAAATTCAGACGTCAGACGTCAGCCATCAACATTTAAGACGGCGATTTTGTACATACGTTCGAGACTACACAAAATATGTCCAAAATGTTTACGAACATACTTTTTAAGCGTCACCGAAATTGTTTAAAGTTATAAGGTTAAATTACGTTAGGTTAGTTTAAGGTAGGTTATAGATTATTTAATATCTATATTACATATTATATTGTATAATAATAAGATGCTGTGATAGTATTCGAATTTATAGAAATAAATCACACATATTTTTCATAACGAAGAATTTTCACGGTCACTGATAATAAATTTATGAGATTTAAAAAATGTTTTATTATAAAATGTTTTGCTTTCACAATAACACAAGTTCATAATTATTATGATTTGTATAATACTTGTATCCATCAAATTAAAAACCTATCTCGGACCACTATATACGTGGTGACGATGCTGTTGATTTGCTTCTACAATCTTGAATAAGACTGTTTTAGCAAAACATCATTAAAATGTGCACCGTAGTTAATAGCTTTTCTTGTACACAATTATATATTAATTTTATAAGAAATAACAATTTTTTTGAAACAATATTATACTGAATTTAAATGTGTGACAATTGTGTCTAAGGATTCAACACGTAGAAAAAAGATTCTGCAATAAATGTGTTTAAACATAAAAACAAAAAAATTATATCCAATAATTTAAATAATTGTAATTCCTGTTATATTTCTCTTTGATACAAAATACTTATAACACAGTACAAAAAGTTTACAGAATGATTAAAAAAAATATTGTGTTATAAAAATAAAGGAGATAATTTAAAACACACCGAAGTTATAAATATATTTTTTTGTGAATAAACAAAAATAATGTAACAGCACGCGATAAAGGAACACAATCAACAAATATATTTTAAATTTTAATGTATATATTCTACGTTTTCAACAAACAATAACAGCTATTATAAATATAAACAAATCTGCACAATTATTTAAAACATTTAAAAAATAACCTAGTATCAAAATTAAACTAAATAATTATTATTTAGATATGCTATATAGTTGTTAATGGTCATCAACAATTCAAACTCCTTTGCAACACGTATCTAATATTATTCAAACTTAACTATAGTTATAAGAATTGATTATTGTAGGTCTTATCTATATGACAAATTATATTATACTTTAAATTGTATTTTCAATGGAATTTAATAATACCGATATGGTAGTAGATATTCAAAATTTATAGATTGTACCAGTTGTCTGATTCTGAAAATGTGTAAATTAATTAAGAGAAATAAGGTTCGTATGTGAAATAAAATCTTGACGTAGCCTGCTGAAGTATGAACGTTTGTTTAATAATATTGGTAAATTTGAAGATTTTGTAGTTTTCCTTTTACATCTTACTATTGTGTTGGATGTTTTTAAAATTGTATACCTTCATTAATAATAAAAAATGAGATCAAAGTCATAAAAAAACCGATATTTCAAGTTGTGTTATGTACTTGTTCTATTAAATTTTACTTGTATGAAAAATACAGTAAAACAATATTAGAGAAATCTAATATATCGGTTCATATGATGAGTAATTTGTTAAATGTTTATAATATTTGACAAATTAGATAAAATATTTCAACAATTTAATATTTCGGTTAATAATTATTATATAACAATATTTTTATTTTTAAAATGTTTTGCCACCTATTTATTACATTAATAAATCATATTAATTTATAACTATAATTATTTTAAAAAAATATTTCAAGTTTTTAAAATACAATAATTTTTTTATATGCATGCACCTTTACTAGGTAAGAAATATTAATAAAATACAATAAAATATTTAAATAAATGTATACACATGAATACAAATAAAGTACAATATATGTTAATATTATCATCTTAAGATTTTCATAGGACTTTAAAAACCCTAAAAAAATTGTATATATAAGTGGATAAATATAATACAACAACAAAATGTTTGTTCAAAATGTTTTTGAACATTTTATTCTTATTTAACTTTGTATTTCTCGAACTATCACGAGATATACAAACTTAAAACTCATGATTTAATAACTATTTAGTTGTTTTACTTATTTTATTATATTAACGTTAGTCTAAAATATATTGTTAAATAGACTCCGGATAGAACACACCTAGGCTCACCCACGGATTCTTAATAGTCAAAGGTGAGATCATGAGGACTTGCGGAGCATGCGGCAATTTCCTAACAGTAAAAAACATTTTCACGAGATTTAGAAAATACAATAATAACAAAATTGATACACAACACTTCTCATAACTTAGGTTCAGCATTGGGACTGTATCACTCCAGCAATTTAAAATTCATAATTTTCTTAAAAAATACAAAATTTATCCTCCTTATATAAAATATAAAACGTAGTACGTTAATGTAAACTAATGTATATATATAGAACAATTATAAATATTATACACATGTAAACCTTTATTAGCTAATGGTCTCTGACCACAAATATTGTAAGAATCAATAAAGATGAAAACCTATGATTTGTCAAATTAGCGTTAAATTAATGAAAGTAAACATTATTTCAAGTTTCGTTGATAAAGTGAATATTTTAATCAAGTTGACTTTTGATAAGTACTTACTGACTATAAGGTAAAGACTATAATATAATATTTCTTCAAAATTTGTATAATTTATATATTTGTTTTAAAAAATGATGTTAAGTGAATTTCTAAAAAAAATTATTTTATGCGATAATTATAGTTATATTACTTAACTAGTGTATATTATGAGTTCATATACATACAATTGTAATATGATGTGCATCAACATAATTAATACTATGTGTTAATTTACTTGTTTCTATACAGTTTAGATACAATTAAAATACCATTTTTAAATCAATTATTTTAAGATATCAATAAAAAATGAATATATTATCTAGACAAATATTAAATAAAATAACTAATAAAACAAGTGAAAATTAATGATCGAAATCAAATAATTAATACTTTGATTTATGGGAAAGAAGATATATTTAATTTAGAATAAAAAATAAAATTCAAAGTAAATACAAATTAAAACACTGCTTACGTACACGTATGTCATTTTATTTACATTATGTAGTTACACAATACTATTCTTTTCATATTATTTCCATTTGTTGTATTTACATTTTATTTTACATTTTAAGGAAAGTCTTAGGAACATATTATGTATTATTGAAAGGAAACAAAGACAGGAGTTGTCTAATGATTTTATGGAGTATCCGAATATATTATATTCCAATATAGAATTGGTCGAGAATAAATTTAGATGGCTTACACAAAAATATTAATTTTATGATTAATTTTAAAATAATACAATATTTTATAAATCGAAAAAAAACGAATTATGTTAGTAATAAATATATAATATTATATTATGTGTATTTTCCTGTAAATAAATTTTGTCATTGTGCAATTTAAAATAAATAAAATAATATTGACATAATACAATTGTTCTCTATTCATATACAGGGAAATATGGCGCATGTAAGTTAATATTTATTTTACTCTATACTTACCTACTGTTATTATTTTTGAAAATGTATTGCAGTTATATTCTATAGTTGGCTTCATATTTTGTATAATAATATCCATACATTTCCTTAACATGTTTGATAAAAGTATACAAGTAAGTGTCTCAAGAAAGAATGATGTACTTTTAAATGTGGAAAATATCACAAAACATTACAGTAGTTTTGTCTAAAAGACAAATCTGTTAACGTTAAGTTTTTCATGATTCACTCAAACGGACTACTACGTTTGACCCCAAGAGTTATTTTTTATAACCGATATATCACTTGAGACGACAATATAGTATCCCAGAAGGGATTTAAAGTGTCTAAACTACAATGAATTTCATGCGAATAAACCATACTCTATAATTTACCTGACATGACTCGTATACAAACAACTATTCATACGTACCTAATAAACAATTTTTCAACGCCTTAAAATATTAATACAATCGTAGTGACAAATAATCAATTTAATAAAACAATAAAATATTATCTAAATAATATCCTACCTTGTCCACCTCAATAACATAACTTATTACCTACTTATTTAATATTTTTACCAAATATATATATTAAAAACAACTCTATAAAAAAAAAAAAGTCATATTTATTTTATTAGAAAAATATAATTTTTGTAAATATTTTATATAATAAATAATTATGTTAGAAAGCATTACATTATAACCTAAAAATATTAACATACATAAAAAAAGTTAAAATTGAATTTATTGGATATTAATATAATGTGGTTAACTTAAACATTTATTTTTAAATAAGTTTAATATATTTACTATAATCTTGACAAATAATATCAATGGGTGGAATTTTATCTGTAAGAAGATATAAAAATAAATATTTGTCTATTTTTTATGTATTTTATTATAAATTTAAAATTGTAATATTTATTTTCATGATTTATAATTATTATTATAATTGTATAAAAATCTATAATATTTTCAATATTCACAACTGATATTGAAAACTAATTGTATTTAATTTGACTAAATATAAATATAAAGTACTATGAGTAAACATCCAGTTTGAATATGTTGAACATTATAAGTGCATAAATATTTAAAAAATTAACTTTTGTTAACTGAAAGAAATACAAGTTAATGTGAAGCCATATTTTTGGCAAAGAAAAATTCTGAGAAAAAATATTAAAGTCCTGCTTCAAACAAAAATCATTAGTATTAAAGAAATAATATTAACAACGTAATATTATATTATAGAATTATAATTTAATTTTCTAGCTAAGAAAATATTTATTGAATATTATTGAAGAGTCTTTTATTAATACCGAAAAGTAAAATATGCATAATTTATATATTTATTAGTGCAATACACTAATACTATTAATGAATTCTTGGCTAAAGATATCAAGAGAGAATTAAGAATTTACCATGATAGTAAATGCGTTTTTCATAACGTTAACATCATGTTTTTAAAGTATAAAGAAACTTATATAATATTAAGATTTTTTACTAATTAATAATTATCAAATAGTTTCCATTTCATAAAATTTTCCAATGGGAATCACACATTTATAACATAAATACAATTATTAAAATTTTAATTAAAGTACCAACTATTATATTGCATGTATACAATTCTTAACATTTTTACTATCGATGCACTCAATTTTAGTGAATATGACATTTCTTTGGCATACATATATATATATAGTTAGTTATTTATAGTTGTATAATGCTTTTTAAAAGAATAAATACTATGAAATAAAATATAAATAGTTTTCGGCTACAAAAAATATGATGAAAATAATATAAAAAACAAGTGTAATTCCTAAATTTGTGTAAAATTAAATTCTATGATTGTTTGTGACCTTGGAACACGAATGCGGATTCTATACCTAGCTAAATGGATAGATGGCTAGAAATGACTATTTTCATTATACATTAATTAATATATAATACATAATACATAATTATTATATCAAAAATACTTTTTTCAGGTATGTAAAAAAGATATTATATTTTCCATGTTTACGGTAGAAAGTAATATAAAAAGTTTCTAAACCTCAATACAGTATTGAGTATACAATGATCCTTATATTAAACATTGTATGATTTGATTTTAAAATATTTACTTTAGTAAAAAAATATATTTGAATTATATTAGCAATATTTCATTTTAATGACTTATTATTTTATTATTCATTTTATTGATTTCTAATTTAATATAATCTTATAGAAATCATTAATATTAATTACAAATTAATTAAACATGAAAACGAGAATAATATAGCTACCTATATAAACGTAAATATACTCATTTAAATATTAACATAACCATATCTAATGAAACCAAAAATGGTGTTATTTTTGTTTATATAATATATTATTTATATGTTTATCTAAAAACAATGATTCAGGCTAATTAAAAAAATTTAATTCCATCATTAACGTTATATTTTATTATGGGAAATTTAATATTATATTAATAATAGTACGACATTTTAACGCTACCGAATTAAATTTATTAATTTGTAAAAAGATTTACTTTTGGAAAACTTAACTTCAAATTTACGTAGAATGATGCCTTTTTGTTTGGATATAAGCGCAAAATACGTTTACAAATGTATTCTAAATCATTATATCGATTCTAAAATTTGTATCTCCTATCAAAATATAATAATAATTTAAAACTTTAAATTTTATTTTTTCAATGGATTTAGATGTTTATTACTACATGAAAACATTAATTTATTTAATACAAAATACATCTAAAAATCTAAAAAACAACAATGATTATATTAACAATAACAATTACACAATACTAATTTTTGTTCAATTTAAAACATGTTATATTTTATGAATAAACCTAACCTTAAATACAATCAACCTTAATAGATTAAAGTATACTATAATTAATTTATTATGTTGATATTGTGCAATCATTAAATAGTAACTACATATATTAAAATTTAAATAAACTCATTGAAAGGAAAAGATAAGTTTTTTAAATTAAAGTACATAATTAATATCTACTCGAATTAAGAAGTTTTCAAAAATATAAATTTAAGGGAATGTTAATCAACTTTCTATTTTAATATATTTAAACATAAATTGTCACAAAAAAAAAAATACATAATATGAGTTAACAAAAATAGTTATAACTACAGACAGTATATAATATGTCAATCATATTATATATAGTTAATTACGTAGCTATTTATTTTACTTTGATGCAAAACAATTTTACACATTTATTTCTTACAAATGCTAAAGTTTTCCAAAACATGTGTTTAATTTAACTACTTAAACTTAATTTATAATTAAAAACAAATAATGTATTGTGATTATGAAGATATGCATTAACTATATAAAAGCTTTCAAATATATGCAAATGATATTAATAATACCTATAGGATAAAGGTAATAAAATATTAAATTTAGGTTCATTTTTAAATATTTATAATATACTTGGTATCGATTATGTTATAATTTGGAGTATAATTATTATAATTAAAATTTTTAATATCCATTAATTATTATTTTATTAAATCCTAATTTAATTAAAACAATATAAATTTGAATGCAATATTTTGAATTAATTAAATTCAACTGAATATTTAATTATCATAAAATGTAATAAAAATAAATAAATAAATAAATAAAAGTTCATTAAATATATTTAATAGTTAATTATGATATAGTAATAGTATATATTTTTATATACAATATTTAAAATCAAATATTTAATAATTTGTATTTATTAAATATTATTTTGTCTCAATTTTTATTACATATTTTGATCATTATAAATTCAGTTAAATTAATTCAAATATATATTACATAACATTGATTAATATCTATATATCTATAATTTTTTTCTTAAAAATTAATAGTAGTTTAAAATTGCAAATAAATTAAATTTATATAATATAAGTTATCAAAAAAATTTAAAATTCACATAAACTTTATTTTAAATGAGTTTTTCACAATTTTTTTTATATAAGCTAAAATTTATAAGAATTACTTTTGTTATTAAAAAAAACATAACGAGAAGATAATTTACAGAGAAAAGAAGAAAACAATTAAAAAAAAAATAATGCTGAAAATAGGAGATTACAAATTTAAATAATGTTAAAGTTAAAATTTATACCTTACAAAGTAGATAATGGAAATTATAATTTATAAATGTAGATTTCTCGAATTCTAGTGTAGAAAATCTATTCAGAAATAAAATACTAAATACCGGTGTAAATCGATGTCAATTTTCATAATGAAATATATTGTTATTATATATCATAATTTAATATTATTTAATATTTTATTAATAAATTATAAATATTTACTATTAGTTTAATTATTATTTACTTAGTATTAAATACTATTAGTATTTTAGAATCCCTAGAAGTATTATGTATGTTACTTCAGGTACGTAATTAGGATTTTGTCAAGGGGAGGATAAGATGTCAATACTTCATAAGATGAAGCCCCTACATTCTCTCACCATCGAAAAAATAAACAATACCTTTTAGGTTAGCAATTTCGATATTCTAGTTTTCTTTAATTTCGTATTCTTATAGGAAGTTATAGAAAATAATTTATCTTATATAAGTTTTCGATAAATATCACTAAAGAAAATAGGTTAAGGGAGGGTTTCGTTTGCCCATGTGCCCACCATAAGTACGCCACTGTGTTACGAACACAATATTATATGTTAATAGTTAATACCATCGTCAATTATCGAAATATAAACTAATGTAGGTTTTGACTGTAACGATAACAATATTATACTCGACGCGTCATTTACATCTCCTCAGCAAATCACAAAATATAGACTAGACACGGGTGAACAGAGTACGACACACTATGAGTCGAGTTTTAACAATCTTAACGAGCGGTCGTTTTAGTTATACGTATTTTTGTATTTTATTTAAATTAAATTATCAGTGACATCAAGCTCGTCTCGTATTCCCCTTCAAATGTGGTCTATAATAAACTACCCTCCAAGAACAGGGTTACTCAGGTGATAGTGTATTTGTTTATTAATAATATTATTTAATATATTGGTTTTGTTTTCGATGCCACAATTGTTGTTTGTGTCTGTGAAAGTAGGTCATAAGCTTTTAGGACCTATTTAATATAAATAAAAAACCTTTGTTTTATATCGGTCTAACGACCCGGTTCAAAAAGACTGGTTAGTGTAGTAGAAAATAGCCAGCCGACTGCTCCTTAACTGGATAGGATTTGATATATCACATTGACGAATACCGTAGAACCTTAGGGAACGAGGGTGTAGAGTTGCATGACAATCAAAATTATAAATTTAAAATAAGAAATTAATATTAACTTTGATGACTATGGAATTTTTTTCAAATATTGTTCATTTATTTCACTATCAAAAAATATTTTTCTGATATGGATTTAACTCATAAATAAATAGATAATTTTGAAACAAATAATAATTTAATGTTTACAGAATGTAGTTTTTATTTATTTGTTATTTTTATTAAGTTTTTAGTAGAAAGTTATAAATTTAATATAAATACAAATCAATTTTCTATTTATTCATTTTAAATAAATATGCAAACAACTATGAAAAAAATGCATTTATTTATTAAACTAATAATTATAAAATTTAATAATGTAGCAATAATGCATCTATAGCATATGCATGTATGAGTATATGCAAATTTGTTAGAAATATCACTTTTTTCTCGAGGAGGTAGAGAAAAAACTTGCACAACAAATGTAGCCAATCTAATAAGGTTTTTTTTTATAATAAAACTTCTTATTACATGTGATAAAATGTTGAAAAAGTTTAACAAATTCTGTGTTTCTTCTCTGTGTTTTCTATACTTTAATCGTTTTGTAATCTTTTTAAATAAATGTTTGAAAAATCTAATTATTAATATAATTTAAAATTAATGATAATTGAATAAATGATGGCTAGGTTTTGAGTGTCGTTAAACTCCATTTATACAATATTACTTTATTGGATAAAAATGAACTATAAAGATCATTACGATTGTGTTTAATTTATAACTTCCAATACAAAAACAATGACATTTTAATCCGGAGTTGAGTTAAACGAGCTAAGTGGAACAAAACGAGCACTAAATACCAATAAGCTTCTATTATTCGTTATTCTTTTCTTGTTATTGTATCGGAAATATTAATAAAGAAAATTTTCAAAATTATTATTTTAGAAACATTACAAACTTAAAATTAGTTTATAATTTGTTTGTAAGACGTAAAAGTGTTAAACCTTTACAATTTCTCAAAAGTGAAATGCAATTTGATATATTTTATAATATATATCTTACAAAACTACCAAACATTCCATAGGTTACATTTATTTATATAATATATATTTATTGTAATATACAATTTTACATAAATACGCATACAAATATATAGCGTGTACCAGGTACCTATATAATACAAACACGTATTTGCCATGTTAACTAGTTTTTGTGGATATTGTGTACTATTATAGTTTGTTACGTATTTATAGAGCTCGGATTTTATAGTAAATGCTTTTTCTGCAGGGAATATGATAAAAAGATAATTCGTATGTAGAAATTTGTTTTGTATTAAATTCTTATTGTAATGAAATGAACTTTATTTTGTTTTTTTCTCTAAATGTACTTTTGAAAGATTTTTACAAAACTATCTTATTTTAATATAATATTATATTATATTAGCCGTTAAATTACAATATTTTAATCAGAAATAAGTAATATAAAAGTGTTAATGAATGAGTAAGTTTGGAATAACGGTTATTCTGATATAATCAAAGTGGAGTACACAGTAATAATATTATTCGATTTTTGTGACTTCCAAGACCTTAGTCGGTTTTAGGTTAGGTTAATTTATTTTCAAGGTACAAACTCATATATGAGCAATCAATATGCCAATTTATAATGAATGTACATTATTTAAATATAAGGTAGATAGTAAATTTATTTTTTAATTCTATGCAAAAATTTAATTTTATTATGTTTTTCAAACTTAAATACCATACTTAAATTTGTTTTATGATTTTTTGTTAACTATATATGTATTATTAATAATTGATTTTACTACAAACCTGAGTTCTCTCATTAGTTCAAATAATAATAATAATGATAATCATTTTATAATCATTTTCTTAACCCTTTTTTGATATTTTATTTTTTGAAGATAATTTAAAAAGCAATACAATTATTTGCAACGAATTATTTTAAAGCAAATACTAAACGATAACTTTTAATTATCTATAAAGTGTCATAATAAAAGTAAATGTATAATTATTTTGTCAAATACGTAAGTAACAAATACATATTATTGTAAAACAAATAAAGTAATATTAATTTAGGTGAAAAAATATAATATATTAACAATAAAATAACATTAAAAGTTAAGAAAATTAATAATATATCAATATTTAAGTGAATACTATAATGTTCTTAAATTTTTAAGAATAAATACCAGATTATTAATATTTTTGTCAGTTTCCATATTTTCAGTATAATTATATAACTAAATAGATAATAATGTTCAATTAAATATCAATTGCCTTGATTATTAAATAAGTAGTAGTCTGATTCATACATTTTATTATTTTGATCATGAAATATTAGATATAATATCCTTCTTGTAAGATTTAAATGAACATTTATCAGACTGAACTCAGAGATAATATAATTTATAGAATATTTATAAATACTAACTATGTTTCATTTACTATATAGTTATTTTATTTTAAATATAATAAGTACGATTAGCTAAATACGACCATATTTAAAGAAAGTACTTAATGTCACTGAATGTCACATTTTTTTTACTTTAAAAATATTTTAATTTTATTAAGTTCCACTAATATTTTTGTTTTGTTTGAAAAATATAATTAATATTGAAATACGATTAATGTGTTACTACCAAAGAGTTTAAACTACAAAAAAGAAAAATAAGCATAACAGTATTTTTCTTGTAAAAAGAAATACACTTTCGTGTATCAAATACAATCTTAGCTACCTACTTAATATTTTAATCTTAAATATTTAAATTAATTATTATCATTTTTGACATATATACATATATATATATATATATATATATATATAATTAATTACACTATACCTAAATATACGTGATGTTTATTTAAAATATTGTCATCTTCCGAAACATATGTGACATTTACAAACTTTAATTTAAATCTAAATTATTAAAGCCTGACATCATACAATTTTGTTTTTCCTGTAAATAAGATTATACGATTATGTATACTAAAGTTATACTCTGTGGAAAATTATTAATAGCGTTCACAATATCAGAATATTTCGTACGAAATCAAAATGTTTTTAATAAAATATTATTTGTAGTTGATAACTGGTTATAACCGTTCTAAATAATAGCGATACGATAACGACTGTTTTTAATGTGATTTTCTGTATTCTTGCACAACGTTTATCAATAAATTAATAATATTTTACAATTTATCACATAAAACGTTGTTATATATTTAATAAAAATAATTATTCAGTTTCCAATATAAAACATTTATCAATGTGTGTGGATGTATTAAGCATACATATCAGGAATACCGTTATCTATAAGAAAATTAATTTAACCAAAATTATGCAACTAAACTTGTAATTCTAACCGAAATTGAAATTATATAATTGTATAAGTATCCAACTGTTTTTTGTTTTCCCGATTGAATTGATGATAACGTTGAAATCAATTATAAGAAAATTTATCAGTATTAAATTATTACTATGAATTCTGTATTAAAGGGTACTTTTGTTGTTTAATCGATTACGAAATAAAAATAGAACACTTATATTCTCAGTCCAATATTTTCATCTGTTTTAGCCACATACCATACGTTAAACTCGACTAGTAACCAGTCATCATTCATCATAAGTTTATCTATCCACACGAAAAAGTCACATTAATCCGCAAGTTTTATAAGTATATACAAAATTAACAATTTCTTGAAAATCGTTGTGAAAAACAAATATACACAATGGTCCTTAATAATAAATACTTTTGAGTATAATTAAACAAATTGCTTTAACCATTATTTTTAATGTTCCGACACAGTAAAATCGAGTAATACCTATGAAAACTACTGAAATGTATAATTGCTTTCTTTTGTGGTTTTATTTTAGTAAAAGTAACTAAATGCGACTAAAATATTATGGTATTTAATAATATTTTCTTATGTAAAAATAAGACAAAGAAATAATTTCGCTGTAAAATATAAACAATTCATACATTTACCAAATAAATATATATAAATTCATATTATATATACTATATAAACTATATTAGTTTCTATTGATTTTATTCATTACGATTTTAGCCTAAATATAAGAGACTTGGTCGAAATTCTAGGAAACAAAAATGTATGATTTATCTATTTCATTATTTCATTAAGTTTACTTTTCTGAAAATCCGATTCAATTTTTTTTTGACAGTGAACCTAACATTAGTTATCACATTTAATTTATAAATCAAACGATTTTATTATATAAACGAACCAATGTTACAATTAATACATACTGACGAAAATATTATATTTTGTAAAATTAAATACGTTTATTCATGTAATATAATTAAATATATCGAAAAGAAAACTATTAAATTTTTGAAAATCGTGATTTATTATATGCATTTTCAATTAGATAATAAAAGAATGTCGAAAAGATTATTATCATTGTAGGTTCGGTATTTTATATATATTAATATTATGGTTTACTATAGATAAGAAAATAATGTGTATTTTCATATGTTAAGAACACTTGTACCAAATACAAAAGCGAAATGTCTCGTTTTTTTAATAAAAAAAATATAGTTACATAAAATAGCTATATTGTAGCTTTGTTTTTCTTAAAATTATTTTGAAAATAATTGTTTTAATTACGATTTTTATATTTATTCGTATTTTTATTTATTTATGTCCTTTTAAAAATATATGCAAAAATGCGGTCATAGAGTACTAATTTTACTTAAAATGTTTAAAATATCAAATAACACAAAATTCAAGTTTATATTTTTGTATTTTGTTTAATTACTTAATATAACAATAAAAAATTAAAAAACGAATATGTCTACACATATTCACATATTTACATATTCGTATACAAAAATAATTTAAGAGTATCATATTACAAAAATATTATACTAAAAAAAAGGTTGAAGATAAGGACAAACACGATGACACCTAAAATACATTTTTATGATGTCAAACTAAAACTTTTTCAAATACCATGTTTTTTTAGCACTTGATAAATATAAAATATAATTTTTATATGATATGTAGTATTATATTTTATACACATTAATATAGTTTTGTCTCCCCGGCGATTGAATTTTACAACAAATATATATTATATTGTGTCTGTATATGACATAGAAATATCGAATATTTACAAATAATTTGTAGTAAAGTGTAAAGCACTCAATATAGATGAGATGTTAACAGTGGTAACGATGAGATATAATAAAAATAGTCCATCGATAAATATTGTATACTTATCAACTGTATGGTTATATACTATAACCAACTAAACAAATCGTATTTGTTTTGTACTTTTTATAATATGTTTGTTAAAATGTTAAAAATTAATTTTATTATCAACTTTATAATGTATGGTTTTGAAGGTATCATATTAAAATGACTAAATGAATGAGTAATATATAAACGTTTAATTTCGACCAGAGGTTAGTGGGTATATTGATAATATAATATACATAACATTTGATCGATGATGATACAGGATTAGCAGTTTTTTTTTACACAAATAAAAAATATGTACGACAATGTCATCCTTTTAATATAATAACTCCATACCGTATACGTATACGCAGTCAGATTCAATTTTCGTGTGGAGGTTGAATTATTATAATAGTTAATTAAAAGATTAAAAAGACGGTACAACTTAAAAAAAAAAAAAATAAAAAATGTATGTCCGGAGGGAGATGAACCCTTAAACCCCCACCCAGATACGGTTTTGCGTATGTATACATATATATATATATTAGGGTGGTCCTTATTTTTGAACATTCAAATTTTTGATTCCGCACCCCCCCATTTTGTTCAATACTATTTAAAAGTAATTTGTGTAAATTTTTATAATAATTTCTCACCCCCTTCACGTGCCGCATGGGGGTTTAAAAATGGCCAAAGGGGGTAGTTTTTTAGTTTTTTGAGTTTAATTTAAAAAATATAGCTCTTGACATAAAAATGTATAGAACTTAAATTTTAGATCATATTATTGTACACAAAAAGTATATAAATAAAATTTCTTGTACATCTACTATTTTCTAAGTTAAATTTAAATATACAAAAAATATAGTTTTTTCGGAAAAATTAATTTTTTTGCCATTATTTAAATGTACACGATGAACGGTAAATTTTGCAGCAAAATGTTCTATATTGAAATTATACTAAATTAAATTTTATAAAAGAAAGGTTATTTGTAAAAATTACATAGGAATGTCCGTTTCACTGTTAGGATGCAATTTTTTGTGATATCGTCGAAGAATTTCCGAATGTTGGTTGCCTATTTGTTGTTAT